>JAODAL010002541.1:0-193527 GCA_025379985.1 Phyllomedusa bahiana | reverse complement strand
CCATTCTCTTTTATAAATGAACTGTTGTACACTAAAACTAGGTGCATTATACGCCAGGCATGACACTTTGGAATGCGCTTAAAGTAGGCGCATCAAATATGCTAGCAATGATATGCTCCTTTGGATTATGTTTGGTCTATTTATGGAGGTATGAGATTTATGTACCAGACATGGAATACCTTATGTTTCACCACAGTTTATGCCGCAATGGTGAAGGAGTAAATGTAAGGATCCCTGGTGGTGAGCAGTAAAGGATTAGTGCTGCATACCTGGTGGTCTAGAGCAGAGAGGGGATTAATGTAAGGGTTGGTGGTGGTCTTGGGTATAGTGAAGGGAAATGTATGGATCCTTGGTGGTTCAACACATTAAAGGAGTTACCCAGTAAAAAAAAATATATAATTTATTGGGATCATGGTGGTCCAAGAATGAAAAAAAAAAACTTGCTTAGCTCCCCCTCACTGTTGCTCCCGGTAATCCGCTCCTCTCAACTCTCCAGTATTCTTGTCCCAACACAGAAGAGAGGCTCTCCTCTGTAAGTAAATGGAGCCTGAGCATCTCCATTGAGTCGGAATGGCAACCCGAAATTTGAGAGGAGTGGATCATCAGGAGCTCAGAAGCACCAACTCCTTTAATGTATGGGTAAGCCTAGTAATGAGCATTGAATGGGTAAACATTGCATACCTAGTGGTCTAGGGGAGAGAGGGGTTAATGTAAGGATCCATGGTGGTGTAAGGCTGTGAGGGGGTTAAAGTAAGGATCCCCAGTAGTATAGAGCAGGGAAGGGATTAACAAAAAATTCTATGTGGTCTGGGGTGTAAAAGGGGTTAATGTAATAATCTCTGGTGCTCTAGGGCAGTGAGGGAGTTAAGATATGTTCATAATTGCGAAGCACATTTCGGCACGTAATTGAGAGTGAGAGTCAATGGGTGCGGACAGTTAGCCAGCGTGTATTTCTAAAACACCTAGGGTATTGCGGCGCGTAGTGTATGCGCCACAATACACCATGTGCACATACCCTTAATGTATAAATACCTGTTGGTATAGAGCAATGAAGGAGTTAATGTAAAAATCCCCAATGGTCTAGGTGAAAAAAGGGCTAATGTAAAGATTCCAGGTGGAGAGCAATGGAGGAGTTAATGTTATATACTAGGGATCCTGTGGTTAGGCACATCTCCAGGCTCCAGCATTGCTCAAGGTGTCACTTCTTGTTTCCTTCCAGCACTGGCTACAGTGATGAGTGCAGGGAGGTGCAGAGAGGACTAGGCAGCTGTGACTGTACAACTGCACAGTGCTCTCTATGATGGGGCAGAGCAATTGAACAACGCTCTGTCTGATCATTAGCAAAGGATGAGAGAAACTCTGACTGGCTTCCCCAGAGGAAGATCTGATAATATAATATCCATCTGTCCATATCTGGTAACTGTCCATCATCAGAGCTTTCCCTGGGAAAGCCAATCAGGGTTCCTGTCCTCTTCTGCAGCTCTGGTACTGCTAATAGTGACCCAACATATAATTTATATGTAGGGGGGCAACATATCCTGCTGCATATCCATGTACAGTGGGATAGGTGCAGCCTTTTCTTCAGAGGTGTAGGTCGGAGTTCTCCTGACTTACATATATATCTGACAGAGCAGGTACAAATTTACTACCAGCACAGAACTCCTGGGAAAAATACAGGCTGGCCCTGGGGAATAATGGGCAAGAGGCACCCTTAGGATGGAAAGGTGCTGGAGGGATGGAGGAGCAGGGCACACTCACCGGGAGCTGATCACATACCTCCCACCCGTCCCGGATCCTGGCGGATGGGTCCGGAGGCCAGGGGTTGTCTCGCTGTTCCAGGTGGATATGTATGTCCACAGGCCCTGAATCCCTGAGCCAGTGCTGTTTTAAGGACATACTTGTTGGCTCTCCCGGACTCTTGCCAGGAGAACCAGCAATTATAGCGGTCGGTGAGTGCCAGCTGCACTGAAGGCAGTGGTGCCAGGGAAGCGTAAATAGACTCTTGACATCACAGAGTGCAGAAGGCTTGCCCCACTCTAGACTATAGATGCGTGCACAGCCTCTCCTGCTCCAAGGGAGGTGAGTGACTTACCTCCCTCTCTCCCTTCTCATGGCCTACCCAGCTTTCCTGGACACTGGATAGGCTATCCAGCATCCAGGAAAGGTGGGTAGCACCCTAGCCCCCACAGCAGGCACCCAGCAGGGCATGATTTGGTGTTCTTAGGAGTTTGTTTAAGTCCTGGTGAGATGTCATATGTTTGGGCATGGTTAGGATGTGTGACATGTTCTGATGTCATGTACTTGGGTGTGGTTGGAGGCATGTCCTGGTGTGATGTCATGTGTCCAGATGTGGTTAGAGATATGTCCTGGTGTCATGTCATGTGTTGAGGTGAGGTTGGAGGCATGTCCTGGTGTGATGCCATGTGTTCAGGTGTGGTTAGAAGTGTGTCCTGGTGTGATGTCATGTGTTCAGGTGTGGTTGGAGGCATGTCCTGGTGTGATGTCATGTGTTCAGGTGTAGTTAGATGCATGTCCTGGTGTGATGTCATGTTTCCAGGTGTGGTTGGAGGCATGTCCTGGTGTGATGTCATGTGTTCAGGTGTGGTTAGAGGCATGTCCTGGTGTGATGTCATGTGTTCAGGTGTGGTTAGAGGTATGTTCTGGTGGGTGTGGTGCCATGTGTTCAGGTGTGGTTGGAGGCATGTCCTGGTGGGTGTGGTGCCATGTGTTCAGGTGTGGTTAGAAGTGTGTCCTGGTGTGATGTCATGTGTTCAGGTTTGTTTAGAGGTGTATCCTGGTGTGATGTCATGTGTCCAGGTGTGGTTGGAGGCATGTCCTGGTGTGATGTCATTAGTTCAGGTGTAGTTAGATGCATGTCCTGGTGGGTGTGGTGCCATGTGTTCAGGTGTGGTTGGAGGTGTGTCCTGGTGTGATGTCATGTGTTCAGGTGTAGTTAGATGCATGTCCTGGTGTGATGTCATGTGTTCAGGTTTGTTTAGAGGTGTATCCTGGTGTGATGTCATGTGTTCAGGTGTGGTTGGAGGCATGTCCGGTGTGATGTCATGTGCTCAGGTGTGGTTAGAATTGTGTCCTGGTGTGATGTCATGTGTTCAGGTTATTATTATCATTATTATTTATTTTAGAGCGCCATTGATTCCAGGGCGCTGTACATTCAGGGGGTTACATACATAACATAAGTCAAACATTTACAGTGACAATCTGTGATTAACAACAGGTACAGAGGGAGAGAGAACCCTACCCGCGAGGGCTTACAATCTACAAGGAAGGGGAGAGCGAGACAGAAGGTGAGGGGCAGACAGGTTTGTGGAGGGTGTAGTGACAGCAGGGTTGTTCTAGGTTATAGGCAATCCTGAAGAGATGGGTTTTCAGGTGGCTTTTGAAGCTGGTGAAAGTTGGAGAGAGTCTGATGTGTTGAGGCAGTGAGTTCCAGAGTGTGGGGGAAGCACGAGAGAAATCTTGGAGGCGGTTATGTGAGGAGCTGACAAGAGGAGAGCAGAGAAGAAGGTCCTGTGAGGAGCGGAGGTTGCGAGAGGGGAGATATCTGGATATTAGAGCAGAGATGAATGCAGGGGAGAGGTTATGGAGAGCCTTGTAGGTCATGGTTAGTAACTTGAAATTAATGCGCTGGGTAATGGGAAGCCAGTGAAGGGATTGGCAGAGGGGAGAGGCAGAGGAGTAGCGAGGAGAGAGGTGGATAAGATGGGCAGCAGAGTTGAGGATGGATTGAAGGGGAACAAGAGTGCTAGACGGGAGGCTGCAGAGAAAGATGTTGCAGTAGTCGAGGTGGGAGATGACAAGGGCATGGACCAGCATTTTTGTAGTGACTGGGTTAAGGAATGAGCGGATGCGAGAGATGTTTTTCAGGTGGAGGCGGCAGGCAGAGGTAAGCGTTTGGATGTGAGGTTTGAAGGACAAAGCGGAGTCAAGTGTTATCCCAAGGCAATCTACAAGGAAGGGGGAAGGAGACAGGAGGTGAGGGGCAGACATGTTTGTGGAGGGTGCAGTGACAGCGGGGTTATTCTAGGTCATAGGCTATCCTGAAGAAGTGGGTTTTCAGGTTGCTTTTGAAGCTGGTGAAAGTTGGGGGGAGGCTGATGTGTTGGGGCAGTGGGTGTGGTTGGAGACATGTCCTGGTGTGATGTCATGTGTTTGGGTACGGTTGGAGGCGAGACGTGATGTGTCCCTCTTTACAATCTCTAAAAGTTGGGAGTTATGCAATCAGTAGTGTCACCTATGCTGAAGATGTGATTCTTCATTAAAGGAGAGATGCTGCTTTTACAAGCAAGGCCTGGATGTAATGGTGCAGAAGCTGATCCATTGAAGTGACTGTAGCTATTATGCTGGGGCTTAATAGGGACTAGCTGGGGATGTGGATTTGTGCAGCTTGCAGTGTATTGTGTGAGCTGCCACTGGAGTAGTGTAGGTTGGCCGAGTGCATTGTCAGTTCGCTAGGTCTGTGGGACAAAGTCAGCCTGGAATGCATCATTTGTAGGGGGTGAGTACAGTGCTCAAACCCAGAGGTGGCTGTCCTTGTATCTATTTTGGGAGGTAGGGCGAACTCCCTAATCCTTGTGGGCCTGTGGACTACTGCAGTGGGAAGTGGTTGCACTCCAGACTTGAAGGGTGGTTTTGTAAATTTGGCCTGTAGGTGTGGCTTAGTTTGTCTGGTCTGGATTGTAGTTCTTACTAGGCCAGTGCTGTAAGTAGTGGGTTAGACCATGGAGTTTTAAGGGGGTTGTCTCACTACATTGATTCATCTTAGTTCAGTCCTGTTTTCTTGGTTTCATTTTGAATTCAGGGGCGTGTTTACTGGCTTCTACTAAGCTGCAGTAGAAGCCCGGGGTCTGTAGCTTTTAGCAACCAGGGGCTGGCAGCCTATCGGAGAGATTCAAACAGGGTCTGTAGCTATAGTGACCTGATGGGGCTGATGCAGCTCATAAAAAAGGGGCTATCTCAGAATAGCTAGGATATTGTTAATGGACATATATTGCAAAGTGACTTGTTTTTGCAAAATCTTTAACATAAAAAGCAATCCTTGTAGTGAGACAACCCCTTTAAATTAAGTCCCAATGGTTAGGTTCCAGCAATGACAGGCAGTCCACTAGGTGTTGTTGGAGAATTGCAGGTCGGCCTTCGTGGGGCCCAGTGGTGCTAGTAGTGAGTGATTACTGAGCACTGAGTCAATGACCTTGACATTAGGGTCTGATACCAGGAAGTTGTCACCAAATAGAGGGTGGGAAGCACCAACATAGTGTGGCCTGTATAAAGGAACAATGGCTTGAAAGAGCCTTCTATAAAGATAACACGATCCTGAATCTAAGGTAAAGAGTTGGATACTGTTAGACCCCTGTTAACAGCGTATTCTTGGTAACGTTTAACTAACTGTGCCACCTAGTGTGAACGTAACCGCTAAACTTTTTTGCTTCTTTGGGGGTTGCAACCACTAAGGGTATGTTCACACGGGTTAATTGCGGAGCATACAATACGCCCCGCAATTACGCCGGGTCTTCGGGAGTTGCGCTAATCGGCGCGTTCCCCACGATGTGGGGGGGCCAGCAGCCCGCCAGCCCGTAGACATGCATTACTCGCGGCGCTTGTCAATTATCTCCCCGCACGTACAATACGATCGTATTGCACGCCCGGGGAGAGGAGGCGTAATCCATAGTTCTCTATGAGATTACCGTAATGATTGGGGCGCATTTCACTCGTATTAGAGCGCAGTAGGCTGGCAATACGTGGCGATATGCGCCCCAAAATAAGCCATGTGAACTTACCTGTAAGACTGTTTTACCGCTGTAAGTGAAAAACTTTAGTAAACTGGAATTGTTTAAATGACATCAGCCTGCACTTCTCTTCTTTTTGAGTGTTCACATCTAGCAGATCTGCTGTGGATTTCAGTGCAGATTTTGTAACTGATTTTATTGCTGCTTTTTCTACATAGACTTCAATGGGAGATGACAAAACCTGCATTAAAATCTGCAGATACACCCTTCCTGTGAATTTTGCCTCCTCACATTAAAACCAATGTAAAAAATTTGTAAAAAAATCTACAACTAATCTATGAAAAAAAAACTGTAACAGATCTGTCATGTGTGAACTTTCCCCTAAATGGATACCATTGTGAGGGATGATACATGCCACATTATGCAAAAGATAGAGAAGATAGATAGATAGATTTGCCATTCAAATGGATAGGAAACAGGACAACCTCAATGGGAGCTAGAATAGCAACTATATAGGTTATCACCTGAGGGGTTGAGGACAGGCAGTGAGGTTCACAATAGCTGGAGAGCCACAGGTTGGAGAACAGTGGTCTATGTGCAGAATTTTCTCTTTTCGGCTTCATGGTTTACAAAGAAAAGAAAAAAAAAAGAAAGTTTTCATATCGCTTTAGTTACATGTCCTTGAATCTCCATGATACAATTTGGCTGCCCATAGATGATACCTGCCTGGATCCACTTCCTGATGTGTGCTCCATTGTCACACACCACCGCTTTACTAAGCTGTATGATCTTCATCAGTCCAGGTGACTAAAGCTCTCCAGCCAAGAGGTTTGGCAGCAGCTGATACCTATATTTTTGCACCCCAAGTTAGCAATCTGAATACTCAATGAGGCCCCTGGGAAAGTGATTACTGCTGTAGGGCTATCTCGGCATGCTGGGACTTCATGAAAGGCTTTGGCTCCCCAACGCTGATTCTGACCTTTATGAGTAAGTAATAAGAACATAAAGAGACAAATTATGTCCCTGTATGATGAGACCTGTAGACATGTGCAATGGCAAGAGATGACAGACCTTTAGACCTTCTAACATAGGAGTCTTTACAGAAGCCATGGTCATAATACATATAACTAGACACTCTTTATATGCTGGGACATGTAGTGCCACAACATTGGAGACCTTCAGACTTGGATTGGTGGCACCTGCTATCTTGCAGCTGTACAATATTTATAGTGGCAGAGGATGCCCAATCTTCCTAAACTGGTAACAAGAATACTTAAAGGGGTTTTATCATTACATTAAATGGTCTTCAGAATAAGGGGACAGTGAAAACAAGCAACTTTGCAATTGGATGTCATTAGCAAAGCTGTACAGTGAAGGGGGGATGATGTCACCCAGCTGGGAGGGGAAGAAACACCCCTGCATTTCCAGAGTTGAGAAGCTGAGAGCAGTGTGAATCAGCCGAACTAAGGAAGCAATACATCCCCTTTAAAGGGGCTGATCTCTGTTCTGAACCCTTCTATAGAGGTTGTATGAGAATGCTGGGACTTGTAGTTCCATGGCATCTAAGATATCTACTGGGTTGGATTGGTGTTCCCTGCCATCTCGGTACGGGGTCATGTACTTGTACAACGTATACAATGACATAGGATGTCCAACTTTCCTAAACTGGTAACAAGAATACTTAAAGGGGCTGATCTGTATAAAGGTTGTAAAGGAATGCTGGGACTTGTAGTTCCATGACATCTGAGATACGTCCTGAGTTGGATTGGTGGCACCTGTTAGGGCTTGTCCCCACAGCAAAGGTTAATGGTTGCTTTTTCAGATGGTTTGCGGTTTTAGAAACAGTCTGAAAATCGACATGCGATGCTCCCCCATAGACTTTAATAGAAAATCCATGCAGCAGTCCACACTGAATGGATTTTCTGCCAGACGAGTTTTGACTCTGTCGGCGTAAAGCAAAACTTAGGGTGAGTTTACACGGCAAAGACCAAATACTGGTCAGATCTCCGCGGTTTGCGGATTCAAGCCGCATGTTCATGTTCCGCCCAAAAACCGAGCGGAAGAATTAACATGTTCTAAGTTTTTCAGACCGCAGCGGTGTCAAAATCCATGTGGCGGCACATCTTGCAGTGTGGACTGCTGCACGCATTTTCTATTGAAGTCTATGGGAGAGCGTTGCATGTCTTTTTTCAGACTGTTTGTAAAACCTCAAACCATCTGTAAAACTGACCAATAACCTGTTCTGTGGAGATGAGCGCTAAGAACATGTTCATTCTCCCGCCTGGTTTTCAAGCAGAACATGAACCTGTGGGTGCAAAGGGGGACGGCTTGAATCTGCAAACCCTGTGTGCCAAAAAAAAGACAAAATACCGTTCATATGAACACACCCTTATCTTGTACATTTACAGTGGTAGAGGATGCCCAATGTTCCTAAACTGGTAACAAGAATACTTAAAGGGGCTGATCTCTGCTATGAACCCCTGTATAAAGGTTGTAAAGGAATGCTGGGACTTGTAGTTCCACGACATCTGAGATACCTTCTGGGTTGGATTGGTGTCACCTGCTATCTTGTAGTTGTACATTTACAGTGGTAGAGGATGCCCAACCTCCCTACATTGGTAACAAGAACATTTAATGGGGCTGATCTCTGTTATGAACCTCTATATAGAGGTTGTATGAGAATGCTGGGACTTGTAGTTCCACGACATCTGAGATACCTTCTGGGTTGGATTGGTGTTCCTTGCCATCTCGGTACGGGGTCATGTACTTGTACAACGTATACAATGACATAGGATGTCCAACTTTCCTAAACTGGTAACAAGAATACTTAAAGGGGCTGATCTCTGCTATGAACCCCTGTATAAAGGTTGTAAAGGAATTTCTGGGGAGAAATTGTATTGTATTTTCCCTAAAGGACATCCTGAAAAATTTACACTTCTTGGGTGTATGAGTGCTGACTTTTTTAAAACTTGTAGTTTGCCTTTTCATTTTACATGTGGTAGAGGATGCCCAACCTCCCTACTTTGGTAAGAAGAACATTTAATGGCGCTGATCTCTGTTATGAAACGTTGTTGTCTGGGACTGCTGGGACTTGTAGTCCTTCTCTTAGCTAGCAATAGGTTCAGAGAGTGGCAGAACAGGGGAGTCACAAACCCCCTGGAGCTGCAGAACCTCTTTGTCATCACAGGTGTCATTCAGTCCTCTTCTCTATTAAACCATCTGGACCTCATCGTTTCAGCCCCTGATCCTGTTCTGGGGCCAAGAGGTTCTGCAGCAGCTGCTCCCCCCCCGGCCATTGCCCTGGCATCTCCCATCCAGCTGTGACCCCCATCAATTCCATCCTAAGACACAAGCTTTCACCTTCCCCACTTGCTGGACTTTTAAATCCCCTGCGCACGGCGATTGGCTGCCGGGGCGTGTGACGTCACGGCGGCTGCGCCCCGCCCTTCCTTCCGTCCCCGAGTGTCTGTGCAGTCTGGCAGCGGATCGGCGAAGGAGAGAGCGCACGGCTGGGGCTGCTCCCGGAGCCACCGAGGAGGACCAGCCAGCCCGCCAGCCCCCCTCTCCCCGACCGCCCCATACCTCCACAGCTGTACCCCCTCACCTCCAATCCATCCACCTCCCCCCCCCTGGACCCTCCCTTGAAATCCCTATTTATTTATAGGTGTTGGGGGGGTTCCCTGCAGAACACAAGAGGGGGGAGGGTGCACCAGGCGTGCAGGATTTTACCTTCATGATTATGGGCGACAAGAAGAGCCCGACCAGGTACAGTGCAGCAGGGGATGGGTGGGGGAGGGGAATCATAATAAGCCTTAAAGGGGAGGGGGTAGGTTTATTTATATACCCCCATTACCATGTAGACAGATGGAGGCATAATCCCCCCCCCCCCTCCTCCCCAATCATCTCCCTGTCCTTGGCTGCAGTACCACCACCCGTAGCCCCCTCCTCATTAGCTGCTATATAGTATATAGCGTGTATATAGGGAGCTGTGTGTGCTGGGGAGGAAGTGCACAGCTCTGCTATGGCGGCTGATCCTCTCCCAGACACATAACACACACACTCCCTGCACAGAGCCTCAGACAAAGAGAATATTTACCAGGAGAGAGAGGAAAAAAAGGAGGGCAGGGTGGAGAGAGAGAGAAACGCCTCCACTACCCTTAAAATCGAAATAAGTCCTTACCCCCCCCCTCCACTATCCCTTGGTATTATTTCATTATTGATAGGTGAACGGGGAGGGAATGGGAGACAGTGGGTGGCAGGAATGTCTTGTGTTGGCTATGGCTTCTTTGTCTTTTGTGTGTTATTTTCTCAGTGGGGTGTGTTGTGTTTTTATACTGCCTTATTCTTTGCCCCCCCCCCCCCCCCCCTCCTTCCTTTCCCTGACCATCCTCTGATTCCTGTCAGGGCCCTAAAGGGGCATGAAGGGTTAAACATGATGGTGACGGCCGTGGAAGAGGAAGGGGGGGGGGACTGTTGTTGGAATGGCTGCATGTCATAGTGGGGGGGGGCAGTTCATTGGCGGAGATGCTGTGGGTGTCTTCTGTGACGGGGAGCTGGCACAAGGTGGTGGTGGGGGGGTGAGGTGAGGGCATAGCAGTTCGCATTGGCAGAAAGCTGCAATGGTGGCAGAAGATGCATGCGGGCTGTTTAACCCCTTCCCTCCCGGGGGCATGGCCTCTCTTGGCTATGTAAGGTTAATTTGAAGGGCAGGGAGTTTAATCTTGGATCTGGTGATTCTTGGTGCCCCCTGCAGTCGTCGAATTGACAGCCTGCTCCATTGTGCTTTCCTTCTTCATGGCACGGCGAGGCTGGAAAGTTTAGGATTTCGGTACACGGGGGTTCTGCTATGTGGCGGGTCCAGATGGGTCATATGTGGGGGCTTGACAGTGCGGTGAACGTCTTCTGATATTTGTTGTCCTTGCTTTACAGGCCAAAACGGCAAGCTAAGCCTTCAGCCGATGAGGGATATTGGGATTGTAGCGTGTGCACTTTTAGGAACAGTGCAGAAGCCTTTAAATGCAGTATATGCGATGTCCGGAAAGGAACGTCCACAAGGTACAGTACTCGCCAGGCTTCCCTCAAGCAATCCGGGGGTTTATTATATGGAGCTGTTTATTGTTTGCTACTTTTCCTGCTTTATTATTGCTGTTGTATTTGGGCGATGTAACCCCTCGTGTTGCCCACCGTGCTTGTGTCATGTAACTCCTGGTCCTCCTTTTGTGCTATTTTGTAGTACTTCCTATGGAAGTTAATGTAGAGGTTTTACGCCCGTGGCGATCGGACTGTATTGCGCAAAAGTTACAATCGACTCTCGGTGAAGTTATTCATGTTACATAGCACCTTGCTTTGAAATGCCATGGTTCCATATGGTAGATATATGGTGTACTGGTGGCCTGCATGTAGATCAGGGGTTCCCAAACCCCAGTCCTCACGCCCCACCTACAGGTCATGTTTTCAGGATCTCCCACAGAATGCACTGACCATAATGAAGTCACCTGTGCAGCATGATTACATCACTTGTGCACTGCTAAGGAAAGCCAGAAAACATGCCCTGTTGGTGGGGCGTGAGGACTGGGGTTTGGGAACCCTTGTCAGGGGTGTCAAACTGCGGCCCTCCAGCTGTTTGGAAACTACAACTCCCATCATGTCCACTGTTATAGATTCTATAAATGCATCATGGGAGTTGTAGTTTCCCAACAGCTGGAGGGCCGCAGTTTGACATATGTGATGTAGATGGAGTAGAGCTGAATTTGTCATTTAACTCTTTCCAGGCTGCCTTAGGATAACTTTCTGCGTTAGGAATGTATAGAACTCCATAGGATTGTACCATGTGACAAGCTCAGCTCTGCTGCGGCTAAATCCGTATTTGATGGTTTGAAGTGGCCTTTTCAAGGTGTATGTTTTAGTGACGTGCTGGTCATCATGATTGATGTCTAGAGATGAAGAGCTGATGTTCATGTAGGGGTTGATAGCAGGGACGTCTAGACGGTCGGTTTAACTCCCTCCAGAACTTTTTGTCTTTGGGAGGATTTGCTGCAAAATGACTTTGACCTTTATATTCCAAAGGTATTTACTATTATAAGTTAATATTCCAAAGGTATTTACTATTATTGGTTACAATGAAATTGCCGAGTATTATGGGAACAATGCTCTTGCACAATGTAACTTTAATGTAACGATTTATTTGCTTTTTATGTCTCGTGATGTCTGGTTACAAAGGATTAACCCTTTGAAAGCATACACTGTAATACAACATTTCCTAATAGGGTCAATTCTGCATGAGCACATTACAGGTGTATTTTTTGCATCCGTGCCTCACCCCAGGGTTTACCAACCCGAACGCCTAACACATAAAAAATCTGTATGGTGCGAGTTTGGTTCATTAGGCTGCGACCGGTGACGGGTACAAAAATTCACCTGGAATAGTTTCATGTGAATCTGGCCTAAAGGGTTAATGCTACTATAACACAAATGATGTATGTGTATCTTTTCTATACAGAATGATGATGATATACGGTATATTACTGAATATGCAGTCACCTGTGGAATATGCTGGGAGTTGTAGTTCAGCATATTGGCCAGTATTACTAAAGATTTGTACAAGATGGGATACTTCAGAGAAGCATTTTGGATGGTTCTTGCTTTGTCCAGCCATGGATATGTTTTATATTGAATCTGGTTGGTGTGGCCGAAACTTAGATAGTTTTGCATTACTTGTAGCACTGTCACTTAAGATTCATATTTGCTTTAATATACGCCATTGAGCTGATAAATTGATTGGCCTGACCGTTGAGGTTACTGAGGCAATAGGGGAGTCAATGATTGTTTCTAACCCAACAGGTGAAGACTTGTACTGTCTTTCCAGGAATTTCATTGTAAGGCAATTATGGCATAATCACTACAAGTCCCTGGTTAAAGGGGTTGTCTCACTACAAGGATTGCTTTTTATGTTAAAGCTCTTGCAAAAAATAAGTACTTGCAAATATGCCTTTAACAGGTCCTCCTTTCTGGCCCCCCTTTTAGGGGCTGCATCAGCTCCTGGGTCCTATACCCACGACCTTTTTTGTTCTCCAAAAAGGGCTCCGGGACGGGGTTCTAACTACGGCCCGGGCCTCTATGCAGCCTAGTAAACCCAGAAAAAAACCCCCGAATTCAAAATAAAAACCCCCCAGCAAACGGACGGGAATAAAATTTCAATGTAGTAGACAACCCCTTTAATTGGGGCTTAGATGCCCCAGGGGAGACCCCCCTTTTTTGCTCCAGGACACTGTGGACTGGCCCGTAGGGGAAACAATCGATTGGCCCTGGGGCATGGTGGCAGGTCTGGGGCTGCTTTTCAGGGAAACGACAGAGAAAAAGAGGCAGAAAGCAAGAGTCCTGTACAGTAGCTGCAGTGTGGGCCCCAAGAATCAACTCCACTGGTGAGCCCCAGGTCCTTCACTGCTTAGAGGGTGTCCATGCTCAGTGCGGTGCTCCATATCTTTGGTTTTGGCCGGGTTTTTTTTATTTTTTTTTTATAAAAACATTAAATTGAGTCGTTTTGGGGTGCTTATTGTTACAAAACATAGGGCGCAAACTTTTGTTTTAAAATTAGTAGGGACCCAAGCTTGCTTATTGAAACTTTTAGTATAAGTTAAATGGAATTCCCCCTGGGGGGGGCTTTTTGTCTTGCAAAAAAGTTCAAAAAGTGTCTCGGTTTTATTTTGGGGGCCGCCTTGCCCTTTTGGAATCTAAAACATTGCCATCCGTGCTATTTTAATGTAAAAACTCCAGCGTGTGACCAGGAGTTCCTGTTTTGAAGGTTCTGCGAGAGTTTCCTGCACGTGATTGATAATTAATAATAAACAGCGAGCGATCTGTGAGCGTTTGACTCGTGAGCGCGACACAGAACGCGTGACGGTGTAGTATTTTGTTTGTGACAAATATTTTACACAACACACCATGTACTCTACTTAAGCACGTGTATAGGTGTGAAACCCCTTGATATAATAAAAAAAGGGTTCTGGGTAAAATACAATTTTAAAAACCAAAAAACTACAGGTATAACCCTAAAAAAAGATAATAAAAAAATTTTAATCAAAAGAAAAAGGTTGGGAAAAAACGAAAAAAACACCCCCAAAATAACCCTTCAAGACCTGTCCCTAAAAATGGGGAATCCCCCCCAAAAAAGGGCCCCCCCCAACGGGAAACCCCAAAACTACCCTCCCCCCAAATCCAAAAATAAAAAAAAAGAAAAAAAACACAAATAAAATTTTGGTGACAAAAAAAAAAAAGTGCTGTATAAAAAAATACAACCCCTACTGGGGACCTTTTCCATTTATCGAAGGGGGATCGTACATGACTTACCTACCCCCCCCTTATTTACCACCCTGTTTTTTCCATCTTAAGGGAGGAGTTTATTTTATAGCAACATCTTGTTGATTTTTTCTTAGATGTTCCTATTGTTGTTATCAACGCAATTTTTCCCCGTGAACCCAACAGGGGGAAACGCTTGGTATTGGAATTTAGCGTTATTTTTTCTTCCCTTTCCATATCAATTCATTATTTTTGAAACAAACTTATTTCTGTTGTATTGTTATTTACACGCACTTTTTTTGATTTTGCCCCATTTGTTAAATGGTTTTTTTTTTTCCCCTTTTTTTTTTTCACTTAATTAGCTAGGAAGGGTTAGTTTTTGGTTCCCGTGTGG
Organism: Phyllomedusa bahiana; assembly: GCA_025379985.1. Taxonomy (NCBI): domain Eukaryota; kingdom Metazoa; phylum Chordata; class Amphibia; order Anura; family Hylidae; genus Phyllomedusa; species Phyllomedusa bahiana. The sequence goes on along the minus strand of JAODAL010002541.1, from coordinate 179,094 downwards.
GGCGCCCCTTTTTGGGGCGTTTCCCCCTTTTTGAGGTAGACAGGTCCTTGATAGGGTTTTTTGAGGTGTTTTTTCGTTTTTTTTTCCAACTTTTATCATTCTGATTAAAAGTTATGTTTTATGTATCTTTTTTTCTAGGTGTTATACCTGTAGTTGTTTTGGTGACAAATATTTTACCCTTTGTAGTTTTGGAGGTTTAGTTGTTGCATAAGAGACTGTGCGAAGTCAAGAAGAAAAAAAATGGAAAGTCACGTAATGGAGACCAGTGACCATCTCCCTTTTCGGAGCGTGGAGGGTTGGTTGACACAGCTGGATCTCCACATTGCTTGGGCACCTGCTCTGCAAATGGACAACGTAGTGAGGGACGACTTTGGCTTTCTGGTATTGCAGGTACAATGATCCTGTTGCACATGTAGACATATTACAGATAGACCTAGTTGCTCATTTCAGGACCTTGTATCTTTCCTCTGACCACCCTAAGGAATGTCTGCCCGCATGACCCTTGTAAGGTTTTATGTTCTGTCCAAGAGTAAACTGGCCGGGAATGTCCCCTGTGGAGCAATGTGAAAGGTCTGTTGTCCTGAGCATGGCTTTGACTACAATGAGTAGAAGAGGTAGTCCTAGCTGACTGGTGAATGTCTTTGGTGACCCTTCACTTTTTTGTGATAGGCTTACCTCATTCTATTACTATCTGCCTTCCTCTCATGTTCTCTGTGAATAAACGAGAGGAACTCTCCTGGCGTATTGGATGCCATCATGGCAGCTTCTTGCTCTAATAACAGAATGTGAATTTTGCCTGTAGATTGCAGCACCAAGGAGAAGCAGGCTTGGGGTATTTGATTGGGCAGGAAAGGATAAACTACCCCAAAATAGTTAGTTTTTATTTCGATGTGGTTTTAAATGGGGTTTTCACACCACAATGATTAGCTTTTATGTAGGGAAAGGCAAATGAAGACTTTTACCATATACGCTGTGGTTTTGATTTTGCTTTGGTCAGGAGAGAACAATGAATTTGATCTTCTCTTGGAGCACATGAGTTTCTCTTGGTTACCAACCACTTCCTTCTTTGTCTCTTGTCTTATTTCTCTAAAAACTGCTGTTGGACCATGGAGCGTCACTTCCTGCAGGGTCTTCTCTAGGAGTTTACCTTCCTAAATGACAAGTTTTCACCCTTAAGAGCTCTGTAGCCTTGTGTACCACAGTTTTTAAATCTCCTGCAGTCATCTCACTATAAAGCTATGATCACACGGCAATAATTGCGGGACATATTTTGCCCGCAATTACGCCATGTGCTCGCTGTGAATAATTGACATGTCACTTCTCTGCCAGCTCGCCGTATTGTGTGAGCGGGGAGAGGAGACGTAATCCATAGTTCCATAGAACTGTGGATTACCGTAATGACTGAGATGTATCTCGCCACAAATTTAGCGCAATACGGCGCGAAATACGGGTAGAGATACCTCCCATTTTAAGCCATGTGAACATAGCCTAACAGGAATAGCTGGGAAGAGCAGAGCTGATATGTCAATCACTGCTATCGAAAAACCAGGACATACGTGTCTAAAGCGGTCTGAGGCTCTGTGAAACTGCATAGTGAGAAAATCCATTTAAGGCCTTCATACACATTAAAGAACTTGACCCGCTATTTAGTATGTATTTTAACACCCCATCAATTTGTTCTCCTTAGAATAGGCCACTGACAGCTGTATACATGGCTGCAACTATTTCTTCTCCCCTCCTCCCCCCCTGTTGAAAACATATGCATGCTCATTTGAGCCAAGCATACATGTAAATGTGGGAATCGGGAGGAACAGCTGTCGACTGTATGAGTGTTTGGCCTACGACTATTGATGGTGGACACCTTAAGGTCCGGTTCACACGGCTTATTGCCGACGTAGTTGCGGGGACGGATTTCGCGCAGCGGGGGGCTGGCAGCTCGCCGGCCCAATAGACATGCATTCTCCACGGCGCGTATCCGTGCCGGGATAATTCACATGTCACTTTCTCCCCCCTTGGCGTATTCGCCGAGCAGGGAGGAGAGACGGAATCCATAGTTCTCTGAGAACTGTGGATTACCGTAATGACTGGCACGGATTTCAGCCAGTACGACGCGCAATACGGCTGAAATCCGTGGCAGAAGTAAGCTGTGTGAACGAGGCCTTAGTTGTCTTTCACTTGCCGATTGTAAAGCCGCCCCCCTTCAGTGATCAGCTATAGATTATTAGAATTGGGATTCCTTTATAAAGCTCTCACATGGTGCTGTTTTGGTAAATATTTTCTTTTGCCGCACTGCAGCGAATCTGCCTTTATCAACCGCAAAATTCTTTAAATTTCCTAAATTATTTGGAAATCCTTGCAAGCATGTAATAAATTGTGTTTGTAGGTCCACAGGACTTTGGCTGCGTTCATATGTGGCTTTCAACTGCTTCGAACATGCAAAGCAATGAAATTTTTTTTTTTTTTTTAATGTTGGTGTTACCGACAATTTAGGACACAGGTGAAGTCGGGTTCAGTAAACAATACGTGCGTTTCTTGGCAGAACGTTTTTTGTTCGGCTTACGTTTTTGATGCAGTTATAAAAATGCAATTTGTGAATCCAGACTTGAGTTCATGCGTCGTTTTACTGCATTCACTTTTGTTGAGTTCAGGTGGCTTCGTAATTTCAGCTACTTTACACTGAAGGTAATTAGAAAACCACCAGCATTCATCAAAAACCGTGTGCAGGAATGCAACGTGTGGACTGAGTAATGCAACAAAAATACAGCATGTGAACTCTGCCTTATGTTCTTGGGTTATTTACCAAGATGGGTTGTCCATATGTTGTGTGTGAGATGATGGTGTATCGCTTGTCACAATTTACTGCAGTCCATTAGTTGATTTGTTGAACAGGATTTTAAAGGGGTTGTCTCACTACATTGATTCATCATGCCTCTTTCCTGTTTCATTTTTGAATTTACTGGCCTGCAGTGATGAGCTGTTGAGGACACCAGGTCTGTAGCTATAGTGACCAGTGCTGGCAGCCTGTCAGGAGCAATTCAACAGGTCTGTAGCTATAGCGACCTGAGGGGCTGATGCAGTCCATACAAGAGGGGATATCTACCGTAGGAATAGGTAGGATATTATTAATGGACACCTATTACAAAGTGATTTGTTTTTGCAAAATCTTTAACATAAAAAGCAATCCTTAGTAGTGAGACAACGCCTTTAATAAATAATAATCATTAAGTCATCAATGCCTCTGTGTCTATTGATGCTGTATGTTCTTATGTGACCAGGACAGGGTTGTAGGAAGGGCACAATGGGCAATTCGCTTGGGGCTTCCACCAGTCCATTAATGAATTATAGTTATTCTACTGCTGTCATAAGTAATGGTTATAAAATTTTAATGTGGATCTTTTGCTAATATAGGCTGCTCCTGCCTCCGTTTTGTGTTTCTCGTTTGTGTTTGGAAGCCCGGGTCGAGTTCTGTTCACGTATATTTATGGCCTCACTGGGACATATATGTAAAATAGACGCTTCCAATGGATGCTCTACAGTGTCATCCATCATGCACAGGGTTGCACAAAAAAGAGATGTTCAACATTTTTTGAATGGGCATTATGTAGTTATGCTGTTGAGACACTATTGGTCTCGATTCAGACTGTTTAACCCTTCTTGGCATGTCGGCATAGCCTTAGAGTGACATTTTGGGCACTGGAATGCCAGCTGTTATTACCTGGGCAGTGTATGGTGCTTTTTATAGACATTTTTTGAAATACATATGCGAATGGCCGTATGTGCATCTACTTAGATACTTCTTTGCTAAATACCGTTGTGTACTTTTACAACACAACTTTGGTATGGAATGACTGGACCATCTAGATACATTGCAAGCAATGCTCTCAGGCAATGTTCACACGGGGAATTTGCGGGGCATATTTTGGCGTGTGATGGCGCTGTGATACGCCCAAATTATGCCCTGCTAATACGGTGTTTCATAGCTCTCATTGAGAGCTATGGTTATCTGTCATTTTTCCCAGCGTAAAATACATGACGTGCTAGGGAAAGTGAATGTCGGAGCGTTTCAGAAGTTGACCAGCATGTCCTTCTGAAGCAACAGGCGTATTGCGGCGTGCGCAGTATGTGCCGATATACGACTGCAATATGCTGTTTGGACATACCCTTACAATTCTCTCTGTATGGGGCGGTGTCTGTAGCTACTTTTTTATACATTCAGTTCTCTGGAAGGTTCAGCTTACTAGGAATGTGCGCCTCTTGAATATCAGGCAGATAAAGCTCCCCTCCAGAAATAGAAGAACTTTCTCTCTAGTGCTGCCAATTGGAGGTAAATATTTTAAGGAGCATTGAATGTTAGACTCCCATCTACAATAAGCAATAATATCCCTCTTAAATATTGTACATGAAGTGCGAGCGCAGTATCTCTTTCCTTATAGCCATAACGCCTGTTTCATGAGTCTTGGGCCAAGCTTGCAATGGCTTCCACCTTTGTTTGTTAAAGAACCCACCCACCCCCTCCCTCCTATCAGCCATTTAATGGGATTGTATAACTCTCCCAAAAAAACATAATAGCTCCATAGGGCATAAAATAACAAAAAATGTTTACTCAAGAATAAAACAAAAAATATGTACTTTTCTTTTAAATCTGCCACTCCCAGCATTGAAACTCTGGCTGTCTCTGCGGTGGTCATGTGCCAATCGGTGGCCTTAGCGGTCAAGTAGCACTGGCGTCACCGCTCACAAGCCCTCCACATCCTGAGCAGTGCTGTCAATTGAATGTCGTGTGACCGTGGATGGCACAGATTGGATGCAGTGCTCATGTGCCAACCAGAAGTGAACAAATACCAGCGCAATCACTAAAGCTTAAACACTGGATAATGGGGGGATTAATAATGTGAGTACATGTTGAGTTGTCTAACTCATGTTTATGGGGGAGTTGGACAATCCCCTTAAAATCTTGGAAGGATCGGAAAAGATGGATTTCTGGACATATTTGGAACAGTTAGACTGTCGATACAGCAAGGACAAAATATGGGTCGGCTTCTAAATCGGAGTCCAGCCAGTATTTTACACCCTGTTTTCGGCCTTTTTATTTTTTGCTGCTGCTGTTTTTGGATTCGGCCATCCTATTAACATTGGTAGTACATTTTCCAAGTGAAATATGTCAGAAGAATGTACATGCTCCAAGTATTTTGAAAAACTGTGGTTTTGAAATCTGACCATCAGGAAATCCAAGCTGTGTAGGCTACAGCTCGGATGTTCTTTTGAGGTATATGGAGATGATTTACAGTCGGATTTTGATGGTTTTCAAATCCGAAATCCGACAGTAAAACCATGCTGTGTAGACCTGCCCTTATGAAATTAGTGAGAAGGACAGATGGATGAGGTGGTCATACCTACAATCCACCTAGAATGATGACCACTGTGATTTTGGCTGGTGTCTGAGAACAAAACCACTGTTGCGTGGAATTTTAATTACCCGCAGTGTTTCCCAAGGAAGACAGTAATGGACTCCTCCTTACTAAGGAGTTATCTGCTTGGGTTTCTATAGTATAAAAGCTGACCTTATACCGAACCCCATCCCCTCCCGAGACACAAAATAGGTCATCTTACTGCCATATCATAACTCTTTAGGCTGGTCACCAAGAGACATTTAGTCACACCCTAGTCGTGGTAAAAATCTGGGATGACTGCAGTACAACTTAAAGGGTACCTATTACTTTTATTAGCTTCTGCCATGTTAGAGGTTTTGATTGAAAAGACACTATTTGGTTATGCACATCCAAAAACCTTTTTTTGAAAAAAATAAATATAGGTGCACACTGACGCGGCAATAACATACAAATACATTCCAAATGTCAGCAGCACACTATCAACTAAGAAAACATCAAAGGCATATAGGAATTTTTTTAAAAATGCATTTCTGCTAAGGATATATGAAAATTTGGGGTTCTTAGTTCACAATTTTGTTCAAAAGTGCTTAAGCTCACATTCCGATTTCATTCCGATTTTAATCAAAATTGTGAACTAAGAACCCCCAATTTTCATATATCCTTAGCAGAAATGCATTTTTAAAAAAATTCCTATATGCCTTTGATGTTTTCTTTGCAGAAGTTTTGATTGGTGGGCGTCCAGATTCTGAACACCCCACGATAACTGAAGTTCTGTGCCCTTTCACTGCTGTGATCGGCTGTCCTGAAAGAGCCGAGCGACTGATGTATGGGTTCATAGGAAGTCTGAAACAAGGAAAGCCAAACAGCAACAGAGACACGGCTGAGTGTTTCTGCCCCTTCGTTGAAGCGATCAGTGGGGTTCTTAGCATCTGAACCCCCACTGATCCAAACTTCTAATGTGAAGAGTTTGAAAAAATTTAAAGTCGCCCTTTAATCTTTCTCTGTAGTGACCTTGGCAAGAAAAGACTGAGCTGTTGCGTGACTGATGTCCTCAAGTAGCTGCATTTAGATGTTCAGTTTTTAAGATGCAGTTTTGGAGCCAAAACCAGAAACAGGTCATAGCTGGACTACACATAGTAAGGAAAGGCTAAGGCTGATTCACAGTGATTATTTTTATTTATTTTTTTTAACAGATTTTGCAGCCATGTCTGAGCCAAAACCAGGAATGGATCCCAACCACAGAAGTGCAGTCCTATTCACTATGCTTTTTCTCAGGGCTCCACTCCTGGTTTTGGCTTAAAATACTGTTCAAAAAACAGTGTGAACCAAACCTAAGACTTCTCATTGTTTAGAATCCATTTTTTCGCTTCAAACGCTGAATGTTTGAATGTAACCTTAGGCTAGGTAGGATTCATGACCTTGCATCGTTCATTTATTTATTTTTTTAAATGTATTTACACATGGAAGTTGCAGGGTGCTGCGCTTGCTCAAGCTATAGAAAAATGTTTACGTTAGTATGTTTTGTTTTTTATTTTTTTTTTATAAGGCATATGCCAATGGAGGATTCATGTGCGCCGACGTTTGTAAATGTATGTATGCATCATAAAAATATAAACAAACCTAGCTAAGTAAATTGCAGGGCAGAACAAATGACAGCAAATGCAGAAGCTAGTTTAAAAAAAAAACGAAAAAAATTTTTTTTTCAACATGTTCAAAATAGTGTGCGTTCGGGATACGTTTAGCATATATATGTTACAATGTACTTGTGAATTGCAGTGCATTTCTGCAAAAAAGAAAAAAATGCACTAAAAAAACATAACGTGTTAAAGCACCCCTAGGGCTTGTACCCACAGCAAGGGTTTTTGGATGGTTTTCGGTTTTCAAACTGGCTGACAAACTTTTAAACGGACCTCTATGGAAAACCTGTGCAGTTGTCCCCGGATGTTTTTTGTTTTTTTTTTGTTCTGTTTTTTTTTAGATTGCTGGCGGTCCGAAAAACATTGATCATGTTAATTCCTCCGCCTGGCTTTTGGGCGGAATATGAACATCTCAATGCAAGGAGGGAGGGCTTTTCTCCGCAAACAGCAGAGAAGAGCCGCCCCCCCCTGCGGCCGTGTGCATTGCCGCAAAACAGAGCAAATATGGTCGGATGATCCGACCGGTATTTGCTCTCTGCCGTGGGGACGTGCCCTTACTGATGGTTCTTTCTGATACATTGTAGGAAAGCCTCAGGACAGGGTAGTTATGTTAATGCAAAACGGGGGTTTTGCCATTAGATGTTATCAAATCCATATGCCATCGACGTCACATAGGTGTACCTATCTCCGGAACCGAGTACAGCTGAGCGGTTGCTTTCAGCTATATTTAGAACTCCCATTGAAATGAATGGAGAGTATATAAGTGCATCCACTTTTCCATTTAGTACAGAGTTTTGGGGACCCTTTCTGGAGATAGGTGTGGGTCCCAGAGGTTGGACCCAATGATATTAGACATTGATGTCATATTCTATCTATATGTTATCAATGTATATAATGGCAGGCCCTTTTGTAGAGTACCTATCGCCACCACTTAAAGACACAAAAATTTATAGTAGATGAAATTTATAAAAACTCTCTCAAATAGATGTCATTAGCAACTCGGAGGATTTCCCTCAGTTTTACAGGGGAGCAAGATTGACTTTCAATTTATCAGGCAGAGATGACAATCTGGTAAGATTCCTTCTGTGGGAGATACCAGCTGTGCAGGTTGAGCTGAGGACATAGATGCTTGTACAGGGTTAATCTGAGTGTCTCACTACATGCACAGCACACTGAGGACGTAGTCTGGCAGGATTTACTTGTTGCTTCCAGCCTCCTCCACTATAGCACACAGGCGGCCATATTACACTGCTGCTTTTGTAATAACACTCAGCAAAGTGCATCCCAGTGTACAGAAGATACAGATTTAAATATTCCCCCCTGCACAGTGGACTCTCCCAGCTCAGAAGCAGAAACAGCTGCCAACATAGTGATCCATCAAGCAGTCACGAGCCAGGCACCTAATTCCTGTCTTAAATGGCCGGCACTTTTAAAAACTGAATTACAGGTGAAATGTTTTCATTTCCCTAATTGAACATATTTGGGACAGTGTTTATATTTTAGTCTATTACTCCAGAAGGTTTTCTGGAGGTGATGAGTCAAGATTCTATAGAACTTATACAATTATATCAAACAAACACTTGTGTGGGTCTGTATTGATTTTAAGCCTCTGATTGTTAAAGGGGCTTTCAAAGCACTTAAAAAAAACAAAACAAAAAAAAAAAGCTCCCTTCTACCTCCCACTGGGCTAAAATAGAAAATGAACCCGTACTTTCCTTTTCCTATCACTACCGTTCCAGAGCTCCAGGGTCGTCCTCTGTCCGTCACTGATGACGTCACGTTCATGGATCCCAAAGCTGCAACCAATCTCTGGCTTCAGCAGTCACATGCCTATATGTACAGCATGTGACCACAGAGGACAGTAATTGGCTGCAGCATCTTGGGATCCATGAACGTGATGTCATCCGCAAGGGATTGGGGTGGGTGGGGGGTGCACACTGGTGCTCTGGCAGTACTGGAATGGTGGTGATGGGAGAGTGAAGTATGGGGTCATTTTCTATTTTAGCCCAGGGGGAGGTTTTTAAAGGTCTTGGAAAACCCCTTTAATAAAATTTCTGTTCACTCAGGGCAAGCAAGGTTGTAAAAATAGTGAAGGTTTTATTTGGGCTAATGCAGCGAAACCCTGAACCTGCTCCCGTATATCATAGAGCAAGCATCTGCCTGCATGGACTCCAGCTCTGCACTGCTGTGTATCAGCTGATGATGCTTACCTCTAATTTTAGTGGTTTTTGACTTGTATTTTTAGGGCTGTCATAGTGATTGATGAGCAGCATTTAGACTAAGATGTCAAACCTGAGACACCTGTATGTTTTATTCAGGTGCTGCCGCTTGTAGGGATCTCTGTGTTTTAGTAAAATGATCCAGCTCGTGCGGTGTTTGGCTGATACTGTACTTGTCTCGTTAACACTTTACCTCCCTGTCTAATTATATTATGTATGAGTATTATTAATCTGAATGAAGTGGTTGTTCTATTAGATTAGAGCCTGAGGAGCAAGAACTCCTGTGTACAGTTTTGTATGAAGGTGGCCATTAAAGGGCCCGTGTACCTTCTGCGGCCATTATTTTTTTTTTTGGGGGTGCTCTGATACAACTAGAATAAAAAGCAACTGTGCAAGCATGTGTTCCACAGTTATGTGCATATAGCTCCCATGCAGAGCTATGTATTGCCATGGTTGGTGTACGGCCATACAGCATATGTTAAATTGTTAAAAAATCCAGCCGGGTCATCATTATTCATTACCTAATACTACAAAAACTGTTTTAACTTGCGATAGTATTATTGAAACTTGATGTTTATTATTTCAAAACTTTTTTCAATAAAAATTAGTTTAAAAAAAATCCAACCGGTATTTTAATGTGTTTCGGATGGTTTTGGGGGACGGTCCTGTCCGTGGTTTGCAGATTCGCCCGTCCCCCATAACCATTGAATTGCACATCTTCTGCCTAAAAACCAGGCGGAAGGTTCTGCATGCTCCAAGTTTTTCGGAATGCCGGCAGCTGAAAATACTCTGTGTAGAGTAGACTACTGAGCGGATTTTCTATTAAAGTCTATGGGGATGGTTTCCAAATCTGCAAACCGGCTAAAAATTCAACAAGAAAACAATGCCGTGTGGAAAGTCCAGTATAAGCAAATCCTGTGCAGTGGGAAACTGCAGTTGTTACTACTTCCATCTCTCCACTGCTCTTTGTTACGTTATCAAGGAGTAGGCTGCAAAGGGATTCAGATAAAGCGTAACGGTGTTGTGCCTATTATGCCTTGTGTTTTATGACCCAAACATTCTTTCGTTATTGTGGTTTGAACCCCTGTGTCATGCTTTGCCTTCTCAGGCCATGCGCTAGACGTGATAGTGTATTAGTTTTATCCAGCGTGTTCTTTAAAGGGGTTTTGCCACGATGTAATGTTTACGTGCGATCCTCCAAAATGGGTATTTTATCACATTTCTAAATATTTGATTACAAAAAGTGAAGCCTGTGAGAGCTACAGCATTGCTCAGTCCCCTTAATTTCCTTGAAGTTTACATTAGACAGGACCAGGACACTGAAAGGAGCTGATCTGGCCGCGCTTGCATGTTTGCACTTCTTATCTGATGACAGGGAACATGAAGGAGCTTGCAAAAGGCTGGGGAGAAAGTGCAGTGTATGAGGTTGTCTGCAGTATTGAGAAGCCACTGCTTGTAATGTAAACATTGCAGATGCTTCCTCGCTCTCTGCTCACCCCCCCTCTCTCTCACCTGTGACTCAGCATGCTTTGTTTATATTCTCTCCTGAGCAGATAAGAGGCAAAACCCCTTTAAAGAGGACCTTTAGCCTTTCCTGACATGTCTGGAAATACTAGTATTTACTGAAACAATTAGGGTGCGTCCACACGGTAGTGATAAAATACGGCTCGGATTCTGTCTTAAGAATCCAGCCGGTATTTTGTCGTCTTTTGCATGGTTTTGGGGGAACCATTAAAATGCACATCTTCTACTCGAAAACCGGGATGAAGAGTGAACATATTCAAAGTTTTTTGGAAAGCCGGCGGTGTAAATCTGGCAGAAATGACAGTCAGTGTAGACTGCTGAATGGATTTTCTATTAAAGTCTATGTGGAAGGTTGAAGGTCTTAAAATCCGACCAAAAACCTTGCCGTGTGGACGGACTGTTCTATAACAATTCTGGAGCATCTTGTCTCAGATCTGTTGTGAGGTTCTTCTCTTAGGCCTTGCCCCCACGGGACCGGTTTGCGGCCGGTTTTTCAGATGGTTTGCTGTTTTGCAAACAGTCTGAAAAACCGGCCACGAACTTTTACATGGGGCTCTATGGGAAAACCCCACCGCCTGGTGGTTTTTCAGACCGCCGGCCGCCTGAAAAACATTCTACTTGTTCATTCTTCCGTCCGGTTTTCGGATGGAATATGAACAAGTAAATGTGAAGGGTTTTTCTCCGCTCATCGCGGAGAAAAGCCATCCTCCCGTGGCCGTGTGCGTGGCGCAAAAACGGATAAACCGACCTGTATTTGTCCTGTGGCGTAAACGGGCCCTTACTCTGCCTAGAAATTCATTGCCCATTGGTCAGATGAGTGTTAACAACTGGTGGAGGGGGGATGGTGCACAGTCTGACATTGTCCTATCAGTGCTGACAGTCATTGTGTGCAGGGACAAACCCCTTTGATAACTGGAATGGTAACACCCAGCTGACAGATTCAGTAATTTGTAGAAGGAATAACAGAGGAACAGCACAACACGGAGTTATACGAGAATATGCTCCAGGATTGTTATCACAGGGTACACAAGTATTTACTGAAACAGACATGTCGGGAATAGCCCAGGTTCCTGTCGGGGTCGCCCTTGTTGGGGCGGTTACCCCAAATTTCTATGGATAGACGGTCTTAGTCTGTAGGGGTTTCTAGGGATTTAGGCACAGATTTTAGTTACTGTATAGTTAGACTACAGTTAAAGTTGTTTAGTTCTTGTGGTTGTGTTTTTTGGGAAATTTTTGAAGTACTTGACTTTTTCATCTTTGGGGATACTCCGACCCCTTATCAATGTACTGAGCATTGGTAGTTCTTTACTGTGTTTTAGACTATAACTGGAGTTGTTTAGTAGTCTTGTGTTTTTTTTTTTTTTTTTTTTTTTTAACCCTTGAACTGGTGTCCTGCGTGAGATGTGTCCAATGCAAGTAACCTGCAAAAGGAACAAAGGCTACAGCAATGATGGAGAACCTCTGCTGGGTTTTAGGTATACCCCAAAATGACTTAGATTTTCTATGTTAGCTTACAAAATAAACCTGTTTCTAGTTCTATGTAGTCTGTTGCTGCTGAGTTTTTCACGTCTAAGTTAATCTGTCTTTATTCATTTCTACAATTCCAGCCAGTCCTGTCCCATATTTCACTTTATTAGCCGATGACTTTTGTGCTGCTTTCTCTCACGCAGGCAGAGCCAGCTGCACTTGGTCTGGTCGCTTCCCACTGTCGGAGGCGCTGGTAGTGAACACTATACGACGAGGGCAAACGAGGTGATGAAAAGATGATGCATTGAGTGAGACTCTCGAACCATTCTTAAAGAAAATCACTTTAATTTCTTCCAGTCGAGGACTCCGCTCGTTAATTGATCTGTGGACACAGCATGTGTCGTCTCCAAGTTGTTATGGTTTCACATTCGCTGTATAATCTTCCATGGAGTTATGTTGAGGGCTCGCGTTGGATTCTTTCTGGATATCTTTTTTATAATGTATGTCCATTCAAGGGTTCTTACATGCTCTCCCTTAATAGAAAAACCTGCCTGCTCTTTGCTATCTATCTTTGACCATGAAATGATCCTCTGCAAAACCAGGAAGAGCTTAAAATGGCCCTCCTACACCTCTGTACTATCTTCCTGTGGGGGTTGAAGTAATCTTTTGAGTGGTAGCAGATGCTGCCTTAATGGGCAGGTAGTCTGCAATGACGGTAACATGGTTAAAAGGGGTTGTCTCACTACATTGATTCATCTTACTTCAGTCCTCCTTTTCTTGGTTTAATTTTGAATTCAGGGGCGTGTTTACTGGCTTCTACTAGGCTGCAGTAGAAGTCAGGCTGCCAGCACTCTTTGCTATAGCTACCGACCTATCAGGAGAGATCAAACAGGTCTGTAGCTATAGCGACCTAAGGAACTGATGCAGCTCATACAAGAGTGGATATCTTGGAATAGGTGGGACACTGTTAATGGACATACATACCTCCCAACTTTTAGAGATTGCAAAGAGGGATACATCAGGCCACGCCTCTAACCACACCCAAAATATGACATCACACCAAGACACGCCTCTAACCACGCACCCACACATGCATACCAACTGTTTAGACAGGCAAAAAGGGACACATTTTCAGGATTGCTTTATATCTAATGATGAGATATTAAGTTATGTAATCTACAGTGAGGAAGCAATCAGATACTTTTTACAGCAAGTTCAGTTTATTGCTGCAAATTTTTTTCTTAAAAATGACATTTATACAGCTAAGAGGGACAAAGGGACAAGGGTTAAAAATAGGGACTGTCCCTCCAAAATAGGGACAGTTGGGAGGTATGGACATATATTGCAAAGTGACTTGTTTTTGCAAGATCTTTAATATAAAAAAAACAATCCTTGTAGTGAGACAACCCCTTTAAGTTCTCCTTTCTGCCTCTGTGCTGCCAGTTGGGAGGAAGAGAGCCCCTAGCAAAGAGGGGTTGCATCGACCTGACACCCAGTGGCATTCTTCACTGTATTAGGATGGTAACAAAGCAAGCTGTCAATCACTGTGTAGTGAAGGTAAGCAGGACTTACTGTTTCTCCTAGGAGTCCTTTCAGGATTTACTGTGTTTTTATACAGTAATCCTGCTCCAAATCATATAAACCTGTATATCGGAGAGCTTAGCTTGTCTCCCTCTTGCATATCCTACTTGTCAGAGAGTGCAGCATAATTTGCCTGACAGGTTTGCTTTAAAAATGTCTCGCTCAGCTGGAATCCTTGTTAAAGGATAATAATTCCTATGAAGATATATTGAGCTCATTCCCGTCACTGGTGAAAATGGTAGATTTTTTTTTTTTTTTTTGGTTTGATGCAGTGGCCAAGACTGTTAGGCCGTGTTCACACGGCTTATTCCCGACGGATTTGTGAGCCGGATTGAGCTCACAAATCCGGCGTGAATAAGGGGCGGGACGGGGGCGGGGCCAGAGCCCCATAGACAATGTATTGTTTACGGCGCGTCCGCGCCGTAAATAATGTGCATGTCACTTTCTCCCCCCGCAGCGGATTCGCCGAGCGGGGAGGAGCGACGGAATCCACTGTTCTCTATGAGAGTAGTGGATTACCGTAATTACTGCCGCGGATTGGCGCCGTACTGCAGCGCAAATCCGGCGTGGAGTGCGGCGCCAATCCGTCCCCAAATAAGCCGTGTGAACGAGGCCTTAGAATTACAGCCAGTACTACTGCACTGTCCAATACGACTTAAAGGGGTCTTCTCACCTTGTCATTTCACAGAGCCACAGCCAGCTTCACGCTCATATTTCCTGATTAGGCTGTGGGTGGGTCTATAGCAGTGATTGGCATGTCAGCTGTGCTGTTCCTGTTACATAGACATGACTGCAGATCTTTAAAGTGTAGTGCACGAGGCTACAGAGCTCTAAAGAATGAAAGCTTTACATTTAGTTAGGTAAACAAACTCCATTGCTAGAGATATGATTCTGCAGGGAGTGACTTGCCATGGTTGGACTGACTGACGGGGGCTTGCAGCAATGAGAGATAAGAGAACAGGAAGAGGTGGTCGGTACCTAGAGAAACCTGTGAACTGTAGGAGGAAATAACATTATCTGCTCTGCAAAGCAAAATCAAAACGGCAATGTATTTGGTTATGGTCTGTATTCACCTTTTCCTACATGTTAAAAGCTAATCATTGTGGTGAGAAAACTCCTTATCCTAGTTGGGAGATGTAGGCTCAAATGAAGCTATATAGTATCCTGTTTCGTGGGGAGTTAGTGTGTTCTCCAAAAAATGCAACCCTGAAGACTTTCCTCTACTTCCCAAACATATTCACTTTGTGCTGGACACAAGTGTGGTCTGTACACGCTTTATATGCCGAACACAAAAGCATGGTAAACAGGAGCTAGAGCAAACATAGTTCAAATAGGACTACCTTTGCCCCACTGTTTTCTGCAGCTCTGCCATGATATTTGTCAGGGTGCAGTTTTTAATGGTATCCTAATGGGGAGCACAGCGGGGTGAGGGCGGTCCACAAAAGTAACACAAGGAAATGAAAATAGCAAAATAGTTGGAGAGGATACTTGTTCTACCCGAATGGCACCGAAACCTGCTATGACACTAGAGGCTATGTAGAAGAAAGGTTAGCCAACATCCTAAATAACTGGAAAACTTTAAGTCCCTAGAATCTGAAAACTATGGATATAGTATCCAGTATGTGTATAATAAACATATATAACAAAAATTCACTCTTATGCAAAGCTCTGGACTTTAGTCACAGGTCTCCTGGGACTGGTGGAGCGATGGCTCTTGTTCCCAGTTGCATCAAGGGTATTAGTGTAGTCTTTGTCGCTCCAAAACCAGATTGGTCATTTTATCTTCTAATAAATTTAAAATCATTAACAGGGTGTTCCCACTATTGTGTTCGATGGCATGTCGATAGGATATACCATCAGTCTGGTTCGGGTTCCAAAGGAGGCTATCTTGCAAACAGGACTCCAAAAGCTCCAGCTCAAAATGGAGAGCTGGTGGCGCTTGTTCACGACTGTCCATTTTTTTCTATGGGGGTTCCGAGTACACCCAAACAGAGTGCTGAGCTGAAACTTTTGGGTGCCTGTTCTGAGACAGGTGCGGGTCCTACCACTGGGACCTGCACCTATCCAACTTTGATAGACTCTATGGTGGGAACATTCCATTAAGAAAATACATTTGCTATGAAAAGTTCAAGATGAAGCAAGCTCACTGAAGACTTCGAGAGGGAGTGTATGGCATCATTAGATCTTCAGGATGCATATGATTACATACAAAGTTTTCCACAACAGCACAAGACTAAAAGATCAGGTCCAGTCAAATGGAGAAGGAAGAAGGCCTTTTCAGATTGTAACCTAGAAAACCCATAGACTTTGACCACATGCACCTTCATACAAATGTTGGTATTTTGGTTGGTTTTAGAATTTGTGCTGCTAGAAAAACTCTAAGAAGCTTCTTTGATCCAGAGTCAGACCTATCTTATCTTTTACATCTGGCAACATTGATATAGAGAGAATTGTATTAAGATTTAAATTGGTGTCATCACCATAGACTTTGTTGGCATATAGATCGGATATACCATCAAAGCCTGATAAGTGCAGGTCCTAGAGGTGGGACCCGCTCCTATCTCTGGAATAGGAATACAGCCGAGCAGAGTGTTTGTCCATTCTGGATTGATACTTTTGGGGGCATGTGCCAGAGTTGCCCCAAAATGGGTTCAAAATCTATCAGATGGCATATCAAAGTCTGTGGGGGCAACACACCTTTAAAGGGGTTTTGCCACAAAGTAAAAGTGGTGTGGGAAGCTTGCAAATTAATTATTAAACATTTTCATCATTCATCTTTAATAAAAAAAAATTCTCTTATTTTTGTTCTACCTGCCTTTGCAGCTTCTGTCAGTCTGTTCCCTGCCTAGTTATCACAGACACTCACTGAGTGAGTGTTCAACCCCAGGTGCTGTCATTCTTCTCCTGTCCTCTGTACTCCTTAATAATTAGTCAAACAATGCACATAAATAAGAAAAAAAAGATAAATCCGGTATGTGCATTGAGACGAAAAAAAATCTTAACGTTTTGGCTCCTGAAGGAATTTGAACCTGGGACCCCTATGTTAGAAGACAGAAGTGCTAAACACTCAGCTACTTTGTAACTACTCGCAGCTCTTTCCGTAAACAGACCTTTGTTTGACTAGAGTGAGCAGACCATGAGAAAAGGCATGGTGGAGATAGCCTGCTGGGTCACATGATATGCAGTTCAAACAAATCATGCACTCCCCTTTTGAGCACACTGAACCGAAGCTAGATAAAGCAGGTATGAAATGACTTTGTGGCAAAATCCCTTAATCATGGATGGGTAATGAAAATGATGGTAGCCAGTAGGGATGGTAGTTATGTCATCTGATTTTTACAATCTGGAACAAATTTTCATTCTAGTGTACTTGGTTTGGTTTCATATTTTGTTGATTTTGACCTTTTTAGGGCTTGTCCCCACGGCAAGGGTTTTTGGTCGATTTTTTTCAGATGGTTTGCGGTTTTAGAAACAGTCTGAAAACCGACAAGCAACGCTCCATCATAGACTTAAATAGAAAATTCGTTCAGCTGTCCCCACTGCATGGATTTTCTGTCGGACGGTTTTTGAACGCAAAACATTCACGCGTTTTATTTTTTTAATTCAGGAAAAACTAAACCTGGAGGGCTGTGGGTGGAAAATACTTCACAAACTGCCACATAAAACACCATTCCCACAGCCAGGGGCGTAACTAGAATTCATAGGGCCCTGTAGTAAAATGACATTGTCCCCACCACCTAATGATGGGAAACGAAAATAGTATAATAGTAATGAAAAGTGTGGATAGTAATACCATATATTACATATACATAATACTGTTGAATGGATGAGAATCAGCAATGTAATTTTCTACATAAAGCTACTTGAGAGGGCCCCATAAACTGCTGGGCCCATTGCAGCCACTACATCTACTATGTCTATTGCATGCTGAGGAAAAAAAAATCCTGACGTAAATAAGCAATATATGTATTGCATTTTAGGCTGGGTTCACACGGCGTATACCTGTGCGTGCCGCTATATGCCTAGCTCCGCCCCCATTCACTTGTTCATCGGCGCTGGGAATACAGCGTAAAATTATAGCACGTAATGAGTGCTATGATTTTATCGTATTTGCAGGGCGTACTTCGGGCGCCCTGCAAATATGCTGTGTGAACATACACTTAGTTTCCTACTGACTTCCAGGTAATGTCAGGCTATGACATTTCTTTGCCCCAGAAACATGTAAAACCGCCTTTGTTACCTTTTTCTTTTCCTCTTTCTAAGGTCTGAACAGAGTTTTATGGACAGAATGAGGTTACAATTCCTTCATTTTGTACAAAATTCTAGAACAAAAAGGGGACAACACTTATTACAATATTGACATGAGACTCTTGAAGGAAATCTTAACAGCCTTTTCCTACAATTCCATTGAGCAGGAAGAATTTTGAAAGGATCTTCACCTTGATGGCTCAAAGTTGTCTATACCACCGAGAGCTAGATGTCCACATCATATGGCTGCATAGCATAGTGACTCGTCTGGTCATCAAATTGCCCACAGAGTTTGCAGTTCTATAATGTTTAACTTCTGTTAAACATTTATAGCGTTAACAGGACTTCCGTATTTGGAAAAAAAAAAGTCTTCTTCAAGCTAGTTCCACCAGAGTGTGATGGTATGTAATTCACGGTCAAAGCCATAAGATGGGTTGCTGGTAACCAAATTAGTGTTACCAGACTAATCTACCATGGCAAATCCGTAATCCTCAGATGCTGTTAAAGAAATGGTTGCTAAGGCTAGGGACACGCTACTTTAAACTGTCCCACTGTAAAAATATATATAGATTTAATATGTTTTGTATAGGATGCTGTTTGATGGAATAGTATAGGCCCTTGCACTACTCCATATGTTTTTGTTTTTTTATCTGCTTTCCTATACTATCCAAAAAGAGGCCAAAAGAACACCATTTAATCAAGTGGTCCCTCAACATACAATGGCTGTCTTGGAAACAATTAATATTGTATGTTGAGACCATAACTGTATGGAAAACTGGTAACTGGTTCAGTCTCTCCAAAATGTCACCTAATATAATGGAAAAAAAAAAAAAATATCTAGAAAATGAAGCCGATAACTATTCTAGATAACTTGCGTAAAACAGTCAAAGAGCTGCTGAAAACCACTTTCTATATTGAAGATGGGAGCTATTTTGGGTCATGTACTTTATACACAAGATGCCAGAAAAAAAGGGAATGGGCAAAAAGGAGCGGCTCCTCCTGGCACTTTTAAAGAACAGTGCAGAACATGAAGTACTGCACTGTACTGTTGAGAGGCGCTACTAGTCCGCCAATCGATGCACTTCATTAATACAGATACTTTACAAGTACGATGTTGAGGATAATTGGCTGGATCAATGTTTGGGACACCGTGTCTTTAAACCACACTCGTACAATCTCCCAGAAACAACCATTGATGATAAAAATATTGTATCCTGAAGCCAGGGCAACTTGAGGGACCACTGTATGTTGGTAACGTTCCCTGCATAAACCCCAAACGTACATCACAAATATGACGTGTCCCTAGCCTTATTTGTCTACCAAAATAATGGCAACACACCTGTCTACAGGATATATGGGCTATTGTACCTGTGCCTCATTCACTTTAATGGAACTGAGCCACAATACCAGTAATGCCCATGGACAGGTGTGGAGCGTTTTTTGTGCACTTTTTTTCTAATCTGTTCAACGGCTTTAACGCCTGAGCTCAGGATGAAGGAGACATGATGTCTGAAGGCCGGTGCTTTATCAGCCTCTAGGCTTTGTGTGTAACTGCATGGTGCCCTAAGGCTTTAACCTTTGTTGGTTTACCTGCATTTGGCTCCTGCGCGTCCTTCATTTGATACACTTGGTTAATATCGGTTTTTTTTCTTTTTGGTCAGCAGACCAAACTTTTAAGAAAGTCTTGTTCCTAGACTTCAGTCAGTGGTTTCTCAAATATCGTTACTCTAGGCTTTGGCAAGAGCAGCAAAGCCCCGGAGTCCCTCTTGTCCTCTTCACTCTGGTACACCACTCTTCCTCTTATGACTTTCCCTAGTTATCTGGGAGCTTCCTTATCTTGTGATGTTCTCCCATGCCTGAGGGCCTACAAGCCTTGTGAAGCCTAAATGCACAAGGTTTGAAGGCAACATGGCTATAACCAGAGATTGACTTAGTATTATGGAGGTACAATCCCTGACCTATAGAGCCCTGGAGCTCTGAGACATAGGCACTTGTTATTTCTCCTCGCAGTACGTCTATGGGAGACTGCATTTCTAATAGAGCATGCAATGAAATATATTATCGTATGGGCTAATAAGGATAATGGATCCTGACAACATGGCTTCATAAAGTGGCAATGTGCACCTTTAGGCCTCGTTCACACGGCTTATTTCAGAACGTATTTACAACGGATTTCCGATGTAAAAAGTTCTGAAATCAGTTGAAAAATCAGTTGCAAATAAGTGTCACTAAGTGTGGCACGTATTTGTAACTGATTTCCCGACGGATTCACCATCTACAATCATTGTAGGTGGTGAATCCGTCCGGAAATAATTGACATGTCAATTGTTTTTCCGTCCGGAGAACCCGGCGGCAATCCGGACATAGGACTTTTATTTTTGCAGTCGTTATGGGAGACGTATTTTCTATTGAGCATCAATAGAAATATGTACTTATTTCGGGACGGGCAATAAGGATAATGTAATCCTGGGCAAATGGCCTTCTAAATGCCATGTGCACTTTTATCCGTAGACCTGGTTAATCCTTGAGATTCGGGGAATAGAACTGAAGGCTGTTGAAATTTTTGTACTCTGCAATGAGGTTTTTCTACATCCTACTTATGTAGCTGGCTTTTAACACCTATTGAAGGTGGCGGTGGGTTACTCTCCTTTAAATCCCATGGCCTTAAATGTATAGCTAGAAATGTTACTATTCACCCTAAGCTTTGATAGTACTTTTTAAGCTCTGTACCACAGAAGTCATGGTTTCAATATCTTGCACTGATGATCCTCAAAGCTTTCTTCAAAACTGTTCCCATAAATGAAGATTTGTTTTTTTTGTCTTGGAGGGCAATCTATTCCCTAAGGTCCTTGACCTTCCTGGTCGGGTTGAAAGGTCAGGAGAAAATGATAGATAAGATCAAGGTAATTGCAAATAGTGAATGGAATGAAACAGGAAAGATAAAAGCGCTGTTATAAGATCTTTTTTACAGCTTAAACCCCTGTGTAGTGCAGATGCAGTGTCAGATCTCCTATTTCTAGGCCACTTTTTGCTTTAGGGGGTCTACTGACTTATAGGCAGTTATTAATCAACCCGTGTCAAAGGCCTCTGCCCTAGCCAGCCTGTTGTGTGCAGATGGGTATCTCTTCCTTTTGGAAGGAATTCTGGCTTGCCTACAATTCCTAGTAATGTTTCAAGGCTCTTTAATGGGTTGGATTTGAACTGCTTTCTTCCTTTTGGAGGAGAGCCCATTTGCTGTATATACCCTATTCCCTGGGAACCATTGCCTAGCTTGGAAGACTCCTTGTCAGCTTGGTGCTCTATAAACAATATGCCCCCTAGAGCTGCTCATTGAGATTCAGACATTGTATATTATAAAGTTAGACAACTATGTACACTAACCTTTATAGCCTAGGCTCATCGCATGGTTACAACTTATGGCATGATCCCCAATAATTGACTTCTGTGCACATGAGAATAGTTGTAATCTATACATCTCGCCTGTACTTCATGTTATATTAAACAAAATCCCCTTCTGAGGCCAGCTTGCTAGTGCTACAAGCCGACCTCAGAAGGTGGAGATAGCCATGCGTGCACAGCTCTTCCTATTCTTTTCTATTGCATTTCTGAATAAGAGCAAATGTATTTTTGGCTGTATTTAGAACTCCCATAGACATGAATGCGGGAAAGCTGCACAAGCTTCTTGGCAAAATCTCTTTAAAGGGGATGTATCACTTCTTTAGTTCGGCTGATTCATAGTGCGCTCAGCGTCTCAACTCTAGAAATGCAGGGGCGTTTCTTCCCCTCCCAGCTGGTTGACATCACCCCCACCCCTTCACTGTTCATGCTGGCTTCCGAGACAACCCCCCCCTCTCTAAGTCCACATGTCACTGTGTCTCTCCCTATCACTCTTATTTTGTAAGAGCAGTATCCAGACCACAGGCTGCATTCAATCTAGACTGAGCACTGATCTCCTCCTCTCACAGCTGGAGATTTGTTAGTTAAATTCAGCTTTCTATGAACGGCACAGATCTCCCTTCTATGCAGGAGAGGCAGGGATCGACACACAATTGTGCTGTTTTCTGATTATAGAAGCCCTGCAGTGTTGGTCTGTTTCTTCTGGCTGTGCAGAGTGAAAATGTGCCGGTCCCTTACTTTGAGTGAAAGACAGGAATTCAAGCTCCGTGAATACAGCTGACCAGGGGTCTGACAGGATGTAAATGAGCTCTCAGCTAGTGAAATGCAAGGAGGAGGGATCCGACCAGCACTGGATATCAGTGTAAACAGAAGATAAGGATCCTGTGATAAGAAGACAGCTTTGCTAATGACATCTAATTGCAAAGTTACTTGTTTTCACTGTCCCCTTAATCTGAAAACCATTTAATGAAATTATACAACCCCTTTAAGGGTATGTTCATGTGTGTATTGCGGAGTGTACTTCTAAAAAAAAACTGCCAGCCGTCTCCCATTGACTTTTTAACTCTCCCCGTCACGTAAACGCCGGGAAGAAGTGACATGTCAATTGTTTTCCCCGCCGCGTATTATACGCCGGGAAAAACGTCAGGTATTCAGTTCTCAGTGATAGCGATGAATTACCATATTTGCGGGACATACTTCGGGCATATTGCAGCGCAATTATGCGCCGAAATACGCCCCACGTCGTGTGGACATACCCTAAGGGCATGTCCACACGGCAAGGGTTTTCGGCTGGATTTTCAGCCGGTTTGCGGTTTTTCAGACCGCCTGAAAAACCGGCCGAAAATGAGCACAATTGTGCTCTATGCAAAACCTGTGCAGCAGTCCCCACTGCACAGGTTTTGCCATCGGACGGTTTTACCGCCGGCGGTCCAGCGGCAAAACATTGTAGAAGCACAATCTTCCGTCCGGTTTCCTGATGGAAGATGTGCTTCTCAATGGGAGGGGGGAGGGCTCTTCTCCGCTCATCGCGGAGAAAAGCCGCAACCGACTACCACCACCCCCCCCCACCCCCGCGGCCGTGGGGGACGGGCGCAAAACAGGACAAACCGGCAAACCGGCCGGTATTTGTCCTGTGCCGTGTAAACGCGCCCTAAGGGTAATTAAAAATCTAAAACCAAAGTGAAATGCGTAGTAGGTGATGTTCTAGAACAGGCATCCTCAAACTGCGGCCCTCCAGCTGTTGTGAAACTACATTCCCACTGTTATAGTTGATATAAATGCATGATGGGAGTGGTAGGTTCCCAACAGCGGGAGGGCTGCAGTTTGAGGAGGCCTGTTCTAGAAAAAATAATTGGATGGTTAATTGATGTTACTTGCAACATTGGGGTTCTTGATTCAAACCTGACCTGGGGCAACATTTGCCTTGATTTTGTATGTTTTTCTAGTGTTGGGTTAACTTTATAGTATAGTACTCTGTTAACCTTCGTGATCCCTTCTGGGGTCAGAAACTAATTTGAATAGTAATCACTGTACAGCACTGCAGAATATGTTTGTACTATATAGGCTTTAGGGTGTAAATGTATTCTAGCCTATATGTAGTGAGGTTACGTTCTGCTTACACATATATGGTCACTTTTTGAGGAATTTTCATACAGTTTTTCCTATTGATACAGCTGCATTCTCATGATTATGGGCCACAGGCTTTTAATGGCATCCAGGGTGCCCATGGCTGGTGCCTGCTTCCACATCTTTATTATTTAGGAATATTAATAGGCTTTATCTGTTGCAGAAAAATATATACAACTAGTAAATATGAGCTCCTTATCCCGAACCTTGTGTCATTTATGAATTTCACCAATGTGTCCCCAGATAGCACATAACCATTACACTCATTGCCAGAAACCGTAGCTCAGCCTTGTACGTGTGCCTCTAATTGTCTTTTGAACACATCCCTTGCCAAAGGTATTTATCCAAGAAGCGATGAATTAAAAAAATGAGAATTTGTCTAGACTTTCCTGATTTTTGGCCTGGGATGCTGGTGTCTGATATAAACCTTCTCGCTGGCCCTATTAGGAGATGTTCAGCTGATAGAGGAAGGTCTCTAAGGTCAGGTTGGATATGAAGACTTGAGGATGCACTTACATCACTTTCCACCATTTTTTACCTTAGTAGTCAGAAAATTTGTTGCCATAATCTTTTAGGTGATTTGGTTACCTTACTCATTGGGTTCATATGAACCTGATTCATAAAAAATTCACACTTGTATGGTTGTCAAAAACTTCAATATGGCAATGGCTTTCTCTATGAAGTAAGTGAAGTGGATTTGATCCCCCGAACTTCATCCATTTTTATCTAATACTTTTTTGTCAATTTTGCCCAGAGTTGTCATCTCAACAACTTCATTTCTGATGCCCAGCTATGGCGCAGGAATGTTGTGCAGGCGGGGTCCTAACTTGGATATGCCAAGAGAGTGGAGAGCTGCTAAAATTGAGTGACTTTAGAGTAATAACTGGACAGCCATTTGTTTCACTGGCTGTATATAATACTATTTTTCCCCTGTGGTGGCCTCTACAGCTGTTATCTCGCGATCTGGACCTGCAGCGATCATCCACTTGAAGTGGTGGTTCTCATATGTAAGAGGTTGTCTATGGTTAGCCTTGTGGAAAGGTGATAGTGGGAGGATGTTTTTTTTAAAACATAATTTTTGTTAATGATTTTACAAATTACATGGGGGGGAAAAAAATATATTGAGTAGAAGCAATATAGTTAAAGGGGATTTATCGCTTCATCCGTTCGGCTGTTTCATTGTACTTTCAGTTTCTCAGTTGCTAAATTCCAGGAGCGTTTCTTCCCCTCCCAGCTGGGTGTTTCTTAACTGAAGAGGGATGACATCATCCCCCCCCCCCTTCACTGTTCATTCTCGCTCCAGAGTCAGTGTGTTCGTTTGAGATCAGTGGGAGGAGATAGCACATCCCTGCTCTCCCCCCTCTGTCTGAGTCCACATGTCACTGTGTCTTTCCTCTCCCTATGCGGTCTTATTTTGTAAGGAGGACAGACGGAATGTAAATTGGTAGAGCCGTCAGCCAATGAAATGAAAGGAGGTAGAATCCGACCGTCACTGGGGAACAGTGTTTACAGAAAACAAGATAAGGGAGACTGTGAAAACAAAACAGCTTTGCAAATGACATCCAATTGCAAAGTTGCTTGTTTTCACTGTCCCCTTATTCTGAAGGCCATTTAATGTAATGATGCAACCCCGACAGCTATATTGCAAAATGCAGTTTTGACTTCACAATTTACTAGTCACGCAAAAAAAAATCAAGAAGATCAGAGAACAGAAGTGTATAAATACTACGGCTCATATGACAAAGAGCCACACGTGAACTGAGTTCTAGATAAACATAGTGGGCCGAAATTGCCCTATAAAATGTGATGTCTCTTATTGACAGGTTTTTTTCAACATGGTCATCTGCCGAAAAATTTACCCTAACAATAGTAATACTACTAACAAACAATAACACTAAGGAGTGTGTTATAACTTTAGAAAAGTTTCCGGAGATTAAATGCCGGGGGGAAAAAAAAGCGCCCAGGTTTGATGCCGCGCGATCCCCATCAAAATATATAGAAAGCGGGCCTCTAGAGCTACTATGTAATAGCAGGCAGCCGCCCTGAGGGTGATAATGGGAGGATGTTAAATGGATTGTTAAAATGAGTTCTTATAATTTGGTAGAATAATCAGTTGTTTGTCCATCCTATGTGTTGCTTTAGTAGGATTTTTTTTTTCATGCTGCATAGAGCGAGAGGAAATGTGCAATGTATTTTTTTGTATACCCCTGCAACAGGTTTAATCTATCTCAATAAAAATGTATACAGCACTCGAGCCGCATTCTCCTGGAGTCTGCACTGCATGACATAACTGAGATACATTTGCACTGTATGGAGCAATTAGAATAGTGACAAATTCTCACCTCCACAGCACATTCGGCTCATTTATCTGCGGTTATGTTTGCAGTCTCTAATG
Organism: Phyllomedusa bahiana; assembly: GCA_025379985.1. Lineage (NCBI taxonomy): Eukaryota > Metazoa > Chordata > Amphibia > Anura > Hylidae > Phyllomedusa > Phyllomedusa bahiana. Next base: position 153,110 of record JAODAL010002541.1, on the reverse strand, counting down.
CACAGTGTATTGCATTCTCCACAACCTCCTGATCATTCATCTGGATTAAATTTAAATATATGCGCAGCTTGAGAAGTCTAGATTGAAGCCTCCATATAAATCCACAGGGTAATGTATGCGTGTTGCTGGAGGTTATATAATATGCTCTAAATTTAATACCTAGAATCTTCTTCCTTTAAAGGGGTACCAGGGACTGGGTATGGTGTTAAAAAGCACTCCAGGTTTATAGGGAGGGTCAGTACTGTGGAGAGTGGTGCATGGCAGAGGACCCAATTAAGGGTCATACAGTTACCCCTCTTAGAACAAGCACAACATAAGCGATGGAACTGAATCGAAATTCAGGAACATGTAGAACAGGGGTGTGATATTCCCTTCCACAAGGGCCACATCGGTATTATGGTTGCTCTCTAAGGTTGCGTTCACACGGCTTATTTTGGGACGCATTTCGCCACATATTGAGAGCGTACTGCGCTCTAATACGGTCTAAATGCACCCCAAACATTACGGTAATCCACAGTTCTCATAGAGAACTATGGATTACGCCTCCTCTCCCCACGTATACAATATGATCGTATTGTAAGCGCATGGAGATAATTGACATGTTGTTTATTCACGGCGCTTACACGCCGTGAGTAATGACAGTCGATCGGCACGAGCTCCCGAACACCTGGCGTAATTGCGGGGCGTACTGTACGCCCTGCAATTAGCCGTGTGAACATAGCCTAAGGTGCATGGATAGGGCTGTCAGAGTTGTGCCACCACTCGTGAGTTGCTAAACAGAGTGGTGTGATGGTGCACCTTGGAGCTCCGAATCCAAGATCTTTGACTCACGCCACCACCTCTGCCAAGTGCTGGCTGGTTCCTCTGGGGAAGGTGGAGAGCCTTTTGCATCCGAAACTTGTCCATCCTGCTCACTGTGTCCAAGCTCTCGTGGGCTGCAGAAAATAACGGGGCGGACCGGATTTGGCCTGTGGGTGTTTGACGTGTTCTGTAGAAGAACAGATGGCAGTGAATTCTGGCGGACTCTCTTGACGTTCTTGGGGTCTTTAATACTTTGGTAAGAACAGCTCTGTATGAATGAGCAGTACTACTGGGTATATCCGGTGTTGCCTCCTGTGCTCTTCCAATACCAGTTTGAGATTTGCACCACAGTGGTGTTCCTTCCTTTTCTCTACTGTCCTTCTCTAACGCCTGTCAAAATTTGTCAAAACTGTTTATCCAGTCTCCGCACAGCTTGAAGGCGGACGAGCAGGCAGTGAAGGAGAGAGGACAGAAAGTTGGAGTGCTATCAAGAAACGGAACCTGCTCTTTGAATATTAGACTGTACTATTTGGGAGTAAGGGCAAATGCTGTACAATGCTACAGTATATGTTGGTGAGCTATAAGCAATGGGAAATGCATGGCTGGCAGTCGGGAAACTTGACCAATAACTTTAGGCTTAGCAAACCTCTCTTGACATTAGGCTTAAAGGGATTATTCAGCCCTATAAAATTGATTGCCAAGGCCTTGGATAGGAGATAAAATATGAAATAGGTCTACACGCTGATGTAAAGACTGACCATGTTTTGTCTTGTAAAGCAAGTTTGTCTTGAAAACCTCAATACAAATTTCAGTCAAAAAAAAAGAAATAGGTAGGGGTGTGGATCAGCTGACTGAGGCGATCAGGGCACAGTTATGGAGCTTGAAGAAAGGGTGGAGTGCTCGGTCTTCACTCCATTGAGTTTTGGGGAGAATGTGCTCCTTGTGACACTGGATCAAATAAAGGGCGGTTACCAGATCTCCATTCTCCTATGTGGGAGTTATAGAGGTGACTTGAGATTGGACAACTCCATTGAATTTAAGCTTGGACAGGGAGTAGCCTTTATTTGAGGATTTTTGTGCAAGAGAACCCAAGTAATATTGATTAGGAAAAGTGGTTCGCTGTGCAGGACCTGACTTAAAGGGGATGTATCGCTTCTTCAGTTGGGCTGTTCTCTTGAAGCTTGATGCTCTCACTTCCTGAAATCCAGAGGTGTTTCTTCCCCTCCCAGCTGTGTGTTTCTTAACTGAAGGGAATGACCTCATCCCCCTCTTCACTGTTCATGCTGGCTCCAGTGTGTTCCCCCCACCCCCCTCCGCTCCACATGTCACTGTGTCTTTCCCTATGCAGTCTTATTTTGTAAGAGCTGTTTACATACCACAGGCCTGCATTCAGTATAGACAGTCTTCCATGGACCCAGCACTGAGCCATCACAGCTGGAGGCTTGCTACAGTTGAATCCATCCAGATTACAGATCTGTCTCCCTTCATGTTTACATAAGGCACCGATGCACAATTCTGCTGTTTTTCTGATTGTAGCAGTAGCTGCAGTGTCAATGAGGAGCAGCTAGCTGTATAGAGTGAAATTTTTGTTAGTCTTACACGCAGGAGCATTAAGGCACCATGGCACAATTCTGCTGTTTTCTGATTATAGAGACAGCTGCAGTGTCAATGAGGAGGCAGCTAGCTGTATAGAGTGAAATTGTTGTCGGCCCCTAATTCTGAGTGAGAGGCAGGAATGCAAGCTCCGTGAATACGACCGGCTAGGGGCAGAACAGAATGTAAATTATTACAACCCTCAGCTAATGAAATGCAAGGAGGTGGCATCTGACCAGCACTGGAGAAGTTTGTTTACAGAAACAGAAGATAAGGGATCCTGTGATAACAAGACAGCTTTGCTAATGACCTCCAATTGCAAAGTTGCTTGTTTTCACTGTCCCCTTATTCTGAAGGCCATTTAATGAGATGATACAACCCCTTTAAGAAGGTCTCCCTGGGTCCTAGCCAATGGACAGCCACCAACTGTAGACTTCAGGAGCCAGGTAGACCGCTCCAGTGCAAGTCTTTTATGAATATATTTTTTTTTTTTCTTTACCAGTCAGGTAAGTCACATTATTATGAAAACTGCTATTCAGAGTAAATGCCGTGTGCAGCATGGACAGCAGTTAAGGTATGTTCACACGACATAATTGCAGCACCCGTTTCGCCGCATATTTGTGCTTTATACGCGGTGAGATGCGCGACGCAATTACGGTAATCCATAGCTCTATGGATTACGCCTCCTCTCCCCGCTCATACAATACGATATTGTACACGCGGGGAGATAAGTGACATGTCAATTTGCGGTGAATATGTGCTGCGAGTAATGAATGTCAATGGGGCAGGTGGGCTGCACCGTGGGAATACGCGCTGTTTAGCGCGAGCTCCCGAAACACACAATGCACTGCGGCGCGTACTGTACGTGCCGCAGTACATCGTGTGAGCATACCCTTAGACTTGCACTTCCTGGTTAGGCTGTGGGTGGTTATATTGCAGTGATTGACAAGTGTAGTACACAGGGCTACAGAGCTCTAAAGAGTAAAACTCCATTGCTAAATAGCAGGGCTGTGGAGTCTGCAAGCCGAAGCCCCGATTCAGACTCCTCAATTTCCCAAACCTCCGACTCAGACTCCCGACTCCTGACTCCCTCATACATGGCGCATGTTTAAGTGATAACTTTACTGTAGTAAAGTGGTAACATCAGGCTTTTTATCACCTTGTGATACAATAATCAAGCTATTTAGGTACAAAAGACACAAGCAAAAGGGTAACAATGTTTCGATCTTTTTTAACATTTGTGGGTAGAGTTGAAGAAAGCTTTATTTGTATCCAAGTCCAGTCTGCACCAACATTGGGAATGTGTAGAAGAGATCTGGGATCAGATTTTGGTCAAGATATGCTTGAATCTGATCCAGAGCCGAAGGATTCAGGGAGAGCTGAAAGCCAATGGTGGAATTCCCAAATACTAACAAAATAATAAAAATTAACAACTTGATGTTTAGGAGCAAAACTGTAACTAAGCAGATGCTAAATATTGCAAGTCAAATTTATGGGATAAGATAGGTAAGATGACTGTATATACATTACAGTAGCTCATGTACAAAAACTGTAGTGGATTTGGGGAGATATGGAGCTGAAAGTTTACAAGTTTAAAACAGTGTGACCATTTTGCTTGTCAGTGTAAAATATATTTATTGGATACTTTAGGACACAAAAAAATTGTAAATATGCAAAACACTACAGGAACATTTATGGAGTCTCTGAATTTGTTCTGAGAAATAGTATTGCCTCCATCAGATCCTGCACACATTTACCTACATCTGATTCATTATTTCCAGGCTAGAGAACGGCCTCTCTCACTAATTGGGTTGGGGACAAAGCGGTGACCACAGGGGCAACATCTCTAACAATGTCAGGGTATAAAGGAATTGCCTCAGCCACAGTCAGTTTTGTTTTGATGAAAGGTTGATCTTCTACTTTGAAAACAGGTGAAAAATTTTGCTGAAATCTGTTTGCCATGGGAGCAGAATCTTTTTCCGGGGGCAGCGCTTTCCCTACCCCATGTCATAAATTAAACCCCCTTCATGTATAGGTAAAGATAGGGGAGCAGTAGAGGCCCGACCCAAGCCTTTGCCTTTGCATCGAACAAAGGGCCCAAAATAAATATATTTTGGGAGTGGGCCCATTTTATGTACTCGACTCCTGCAAAAAGCACCGATCCGACCCCACAGCCCTTTAATAGACTCTGGAGGAAGGCACTCGCCATGGTCGAACTGAATGATTGACGGCAGCTTGGAACAATGAAAGATAAGAGGGAGGGAGGGGTAGTTGAAACCAGAGAAATTGGTCCCAGGGGAGCTCAAGTCTTTATAAGCTGATGAAAGCAAAATCAGAACAACAATGTATTTTGTAACAATCTTCGTTTACCTTCCCTACATGTTAAAACAATCCTGCGGTGGGGAAAAACCCCCATTTAAATAATAGGTTGCCCAAAGGTATCGGAGAATGTAAGCAGTGCACCCCAAGCGCCGGGGGGTTTTGGGGGGGGAGAGTATACCATCCTGATGATAAAGGTGTGTAATTGGGAGGTGCAAAGGTGTTCTGGAGTTTGGGCCCCTTACTTAAACCAAAGTAAGACATTTTCCCTGAGTCGTTTGTCTTGCTGGAGGGTTTCCCTAGGAAGAAGCCCAATGTATGGTGTTGTGATCTCAAGGATGGTTTACCCAAATTTGGGTTTCCCAATGGAAGAGGGTTTTAGGAATGCGATAAACACCCTCAGCCCAAAACACTGCCACCACGTTTGTTTTTTTCCCACCCTGGTTGAGAGTGATTGGATTCGGTGAGACCCCAAAGAAAAATGCCCATCAGTTTGATAAAAGCAAAAAAAAATTTGATTTTTCAGAAAAGGGCTTACCTGTATTAATAGGGGGTTGCTAAGGGGGGAGCGGTAGCAGTCTCTAGGGCCCGCAGCCTGAGGGGGCCCAAAAGCCCCCCTGCCCCAAAGAAAATATCAGTATTTTAAAAGCAATGGTACTGGGGGGGGCCCCATTTCACTTTTCGCACCAGGGCCCAAGAGCTTGAAGTTACGCCTCTTGATTCCAATCTAGATTTTCTGTGTGCAAATCAGCATGGGAAATTCACATCCAATTCATCCCGGGTGCATAATTGTGCCCTTGTATTACCATAGTGTGTGTATATGCAGGAGTCCTCACTGTGCACAGTACTGGGTATGTATATTCTCTCTCCTCATTCGCTAATTGACTGACTTTGCAGTGGTTCTAGGTAATGACCTCGGCAGCACGTGCCCCATAGAGATGCTGATGGTGGTTAGACTGTAATGAAGGAGTTAACAGACTGTCAAGTCATTTCTCCCGCTCGATCTCTGGAGGACTGAGGCGCGCAGCATATTATTAGTCTGTAAAGTGCCTCTCTTACCATGTAGTGTATCCAGAGGCCCCAGACTCCGTGCTCTCATCTACAATAGCAGCTTATTCCATTTGGTTCATGTCGCCCATTACGAAGAGAATCTCGCTACTCTCAAACTATTACATTAGTGGCCTGATCTGTTCAATTAGTGACCAAATCCATAGATCAGTCAATTCCCAATATCAATGCGTTTGCCCCCCCCTCCCCCACCTCCTCGGCGAGTGTGGCGGCTCTCTATTTTAAGTGCAGGGAACAGATCATTTAGAGAGTACTTTCAAAAATGTGCGTAATTATTTGTGGTGAGTTTCCCCACAGGGCCTGGTTACAGTAATTCGAAGCGTGAAGTCGAACCATGAAATGAAATGCACTTTGATTTTTATTAGAAAGAGGCCGCGTCAAGAATTAGGCTGAATTGCTGCAGCAATGGAATGGAAATATTTTACATTTTCCTTCTCGTTCCCCACCCACCACCTTCTGAGTAAACTGAACGTCCGTGTTTGCAGATCAGTGATGGAGTGCCGGTTCGTGGAGGAAGGGTAAGGTCTTCACAGCAGTTAGCGAGCGCGTTATTACTGTGATGTGGTGAACACTCCGCTTAGTGAAGGGTTTAAGTCACATTTACATTTCATGAACCCTAGGAATCGAAAGGACATGATCATTACTGTATTCCTGATATGTGCATAGAATGACATTACAGTACAGCAAAGGGGTCAGGATTCCAGGAAGGGAGGGTTGCCTGGGCTGGAGAGAACTGCAGCAAACCCTCTGCTGTGAGAAGTATTGGGTATGTTTCAGTATCCAGATACTATGCCTGAACTCGGTTGTCGGTGCCAGATAATGTTGCAGAATATGAACTTTAGACTATGAAATTGACAGATCTTGAAGGCCAGGTTCATGTCGGTGTTGGAGGTTCAATTTGGAGACCACATCATGAAGGTGGCACCAGGTCTGTGCCATGATGGACACCAGTGACACCTAATGTAGATGAGAACCGGACCTAAAATGTACGAGGGCTGCCCCAGTGACCATTGTGGTCTGCTGCAGGGAAAAATGAAGTGTGGCATGCTGGATTTTAACATACCCTATGTACAGCTGGGAGATAAGTGGAGTCATGGATGTCTCATACATGCTTGGCCACTAGATTATTTCCTGCTAGCAGTATTTGGGATGAGCCATAGAATCCTGGGTGGAGGAGGCCTCGATGGCAGTGCCACATTTGCCCTCTGAATAAGTCAACCTTGTTCGATGAGATATTAAGAAATGGCGAGGTGTTAAAACTTAACGTGTATAGGAAACTTGTAGAACTGCATCCCCCAGCACCGCTCTGTCCAGCCATCGGGAAACAAACATGCTTGATCTCTGTCCTCGTACTTCAGAAAGGAATATTCATCTTTGACAGCTATTAAGGTGGCACACTTAGGTGGCCCGAGCTCTGGCAGGGTATTGGCCGCCACGCTATATGGCCGGCATGCTTATGGTGAGCGCTGTATGCTCTGGCAGGATATTGCGGCCCTTAAGGCGGCACCTTATGGGGGCAGTAGGCTGGCAGGTATTGGCGCATGCTGTATGGCGGAAACCTTATGGTGGCGCTGTAATGCTTGGGCAGGGTATGGCCCCAAGGTGTATGGCGGGCACCCTGTGGTGGGCGCGTATCGGCAGGATATGGCCGCCATGCGTAGGTGGCACCTTATGTGGGCGTATGCCGGGCAGGGTATTGGCTGCCATGCTGTATGGCTGGCACGCTTATGCCGGCAGGGTATTGGCTGCATCGGATGGCTGCATGCTTATGGTGGGTAGTATGCTCGGGCAGAGTAACTGGAGGGCCCGCTAGGGGGCGCTGTAGGGCCGCCATATGGGGCATTATGAGAGCAACGCTGAGCAGGGTTTTGGGGCCGCAGCTGTTCGGCGCACATTAGGGGCGAGGCAGGGTATGGGCCCTGTTGGCTGGCACGCAGGGTGGGCGCTGTAATGGCGGAGGTTGGGCACACTTATGGCGGGCCTTAGGGGGTTGCAGGCGGTATTGGAAAGGGGGGCGCTGTAATGGCGGGCACCTTGTATGGCTGGCGGGTTTTGGGCCGCGGGCTTGATAAACTGGGACTATAGGGATGTATATACTATTTTAAGTAACCTAAATAAGCAATCTCTGCTTTTCATTTGACACATTCATGCCAGATTCACAATATATATCAAAACATCTGATAGGTTTAAGACTACGAAGAGGAGGAGATGAATTGGAGAGGTGGCTATATGTGTGTGGTGTTCTCTATAGAACTCCTGACCAGTTGTTTGGGCATGTGGTCGAGCGCTCTATACTGAAGTACCTCATGTTTTGTCCTCTATATTGATTGCAATTGAGACATAACGCTGCTGACTTCCAAAAAGTCCCTTCATGACCTGCAGTGTTAATGAATCTTGCATGCTGGAGCGTTAGTTTCCATGTTGTGCTATGTGGTCACCCTGTTCCACTTTGTAACATTTCATAAAGTTGTTGGCTGACGCTGTTGCTAGTAATGCTCGCACCTTTTTACAATCTCCACCTTGTCTATCACTAGAAACTAGTAGGTTGTGATAACTTCTAGCGGTGACAGCTGTCATTGTGGCACACTTTCACTGATGCTGTTTTCCTAAATGGCAGTCTCAGTTCCTTCTGCTTTTAGTTTTAAATGTCGTCGGTTCCTCAGCACAATTGCTGAATTTGAAGATTGAAAATGATTGTCAGCTTTTGGGGGGCTGTGTTGGAAAAAAATTTGCACGTAGGTCTATTAAGACCATTGAGCCATTCTCCCTTTTCTACAAGAACCATTGTGTTTATTCCATAGAGATTTCCCATCTTTTTGGAAATCTGCTGTTGAAAAATAACAGAACTGACCTTTTTGAATTGTTGGTATGAAACACGTGGGGGCAGATTTATCTACCTTCTAAGGCTCCATCCACACAAGTATTCCGTATTGAAATACTCGTCTAAGAACGAAAGTAAACCCATCCCTGTTGACCTATGGAAATAGCTTGATTTTTAACAATTGGAATTTTTTTGGCATTTTTTAAAAAAAAAAGACTTGTTTATTCTTCCTTCGTTTTCCCAAACCTGTTTAAATTTAATTTTGGGTCATGAAAGGGGGCAAAACCCAAATGTGTAAAACTGTAAAAAACCCATTTGTATGTCGTTTTATACACGGAAGCGGCAGACGCGGTTTTCAATGGTAGAATCCTAGGTTGTCTTTATGCCACGAATTGTGGCAAAATTCTGCCATATTTTTTGGCGCACTGCGTCGAACATAAAACCATGCCCCTTTTAAAATAAGGCAACCTATTTTGTTTGACAGGTGAAATGTCCCAGAACTTCTAAAACTCAATAAATGGGGCACATTTATCAAGGCAGCTGCGCCTTGAACAATGTGACCCAATGACCATATGTTTCCAGACCCACAGGTGTATACCGTGTCCACCAAGACCACCTTCTCTCTCGAAACTCAATCACATTAACAAACCAACATAATGTCATCCTAAATTTTTTGTTTTTCCCGAACTTTTTTTTATTTTTTTAAAGGGGTTCGCCAAAAGTGAGTTCCCCTTTCCTCTTATCTGCTCAAGAAAAAGATTAACCGCATCTGGTAAAAAGGGAAGAGAGGGTGGGGGGGAACAGAGAGCCAGGGGAAGGGGGCGTCCCCGCAATGATTACTCAAATAATTACATTACAACCAGTGGGTTTTTCTATACAAAAAAACCAGGGTCATTCACTGCTTTTTCTCCCCTCCCCCCCCAAGCCCTTCCCTGTTCCCTGTCAACAGAAAGGGAATGCAAACACCAACATGGCCAGATCAATCCCTTTAGTTCCTTTCGTGTCTAATTTAAAATGTCAGGAAACTAAGGGGATCCCTTTAAATCAGGCCCCCTTTGATCCCCAGGCTTCACTTTTTTTTAATGACCTAAAAACTTTGAAAAGTGATTTAAAACCCAAATTTTGGGGGATCCCCCCCAAAAATTACATCGTGGGAAAACCCCTTTTAAGGGAATTGTCATCCAAAAATGATATATTGGGTTTTAAATCCATTTTATGTTTAAAAAACCCTTTTTTAAAGGGAAAATTTTTTTATTTTTTTTTTAATTTTCCATATCATTGGGAGTTTTCCAAATTTGGCCACAAAAGCTAAAAACGCTGGAAATTTCCTTTTCTGTTTAAGAGCTTTTCAGCATGTGCCCCATCATCAGTTAAAAAACAGGGTCCCAAACTGAAAGAACACCAATTTTGTATAGAAAAACAAGAATTTAAACCCTTTACAAGAGGGGAAAGTCACAGCCCCCCCCCTCCCCCCTTCACAGTGAAAACTCTCCAAAAGAAAGCTATTGGGCGAAACTGTCCTAAAAAATCCTTTTGGCATGAAGCGCTGTAAAGTATCTCTCTGACTGCTGTTAAAGCATGCAAGAAAATGTCTTTCCCCACATCATATAAACGGCCAATAAAAATCTAAATCGGGAAATAAAAACGATGGAGGAAAAGAATAGGGACAGGGCTTGATTAATAAGTAAAAAAAAAAATAAAATGGCGACAGATTCACTTTTAAACACATGTAGCATTTGTGCCATAATCTTATGTACTATAACATTTCAATACGTCCGTATTTGCATAAAAACCTGTGGACTAAGTGGCAATCCTGTCTTTAAATGAACAATAAACATCCAGTAACACTGCGGCAGCAGTTCGTATTTCAGATGTGGAGTTTTGGGGTACACCCCTTTTTTTCAAGATATGTCTAGTGCCTACCACTTTTAAACCTTTGCCCTTTACGTTTCCAATAGGGATAACTCATTATTAAAATCATACCATGTAACATCTGTTATACAATGGAGCTATATGAATACATTATATTTCATTCCTCATTAACATCTTTAGGAGCAGTTTAATCTATGGTTAATATCCTTCCTTTGTAACAAACGTCTTCTAATCTGAGATTCACCTGCCAGCAAAAGTCTCACACATCATCATTTGCTTCAAAGAAGTGTTTTGTAACCTTACCTTCTTCAAATTTCTTCTGTTTTTATCCCTTTTATTGTCTCCTGTCCCATCTTTTGTTTGATGTAATAAAATGTTATTGTACAAAGGATTATGGCACAAATTTTATAGGTGGTTAAAAAAAAGAAAAATCAACAACTCATAAAATTAAGACAATGATGCCTGTGCCTGGTGGTGTGGTCAGGTCCCCTTGTCAGTCGTCTAGCACACAGACCACGCTGATGTAAACAGTTAAGAATTATCTGATGTGACACTTGGTTGTCTCTCACCTCCCTTAAACGTGCCTGGAGTTGTGCAGCATCATCATCCAGTTCTGCAGGGCATTGTTTACAATGAAGCAGTCATCAGTGTGTGATGTGGCCAAAGGTCCTCCACTTCTTTGCCTTTCTGTGACTCTTTCAGTCTCTGTTTCAACCTGCTGATGACACTGTGACACACTAAGCTCAGTGGCCACTTCCATCTCAGGGCATCCTGCTTGTAGCCTTGCAATGCCAAGGTACTGAAACATTCAGTTGGACAAGTGCATTCTAAAGTTAAGGGAAGGTCTCATTTAGTTGTGTGGTTTTTTTGTTTGTTTTTTTTTTTTCAAGAAATTTTATGCTCATCTTGAAATTTAAACCAGAAGCCAGACATCCCTATTTTTTTTGTGAAAAGTGCATGTTAGTAATTTACTCAGCAGTGCCTAAGAGTGGGTGTTGAAGTCTTTCAACAGCTTTAGAGATGTGGGTTTCAAATCACTGTTGTAATACCATCAATTCCCTTTAAGATGGACCTGTAGTAAATAAATTGCCCATAAATTAGCAATACTGGTGAATCTTTTCTTAGGCTGCTTTCACAAAGAGCATTTTTTGATGCGTTTTTTTTGTGCGGAAAGACCAAGCAGTTAATGCTGAACATTTCTTCGTAAAAAAAAAGCACCAAAAATGCTCCGTGTGAAAGAGCTCTTCACTTTTATTCCTCTGTTATTCTTCCTTCAAGTATTTAATCAGTGCTGACCGTGAAGGGGCAAACACAGATAACGGGTAACATTTAATTGTAGCCTTTATTTGTCAGAGTATTCATAAATTTCCAAGAGGAATATTAAGCTATGTTCGCATGGGGTAATTTCGGCGCGTATTTCGTGGCGTATTTGTGCTCTAATACGTGCGAGATGCTCGCTGAAATTACGGTAATCCATAGCTCAGGAGTATGCGCGGATTAGAAAAACTCCCAAAGCACCCAGCATAATTGCGGCTGTGCTGTACGCATTTACTCCGTGTGAACATAGCCTTAGGGCAGAGGTGTCAAACTGCGGCCCTCCAGCTTTTGGGAAACTACAACTCCCATCATGCATTTTTATAATCTATAACCGTGGGAATGATGGGAGTTGGAGTTTCCTAACAGCTGGAGGGCCACAGTTTGACACCCGTGCCTTAGCGGGTCCATTCCCTTCATAATTACACTTATAAACCATAACAGACATGTCGGATTCGCTGACCGGTCCTCTTTAAATTTGTATAAGCCCATACCGCTTAGTCCCTCCTGACTGATTTTATAGTTTTTATGACCAGTGTGTTGCTGCCCAAGACTAACCTATCTCTGACATTCTGGAGATGGTGTAAAGGATTGTGACTCCAGCTGTAAGGGTGCTTTTTGGTGCGTTTTTGTGCAGTAATGTACAGCTTTAAGGTGACTTTCTGCACAAAAAACCGCTCCGTGTGAAAGCACCTTGTGGTTTTTGTTATAAAAGCTGCTATAGTGTATCAATTGCCTTACTTGCATCTGATACGTGGATTGAGTGCTGGCCGTTTCCAGTTTATTTCCAGAGGATATAGTGATGTTTTGGACGCTGGCGCAGAACTCCATGTACTCTGCTCTATTTGTAAAGCGTTCTGCACCCACTAGATGTGAACAAAGCGAATCATCCTCTGTTTACATTTTTAACATTGCTCAGTCTCTGGCAGAAAGTTTTTCTGTGTTTGAATAAGGACTAGTGTATATATAGAACATTCATTTAGATTTGACTTATCTTGGAAGCGTCCTGGGTGACAGCCTATAGAGGCGAGTTGCTGCTTGTTGCTATTGGTAACAGTCAACAGGCGACTTGTTGAGTTGAAGAATTCACCACTTTTCTGCCCATTTCTGTGACATTCTGCATGTCATTGTTTGCAGATCCATATTGCCAACAGTTAGTGCAATTCCAGTCTTGGATTTTTCTCTTTTTCCCTGTTCTTTGTTGCCAGTTTTCTTTTAAGGGCATGTCCCCACGGCAGGGTTTTTCGGCCGGTTTTTTCACCGGTTTGGGCGTTTTTTCAGACCGCCTTAAAAACTGGCCGCAAACGAGCACAATGGTGCTCTATGGAAAACCTGTGCAGCAGTCCCCACTGCACGGGTTTTCTGCCCGGCGGTTTTGCCGCCCGCGGTCCGCTCAGAAAACATTGAGCATGTTCATTCTTCCGTCTGGTTTCCGGACTGAATATGAACACCTCAATGGGAGGGGGGAGGGCTGTTCTCCGCTCATCGCGCCCTCCCCTCCCCCCCCCCCCCCCTCAAACCGGCCGGTATTTGTCCTGTGCCGTGGGGAAGGGAAACCTAAGGCCATGTTCCCCACGGGTTAACTGTGGGACGTAATTACGGAGCGGGGGGGGACGGGGGGTCGGCACCTCGCCGGCTCATTGACTTGCATTGCCAGCGGCACGTATACGCCGCTGGTAATTCACATGTCATTTATCTCCCCGCCCGGCGGATTCGCCGAGCAAGGAGAGGGGACTAATCCATAGTTCTCTTGAATCTTGGATTACCCTAGTTTACCAGGACGTATTCAGCCCGTAAAATTTGCGCACTCCGGGGTGTAATTACGGACTGAAATACGTCCTGGATATTGCCGTGTGAACATGGCCTTAGGGTTACGGCCACATGGCAGGTGTAAAATGACGGTCAGATTCTGTTTAAGAATCCAACCTGTATTAAATCCATTTTTTTTCAATGGTTTTGGTGAACAGTTCTGTCTGCAGTTGCGGAGTCGCCCATCCCCGTTAAACCATTGATTAGCACACCTTCTGCCCAAAAACCGGGTGGAAGATTGTGCATGTTCCGAGTTTTTCAGGACACCGGTGGTGTGAAAATCCATACAGCTGAAAATCCGCTCTGTGTTTACTGCTGGGCAGAATCTGTGAGGGCCCATTTACACGGCACAGGACAAATACTGGTCGGTTTATCCAGTTTTTGTGCCGTGCACACAGCTGCGGTAGGACGGCTTTTATCTTCCACTGGACGGTCAGCAGCTTCAATAGAAAACCCGTTCTGTGTAGACTACAGCACAGATTGCAGTCTACACAGCGCTGGGTACAGTCGGATTTTTGATGAATTCAAAATACTGAATCCGCTGACAATCCGAGGAGAATCCAGTGCTGTGTAGACATAGCATTAAGGGCTTTACAAAGATGGATGTGTGCAGAGAATACAAAAGTTACAGCATTTTTTATGCAAACTGTATCTTAGAATTCCTGTAAAAATACATCGGTGGCGCCACCTAAAGAGGGTCAGAATGCTCCAAAAACTCCTGTTGTGAGTATAGCTTTACGGACCCCTTGCAGGCTGATACTTAAATTCAAGGGTTGTCCCAAGAGAAATGAGTATTGGCAGCCATTCAAGTGGTACCCATTGCGGGTCAGTGGCACTGGCTCATAGTGAGCTGCCAGCAGGGCGTTCTGGTCCGATATCTTTTTTTATCACAGTAGGATGTATTGACAGGGTTTTCTTGATTGGGTGACCCCTTTTTAACTCTGTAGACACGAAGATTTTCCTGTAATTTGAGGGCTTCTAAATGTTTAACATTGGAAAGGTGCATAACTAGATCACTTTTGTTTTATGGTTAATGTTAAAAATTGTTTTTTTTTTTTTTTTTTTTTTTAAAACTTTGTTAATTTAACCCCCAAAAAAATAAAACCCAGCAGGGAAAGTTTAGGTGGGGTCTGGAATCCTAAAGCCTTCCCTCTGCCCCGTGCAGGGGGGAAAATTTTCGGCCCCTCACCGGGATATCCCACCATCAGTCCCCCAAAACTAGCCTTTTTCCGAGTTGTCAACTTGGCAGCCGGGCAACTGCAGGTTTTACATACCCCCCCCGGGCCCCCTACGCCCCCCCCCCGGGCCCCCGTGACACTTAACAAAATTATTTGGGGATTTTGGAACTGGGCTTTGGGGCCTTTTCGGCTTGGGGTTAGGGACTGCCTTGGGTAATTATGTTAATTTAAGTTACTTCATTTCATTTCTTAGGTAACCGGATACCTAGGTTTGACTTGTATATCTTGGGTTTGCATTCTCCCCCTTTTTTTTTTTTTTTTTTTTTTTTTTTCCTTTCGCTGATTTAACTCAATGAATTAACTGCATACTGTGATAATTTCCGTGCACAAATTTGAATGTAAATTTTTCCACCTATGCTTCTCTATTGTAAACCCTTTTAATTATAACCCGAAAAATAAAACATGAGTTTATGGGAACGAAAAAAAAAAAACCTTCCTGGTGTCCTCAAACGCTTTGGCTCTCCGCTCTCCTTTTGTGAACATGTTGGACTTCTAGCATTGATCTTTCTGGTACATTCACACAGGGTGGGTCTGTTGTGGATTTTGTCACAGATTTTAATATGGACTTTGTGATGGGTTTATTCATATTACTGTGGATTTATCTATATTGACTTGTGGGACAATGCACAATCCACAGAAAAGGTTTATCTGCAGACTTCTAGTACAGATTTTTTTTTGTGTTTGTAGGGAAATCTGCAGTAAAGTCCATGATGAATCCACAGCAGAACTGCACTGTCAGAATTACCCTTTTTCCTCAACTGCGACAGGAAAAAGTGAAATCTACAGGTAAACCGTTTTCTTGCAGATTTTGTCTTCTTCAATTGAATAAATGTAGAAAACTGTGCGGTGATATCTGCGACAAAATTTGCACCAGTAAAATCCACAGCAAGTCTCATGTTGTGTGCATTCAGCCTTAGGCTATGTTCACACGGCTTATTTGCGGGGCGCAATTACGGCGTGTGGCCGGGAGGGGGGGGGAGTTTGCCACCCGCCGCCCGTAGACTTTCATTACCAGCGCCGCGTATATGCCGCTGGTAATTCACATGTCACTTATCTCCCCCCGCGCGTATTCGCCGAGCAGGGAAAAGGAGACGTAATCCAATAGTTCTCTTGAGAATTTGGATTACCGTAATGACTGGGACGTATTCCAGCCGTAATTCGCGCACTACGGCGCGTAATTACGGACTGAAATACATCCCATTTTAAGCCGTGTGAACATAGCCTTAGGCTTTTTCCACATGGCACTGGCCAAAATGCTCTTTGGATTCAGAATTGGACAACTGTGTTGTCAGTATTTTGACCAGTTTTTCAATGTGGATTTTGTTTCTTTGTTTTTCCCGCCAGGTTTGTAGTCAGAAACTGAGCCCCATTCATCTCTGTGGGGTTTTGCATCTGACATGGAGATATTTGGGATGTGTTTTTTGACTGCATACATGATGGATTAAACATATTCTATTTTTTTGTTTTGTGTTTTTGCAATCCAACCTGTTGAAAATCCGAGTTTCAGTTGAGGTCTATGGGAATGGTTTTACAGTTGATCTTTTGCCGGTTTAAAAACCGGAATCTGCGTAAAAATCTGATGGTAAAAGCATGTCTTGTATATAGGGCCTAAGGGCATATCCAGGACCACACTCTACTGTTCACTGACTTTGCATGGCATGAGCTCTACGCCTCAGGCTCCAGTCTCTTCTCTGGTCTTGTCTTCTGTCACATCACTGTGCTCCACTATAGTTGTCAAAGATTGGACCTTCTCCCAGTCTTGCAGCAGCTCTCGCTGTCACTCATGCATTCGCTGAGCACAACATCCGTTATATGGTCCCACCTAGAGGTGTTGTGGTCATGAATATTGGCATGTGCAGATCCCCCTTCCTAACAGGGCTGTGCAGTCGGAGTCTGTGCCTATTTTGCAGGAGTCTGAGTCGTCATAAAATGGACCGACTCCCAAAATATATAATAAGTTGGTCCAGTTAGTTTAATGTGGTGCAAAGAGCAATTTTATACACAGTCGTCTTACCTATCTTTATACATAAATGTGACTTGCAAGTATTTAGCATCTGCTTAGTTCTGCAGATTCTTTCCTGTAACTGCATTGTTACTGTTTTGCACTTAAAAATCAAAATGTTAATTTTTATTATTTTGTTAGTATTTGGGAAATCTGCCTTTGGTTTTCAGCACTGCCTGAATCCTTCTGGGCTCTGGATCAGATTCAAGCATGTCTTGACCAAAATCTGATCCCAGGTCTCTTCTACACATTCAAAAGGTCAAAACAGTGTTACCCTTTTGCTTGTCAGTGTCTTTTCTACCTAAATAGCTTGATTATTGTATCCTAAAGTGATAAAAAGCCAGATGGGACCATTTTACTACAGTAAAGTTATCACTTAAACATGCGCTGTGTATGAGGGAGTCAGGAGTCGGAGGTTTGGGAAATTGAGGAGTCGGGGCTTTGGCTTGCCGACTCCACAGCCCTGCTTCCTAAGTTCGCTTCTGACCTATCATTTTGAACGAGCCGGTTCGGTGGCTGTTGTGGATGATATTTGTCGCGCTAATTAAATGGATTCTTGTTTATGTACTATATCTCCATAAAACTATTGACTTGGCCGGGAAGATGCAACAACTCTGAGCTGTCAAGGTTTCTGACGTGTTGGGAGCCTCAAATGAAGATTTTAGGTTTTGCATCAGCAGAACGCGGCTGATCACAGAGCACATGACGTTTATGAAATTGGACGCAATAACACGGACACCATTGTGCTGCCTTGTTGACAGCTGTAAGCTTCTCCGGCTGATAGAAGCTGTTCCTCCAGGCAGTCGGGGAAGCAACCTGAAATTCAAACAAATGTGTATCTTCTCCCAGATGAGGAGACGAGCGCCAGTCCTCCCCTCCACCTCGCTGTGATCTCCAGCAGAACAGCAGACTTGTAACAGGTCACCAGGGGTTTGTCCTGACAGCCGTCTGTCACTTCCCATAGAGCAGCCTCCTGGAAGCCTCAGAATCATTGCTCTAGCTGCTGCCGTATAAGCATCTTCTGGGTAAACGAGGAACACGTCTGAGCCGCCTTTATATCTAGTACCTCCAGTTCATTCACATTCCCCAAACTTCCATAGGACGTAAGTAAGAGCTGCTCGAGTTCTAATCAGAGCTGCAGGCAAGTCATAAACTGTTAAGGGAGCCCCTCAACCATCACTGCTCCATATCCTGCCTGGTGCTTTATAGATGTAATGGACCCTCTTAATGCCGGTGAGTGTCGGCTTTCGAGCTGCTGTGTTTTTTTTTTTTTTTATTCTGCAACCTCTGCTTTGTGGAAAATATACAATGAATTTCCACTTGAAACTTGCATCAGTGAGATCAGGGAGTGGCCGACCATAGGGACCTTCACTGATCCCAAAACCAAGGGGCAAAGATTGTGTGGCCACTGATGTACAGCCACGAATGAGAGCGAGACGTAGAGTTAGCAGGTGGGTTTATGGAGGCACTCCTCCCCATAGTAGCCACAGTCCAGTCATGGACAACTCGGGTGAAAGCCAATTGGACAAATGGATTTCATTTTGGCACTAATGATTGACTTATTAGGGTGCATTCACACAGCAAAGACCAAATATTAAAAGGGTTTTGGCATGCTGTAATGTTGACGTGGAATCTTCCAAAATGGGTATTTAATCACTTTTCTAAATATGTCATTAAAAAAAAGTGAAGCCTGTGAGAGCTACAGCATTGCTCAGTCCCCCTTAGTTTCCTGACAGTTCACATTAGGCACGACCAGGAGCTGATCTGGCTAAGCCCTTGGCTTGCATGTTTGCACTTATCTGATGACTGGGAACATGAACCAGCTTGCAAGGGACTGTGGAGAAAGACCTTTTTCTTTTGTATAGAAAATTCACTGGTTGTAATGTGATTTGAGTAAACATTGTACACGATCCCTGCTTCCTGGCCCTGTGCTCAGCCCTCCCTTCTCTCCCCCGTGACGCTGCATCCTATGTTTATCTTCTCTTCTGAGCAGACAATAGGTAAGGACCTCACGTCTTGGCAAAACCCCTTTTAAGTATTTAGTCTTTAGTATCTAATATTTTTTTCTATTTTTGGCACGCAGGGTGCGGCTTTTGTCCGGTTTGCGAATTCAAGCCCTCCTCCTTCACACACACATGTTCATGTTCTGCCCATGTTTTGTTAAATTTTTTGTTACGGTGGTGGTGTCAAAAATCATCTGGCGGAAAATCCATGTAGTGGGGAATGCTGAATGGATTTTCTAGTAAAATCAATGTAAAGGGTTGACAGTCGCTTTACAGATGGTTTTCAATCCAAAAACTGTCTGTAAATCCGACTGAAAACCCTGCCGTGGGGACGGGCCCTTAGGGTGTGTTTAAACGGCAAAGACCAAATACCATTTGGATTTCCCGACAGGTATTTAGTCTTTTTTTTTTGTCATGCAGGGGATGGCTTTTGTCTGTGGTTTGCAGATTCAAGCTGTTCCCCTTCAAAATACCGCAAAGTAAAGTTAATGGGAATGCGCTCACCATGCAAGTCCGTGTACGGCTATAGTAGATGAGACATCCAGCACTGCCTCTGGCTCTCCTTCGCTCCGGATCCCGACCGCCAGCCACGGCCCCAAAGACTCAAATCCAAAAGGAAAACAACGGGTCCAGCGATGGATAATCTTTAAGCCAAGTTTACATATATAAAGGCACAAATAGGAGGGTACAGACAGGATAAAGCACCGATGCGTTTCGGGCGTATACGGGACGCCCTTGTTCACGGTAACAAGGGCGTCCGTATACGCCCGAAACGCGGCGGTGCATTATCCCTGTCAGGACCCTCCTCTTTGTGCCTTTCTATAAGTAAACTTGGCTTAAAGATTATCCATCGCTGGACCCGTTGTTTCCTTTTGGATCTGTTCCCCTTCACACCCACATGTTCATGTTCTGCCTGAAAACCAGGCGAAACAATGAACAAGCTCTAAGTCTTTTGGCGGTGTAAAAAAATGTCAGACGGAAAATCCGTGCATTGGGGACTGCTGCACGGATTTTCTATTGGTCTATGATGGAGCGTTGCTTGATGGTTTGTAAACCTGAAGTCTGAAAAACCGACCAATAACCTGTGCCGTGGGGACAAGCCCTATGTGTTTGAGGTCCATGTTAAACTGTAAATTGTTAGAGCCCATGATTAAGAATCTGATGGTCTAGAAATGTAGATGGTCAGTCTGATACTTGTTTCTAGCACCAAGCTACAAAGTGATCTATAATCTCACAAAACCCCAAAACAGAGGAACTCACAGGTTTTTAAATGAAAGGGGATGTCCCACCTAGAGAACCAATTGTCATGTTAACTTCTGGGGAATTCTCAGTTAATCATGGGGGTTCCCTGTTCAGGATCCTCATCTCTTGGCCAGAGTGAAAAGTGGCTGCAAAGAACGTCCCTTGAAGTGGAAGACCTGTCCTGCACTAGTCAGCCCTTATTTTTTAATGGGCCTGGTCAGGTTATTCTCCTTGGACACTACAGGATTTGAAACACCCCCCGTTTACAGCTGATTTCTGAGCAAGGCAGAGGTAGGCGACCATCTACAATGCTCATACATGTTGGGAAGGGGCCCAAGGGTGCAGGGGTGGGACAAACTGAATCACCCATGCATGCCGGTGCCGGGGTTTTATTAAGCCCGTTTCTGCCCTTTGGGGGCCGGGACCGTGCAAACCCTTTCTGGGCCCTTTTACACTTGATGCGTTATCAAGGACCCAGGGAAACAAGCGTTATGGAGGGGGATGCCCCTCCGAATGGCTCCCTGTCATCATCCAAAATAATCTACGGTGTCCCTTTTCCCCCTTTGGGGTCGTTTGCCCTTTGAGGGGCTACCGTAAAATACATTTTGAAAAGTTGTTTTTCTGGGGGTTTTTATACTTTAAAAGCTAAAAGAAACTTTTCCCCATTTTACAAAAATAAAAGAAACAACAAAAAAAAAAGAAACGTAATTAGTATCACAGTGTCTATTAATATATATTCTGTTGGTGAACATCATTAAAAAAAATACCTAGCTCTAACACTTTCCATGGAGGAAATGGGGCATCATTTGCCCTTATCACGTGGGGCAACAAAATGGTCTCTGAGGGTCCCAGGATAGAGACATTTTCTAAGCCACCTATTGTCAAGTGTCAAGTAGGTTTTGTCCAAATCGGAGAACCCATTTAAGCTTGCTCAAACAGTCTTGGTTATGTTACCTGCAGGGACAGATGGCTCTAAGCCATTACTGATGCCCTTTAAGGCTATGTTCACACGGCTGATTTCAGAACTTATTCACACGATTTCCGACGAAAATACGTTCCGAAATCAGTTGCAAATAAGTGCCACTAAGTGTGGTACGTATTTGGAACTGATTTCCCGACGGATTCACCATCCCCTTTCATTATAGTTGGTGAATCCGTCCGGAAATAATTGCCATGCACATTGTTTTTTGCGGTCAGATTGCGGCCGCAATCCGGAACGGAAATAAGTGTCGTCTGAACGACGACACGTATTTCCCATTAAAATCAATGTAAAACGGCCAGTTACTTGTTTGTAACTGATTTCGCAACGGATTTGCAACCGTAAATACGGCTGCAAATCCGTTGCGAAATAAGCCGTGTGAACATGGCCTAAGTAATTCTTTGCTGTCTGCTTCCCAGTTGTGGTGGTCTGGTCTGTGTCACCATACTTTTCCACTGTGTATAATGGATTGTTTCCTCCATTTTCATGCCAAGCGTCCAAAGACGCGTGTTGCTGTTATCACACTGATTAAAATGCAGCTGTTCTGTGTCTTTTCTAGCAGTGGTGATGTATTAACCAACATTTGTAGAGCAGACTGTAGCATTGCCTATAACATTATACTGGTGCAGGTGGTTAGGTCCACTTTGCTTGTTAGGTGGGTTTCCATAGGTTTGGTCAAGACATAAACTGGCCCTTTCTTCAATGATGGGTTGGTGTTGATTATTAGGTGTGTGTGTTTTTGGTGTATGTACGTCAGTTTGTGGTTGTACTGCAGAGTAAGTTAACTAAACACTGCCAGATATCCCATAAAGTGTATTATTTTGTCCATTTATATAGCGCTGTTATATTCCGCAGCCTAGTACAGAGATTGTTCACGTTGCTCCCTGTCCCCACTGGGGCTCATAATCTGAATTCCAGATTGACCTAGCTGTATGTTTTTGGATGTTTGGGAGGAAATTGGAATACTCTGAGAAAACTTGCGCAAATGTGGGGAGAACATAGGGACTCGCAAACCGTGATGATATGAAAAGGCCATTAATCAATGATCCATGTATCGGCAATATGATAGTCATGAATGAGGGGGTCCTGGGCATAATTTATACACTAATTCCTAGTGCAAGGGCCAGAGATTCTCCATAGTCTTCCAAATTATGTCAAGCCCTTTAGGACCTGCATTACGTACAACAGTAGATCCATTTTGGCCAGACCCTGATGTTTTTCGGGTTGTGAATGAATTTACAGAAGTTGTTAGAGATTAGTAAAGGATCTGTGTTGCATTACGTGAGGGTTCTAGATGTTTATAAGAGACTGTTGTCCTGGAACAGCAGAGAGATTTTCAATGGAAGGAAGAGCCACATAAGGGTAAGACTTCTCTCCATAGACCCCTGCTATTGTGATACATTGCGAAATGTACTGAATCTGAAAATAGGTTTTGGTTTAACATCAACCACTAAGCTGTGGTCAGTATCTCAGACCGCCACTTATAGCTATGGTTATTGTTGGGAGGGAGCCAGCTTATTGGAAAATATCCATATGAAACTAGAGTAAGTGATATTACTTTACAGGTTTCAGTACTTGGATGGTCTGATGGAGGTGACAGGCAGGAATGTCCTGAGTAATCCACTTGTCCGCTGTTCCACCGCTGTCTGTAACAGAGCAGCTCGACGTGTGTGTGTGTGTATGTGTATATATATATATATATATATATATATGTATGTATGTATATATATATATATATATATATATATATAGTTATCTATCTTGTTTCCATGTTGTGCTGTAAAAAAAATAATGGTGCGGGATTATTTCCTCGCTGGCAGAGTGCATATCTGATGGGCCATTGGTGACGTGGTTTTCTCAGGCTAGTGGTGGCCATAGATCCAGCCGTTTTTGGCCTGTCAAATGTCTATAGCAGTGTTTCTCAACACCATACCACAAGACCCAGCAACAGGTCTTGTTTTCAGGATCTACCACATAATGCACTGACAAGAATGATATCACCTGTGCAACACTGAGGAAATCCTGAAAACTTTACCTGTTTGGTGGGCCTTGAGGACTGGAGTTGAGAAACACTGGTCTATAGCCAATCATCGTTACCTTATTTGGCTGGGTCTGCTCACCCACATATATAGTGCTTATGTGCTGGACAGTTTGTCACCATTCACATGAGTCTTTATACCACATTGTACATGAAAAAACTTTGAGACTCTCGGTTCACATATTTTGATCAAAAGATGTTTAAGCTGCCCACGACTTTCAACTGATTTTCAAAATCGGGCAGTCCTATTCTATCTTTCCCTCTCAATCGAGCCAATCAGCCCTCCCGCTGGGTCAACCGACCTCCATTTTTGAGAGAGAAACAATAAAGAAACATCCAACCTGCAAAGCTGCCCGTCTTATGACAGCCTGTGAGAGTGGGTGGGGACAGAAACCCAAAATGGAGGACCCCTTCCTTTCCATCTAGGTTAAAATCAATGTACACCAAGTATAACAATGTTTCCCTGCACACAAAAACATTTCTGAAAAAACGTATGCAAACCTGGGTGCCACTGGCAGGCTGCGGCACACATGTAATTATACATGTACACACACAGCCCGGGCCGCCAGGGGCACACTACTGCAAAAAGGGCAATACACTCGTGGAAATCCCTAAAGAACATTTATGCTATCTATCATACATGAAAAAACTTTGAGACTCTCGGTTCACATATTTTGATCAAAAGATGTTTAAGCTGCCCACATGGGTCCCACAATATATTTTGTCTGTAACACACTATGGTCCATTTTCATATTAAGTTCATCAATTCTTTAATATATTTAAAGGGGTTGTCTCACTACATTGATTCGTCCTGTTTTCTTGGTTTTATTTTGAATTCAGGGGAGTGTTTACCTGGCTTCTACTAGATTGCAGTAGAAGCCAGGTCTGTAGCTATAGCAACCCCTGCTGGCAACCGATCAGGAGAGATCAAACAGGTCTGTAGCTATAGCGACCTGAGGAACTGATGCAGCTCTTACAAGAGGGGGGATATCTAGGAATAGGTAGGACACTGTTAATGGACACATATTGCAGAGTGACTTGTTTTTTGCAAGATCTTTAACATAAAAAGCAATCCTTGTAGTGAGACAACCCCTTTAAGTGTGGGAGGAGGAAATACCTGGGGAAAACCTGCACAAACATTGGGCAGACATACAAACTCCATTTACATGTCCTTGGGTCAGGTGGAAACCCAGAACCCAAGTAATGTGGTTGCCTCATGACAAGAACTACCTCTGATTTGGTTGCAAAATCCAGAGTTCATCCCTACGTGTTGAAGGCGTTAAAATCCACAGAATTTGATGTGCTATGTACAGTATCTGTAAAATGCCCATTCATTTCCTTTTCCGGAAGAAAAATGGTGACGTTTCGGCCATATGCCTGCCACTGTAATCGGCTGCACATTTTACCTGTGCAGGTAAGATTTGCCACATGACTTTCCCCTGGTACTAGACAGAATACTGTAATGCACTGCTCTGTTGTGCCCAGCATTACCCGTGAGCGGATGTCAGACTTCCACCTCGTGTGATAGTCACACCGTGGTTGCCATCACGTCTGCAGGTCGGTGAACCCACGTGACATGCATGTTTGCCCCAAGAATTGAAGACAAGTCGCTTCTATCCTTCTGCCTAATTACTGCCTAATTCCTTAGAACAATATTCGGATTGGTTTGTTTACGCGTGTTGGCACAAATAATTCAATCTGTCCTGTCTGAAATTGAGCAAATTTCCTTCCGAGACACATGAAGGCCAATATATATACCCTGCTAGCCAAGTAAACTGCCTGAATGCTTTTGGCCTGTAGGAGAGCTCTTGTTGGGGGGGGGAAAGCAAATTCTGCTAGAAGATCCTAAAAATTCAAGGAAACTGTGCCATAGTAGGTGCGATGCCCCGGCACTGCATGGTGGTAATGTTAACCATTGCCACCCTGCCTCCCTTGTGAGTGACATTTAAATTGTCAGTGGCTGCAGACTCTCGCCCTGGGGGTAGTTGTGAAAACGACAATGCTGCGCTCGACTCCAGCTTCCAGATGACACACTGCGCCGGCTGTACAATTCCACACATGTTGTGGGTCAGGCAGACAGCCAGGAGTTCTGTGTTTAGCCAGCAGGAAAAAATAAGCATTAGGATTCCCAGTAAGCCTCACATCCGTCTGTGTGCGCCTCACGGTCAGAGCCAGCCGAGCGAGCGAACTGCGGGGAGATTGCCGGTATTAAGTGGGATGGGTAATGAAAGGCTTCCTTGGCACCAATGGGACTTTTTTTTTTTTTTTTTAAAGATTGAAAAACGCGTTATATGCCCGTATCGGGGGCCTTCTGTCGTCATTCCACCTGTAATGTCTGTAACTCAATAGAGTTTACTTTAGCATTGGTTAAATGGCAGCTGTATAGTACTTGCAGAGAGTAGGGACAAACTTTCTCCTGTTCCCATGAGAGCGCGAACTTTCCCCATGGACAATGCAGCATTATTATTATTATTATTTATTTTAAAGCGCCATTGATTCCAGGGCGCTGTACATTCGAGGGGGTTACATACATTACATAAGTCAAACGAGTACAATAATAAGTGATGAATGACAATTGGCACGACAGAGGGAGAGAGGACCCTACCTGTGAAGGCTTACAATCTACAAGGAGGGAGCATTGGCAATCCAGTATTGAGAAACCTGCTTTGGGAGGGGAGTGTGCTTTTTGTCTATAGAACAGCCGCCCTCACTCTATCATATGTGCGTGTAAATGGAGAAGAGGGAGCTCCAGAGCAAAAATCATAATGAAACCTTTTTACCTTCCAGCTCACGTTCTGCATGTTCTCTATCTCCTATTGACTTTAGTGGAGAGTGACCACATGTGCACATCACACTCTGCCTGGGATAGGGATGCTCTTTTAGAAGCCCATTAATGGGACACATCAATGTGTCATACAAATAATTTATTTTGGAGCGCTATTCATTCCAGTGCACTGTACAACCAAAGGGATTCAAACCTATAATGTGACCAGGACAAACACAATGCAGTAGAAGCATTAAGTAAACTGATACAGGAAGAGAGAGGAGTCTGGCCGCAAGAGCTTACGGTCTACAAGGGGGAGACAGATGGTGAGGGACGGCAATGCTTGTATTATGCTGTAGGGGCAGCAGGGTTATTGTAAATTGTAGGCTGACGAGATGAGATTTCAGTTCACTTTTGAAAGTCGTAAAGGTGGCGGAGAGTCTGACGTGTTGGGGTAATGAGTTCCCTAGTATGGGGGATGTACAGGAGAAATCTTGGAGGCGATTGTTTAAGGAGCTGACAAGAGGAGAGCAGACCGCAAACCCATAATAAATATATATGTGGGTGTGTATGTGTGTGTGTATATGTATTTATGTGTGTGTATGTATATATGCGTTTCACTGCTGCTTCCTCAGGGAGTGCAGGGAACGTGGTCCTGGGAGGGAGGGGATGTCTCACTTCAAGCATTGATGGCATATGGCTAGGATATACCTTTCTTTGAGGCTGGCTTGTAACTCCCTATGAGCCTTCCTCAGAGAGTAGTCCTTTTCTATGGCACTTCTAAATGTAACAGAACAAGTGTGCTTGGATTTTTTCAGAACTTGTGTAGACGTGACTGTTGTATAGCTGCGTTAGCCTGGCCGTCTCCCCCCTTTACTAAGGGTACGTTCACACTGCAGATTTGGACGGGGATTCTGAAGATGGAAACTGTTTTATCTGCCTCAGAATTGGTGTCCAATCTGACAGTAAACAGATTTACGTTTTACCCTGTGTAAATTCAGCGTCATTGTCCAGACAACACTGACTTTACTCAAGTATTTTAAGTGCGTGTTGTAAGCGCCGACAAAGAATTGACATTTTAATATTTTGAGGTGTTTTACGTGCCGATAATGCTTAGTATAGGAGGCAGAAATTGCCGACGAGGTAACAACTCTGTTAGCGCTGAAAATCCCCCATCTGATCGTGCCCTAAGACCGGCTCATAGCTTGCCTCTTAAAGGGATTTTGCTTTGTGGCAAAATCTTTTTAACACAATTTGATACAGCTAGATGCTTTATTTAAGGGAGCTCTGGGACTCAGTGGTTCACGGGCATCTCTGAAATCAATGAATATTATGGCCATCCTGTAATGTTTAATATGTAACAGATGCGGACTACTCTTAAAGGGATTTTCTCACTACATTGATTCATCTTACCTCAGTCCTGTTTTCTTAATTTAATTTTGAATTCAGGGGTGTGTTTACTGGCTTCTATTAGACTGCATTAGAAGCCAGGTCTGTAGCTATAGCCAGGGCCGCCATCAGAAATTTTGGGGCCCCATACAGCTGGAGCATTTGGGCCCCCCCTCCACTCTGTCCCTGCTCCGTCCTCCGGCCGACCCCAGCCCCCCGCTAAAACCCCCCATCCCCGGGCCCCGCCCCGACAGAGCCCCACCCATCCCCGGCCCACAACCATCACCGCCCTGGAAAAAGAAAAAAAGGTTTCTGGGGTCACAAAAAAAAAAAAATGCAATTGCACCATTTTTTTTTGGATTTAGTTTTGCTGGATTATACAAGGTACAGTTTACTAATTTTTTATCATTCATATACGAGTCCACAAATACCGCCAAAATGCCACCACTAAAATGTAACTGCAAAACCATATACCCAGACCAATAATGCCAAGCAACAAATATACAAAACCCAAACACCGCTACTATCACTACCATAAGCTGACTAGCACCACCATAGTGTTTCTGACCGAACACAAACCAAGACCAGTAAAAACAAAACAACAACAATATACAACACCTAATAATATCGCCACAATCATTACCACATATCTCCAACATAACAATACTGAATAATACCGCCATATTGTTACTTTAATTTTAAAAACATTACATCAAGACCAACATTTCCTCCATACAGTGACCCTATAGTGGGGAATAGTTTGCATATAGTTTTTCTTACATTTAGGGCCTCACAGGTACGTCTTTCTGATGAGTCGTTCACTTTCTCTTTTCTTCTCTATTCGGATTTCCCGACCTCCATGAAAGACTTCCTCTGTTCACCACTCGGCCCCGTAGAATTTATAACACAAGCACCTGAGACTCCTTATTTTTTTTATCATTTTTTCCCCAAATGAGTGCCCCCCTCCCCCCATGTACAAACCCCCATCTATAATGGCCCAAATGTAAAATTACCCCCCATAAATATGACCCCCCAGTCAGTATATAGGTAAAATGGGCCCCTGGCGGTAGCAATAGCTTAGGGAACGTAGGTAGCTTAGGCCCGCTGTAGCAGCTTAGGGCCCCCTGTAGTTTTTGAGTCCCTCCTGTAGTTCTAGAGCCCCCTCCTTTAGTGTAGGGCCTATCCTTTTATTGTAGGGCCCCCGCCTTTATTTGTAAGGGCCCATCCTTTAGTTGTAGGGCTCCTTCCTTTAGTTGTAGGGCTCCTTCCTTTAGTTGTAGGGCTCCTTCCTTTAGTTGTAGGGCTCCTTCCTTTAGTTGTAGGGCCCCTTCCTTTAGTTGTAGGGCCCTGAAACTAAAGGGCCCCCTGTAGCTATTTACTTACCTGGCCGCGCTCCCCCGGCGTCTCCGTCACCTCCCGGCTGAGAACAGGAAGCTCGGCAGGCGGCTCGATGATGTCACTTCCGCCGCGCCGCCTGCAGAGCGATGTACGGCAGGAGCAGGGAGCGCACAGCTCTCCCTGCTCCGCCTGCAGAGCGATGTACGGCAGGGGCAGGGAGCGCACAGCTCTCCCTGCTCCGCTGTACATCTTAATTGTATGCGCGTCGCACGGACGTGCATACAATTAAGAGAGGGCCTCTGTGAAGCCGGGGGGGGGGGGCGAGTCTGCCGGCGGCGGGGGGCCCCCCCTGGCCTCTCAGACCGCCCGGGCCCTACACAGCAGTACCGGTTGTACTGCCCTATCGGCGGCCCTGGCTATAGCAATCAGTGCTGACAGCCTATCAGGAGAGATCAAACAGGTCTGTAGCTATAGCGACCTGAGGAGCTGGTGCAGCCCATACAAGAGGGGATATCTCAGAATAGGTAGGACACTGTAAATGGGCATATATTGCAAAGGGCAATACACTATGTCGAAATCCCTAAAGAAGCATTTATGCTATCTATCATACATGAAAAAACTTTGAGACTCTCGGTTCACATATCATGATCAGAACATGTTTAAGCTGCCCACGACTTTCAACGTGGTCTCAAATCGGGCAGTCCTATCCTAGCTTTACATCTCAATCCAGCCAATCAGGCCTCTCACTGGGTCACAGACCTCCATTATTCAGAGAGAAAAAACAAAAAACACCAACCTGCAAAGCTGCCCTTCTTATGACAGCCTGTGAGAGGGGGCGGGACAGAAACCCAAAATGGAAGCACCCCTTCCTTTCCATATAGGTTAAAATCAATGTACACCAAGTATAACGTATGTTTCTGCACACAAAAAACATTTCTGAAAAAACGTATGCAAACCTGGGTGCCACTGGCAGGGCTGCGGCACACATGCTTCGTTAGGGATTTCGACGTAGTGTATTGCCCTTTTTGCAGAAATGTGCCGCTGGCGGCGGTCTGTGTGTGTACATGTATAATTACATGTGTGCCGCAGCCCTGCCAGTGGCACCCAGGTTTGCATACGTTTTTTCAGAAATGTTTTTGTGTGCAGAAACATACGTTATACTTGGTGTACATTGATTTTAACCTATATGGAAAGGAAGGGGTGCTTCCATTTTGGGTTTCTGTCCCCGCCCACTCTCACAGGCTGTCATAAGAAGGGCAGCTTTGCAGGTTGGGTGTTTTTTGTTTTTTCTCTCTGAATAATGGAGGTCGGTGACCCAGTGAGAGGCCTGATTGGCTCGATTGAGAGGTAAAGATAGGATAGGACTGCCCGATTTGAGACCACGTTGAAAGTCGTGGGCAGCTTAAACATGTTCTGATCATGATATGTGAACCGAGAGTCTCAAAGTTTTTTCATATATTGCAAAGGGACTCGTTGTTAAGATCTTTAACACAAAAAGAAATCCTTGTACTGAGACAACCCTTTTAAGGCTAGATTGAATTCAGAGTTATTGATGGCTATTTGGTCCCCAAAACGCTTATAGTATGTGCTTTTACCCACCAGAATCCGTGTCCGAAATCACGTAAAGTGTCCCTGTGTTTGAGCACATGATGTGGATTTTTAGGTGTCATTTTAAGCAATATACACCACTTAAACTAAAATGCTTGTCACTACAAGGTGCAGGAAAAACTAGTTTTATAGTTTTTATGTGATTTTACACTGAAGGTCAATAAGGATGTGATGCATTTTTGATATGTAAATATTATTATTATTAATTTTGCCAAAAATTCATGACAAAAGACAATGTGTTTAAAGGGAACCTCTGAGGTGGTTCATACTGCAGGATGTGATAGGAAGAGAAGCTCTGTGACACAGGCAGAGCAAAAAAGAAAACTGAAAGTACTACTATTCTGCTGACCGACAGCGATTGACAGTTTGACCGCTTTTCCTGCAATCACTGCATGTGGGCAGGACTCTCACGTTCTCTTAGGGAGTCAGATCGGTATTTCATCTGCTTTTTACTTCGAAATCCTGTTCCAAATCATATAACCCTATATATCACAGAGCTCAGCTTCTCTCCTCTATCATATAACCCTAATATCACAGAGCTCAGCTTCTCTCCTCTATCATATAACCCTATATATCACAGAGCTCAGCTCCTCTCCTCTATCATATAACCCTATATATCACAGAGCTCAGCTTCTCTCCCTCTATCATATAACCCTATATATCACAGAGCTCAGCTTCTCTCCCTCTATCACATAACCCTATATATCACAGAGCTCAGCTTCTCTCCTCTATCATATAACCCTATATATCACAGAGCTCAGCTTCTCTCCCTCTATCACATAACCCTATATATCACAGAGCTCAGCTACTCTCCTCTATCATATACCCCTACATATCCCAGAGCCCAGCTTCTCTCCCTCCGTCACATAACCCTACATATCCCAGAGCCCAGCTTCTCTCCCTCCGTCACATAACCCTACATATCCCAGAGCCCAGCTTCTCTCCCTCCGTCACATAACCCTACATATCCCAGAGCCCAGCTTCTCTCCTCTAACATATAACCCTATACATCACATCCTACACTCGGGACAGCATAAACCACCTGACCAGGTTCCCTTTAAATCCATGGAAAAAGCGCATAAACCACAAATGTCTTTCCTTGAAATTCAAATGCATTTTTTGAACATCCTTTTTATACTTTGTGTTCATCCGTTCTTCAAGGAGTTGGGGTAATGCAAACCTGGCAACATTTTTTTCCCCCCAAGCCAATGAAGGGTTAAGCAGTAAACTATGCTAAAATGTAGGTGTTGTCAGTGAATGATTAGTTATGGCCGGGTGAGGGTTAATCGGGCATTGCATTATGATCGTTTATCCTGAAATTATAAAGCTTTGATTTATTCTCTGGTGACTTTTCAGCAGCTTAAAGATGAATCCTACGTTACTAATTAGTTTAAAAGAGAAAAAAATTGCAACACTGAGAAAAATGTTATTTTCTGAACATGAGGTATTGAATGTCTGTCTGGCCTGTACCCCACAAGTCTGAAAATGCAGGGTCCCAAATACATAGAACATTTTTTGGGGAAATTTGTATTTAGAGGTAGCAGCGGTATGCCTCCAATTCAGTGAGAAATTCAAACTGCTTTTTTTTTTCTTTGGAACAATAACGTAGTGTATGGCTATGTTCACACAACGGATTTGAATGCAAAATTCAGATGGGGTACGTTTACATGGCTGATTTGGATGCTGAAAATGTTATTGCTGAATCTGTGTTAAATCCTCTTCTGAAATCCGTACCTGGAAGCACGTATTTCAGATGAGGATTTGACACTAATTCTCAGCCTCCTATTTACTATAATATGAAGTGAGGATTTGGTGCAGAATCCGCCTCAAGAAGCGACATGTTGATTCTTTTTCAGTGCCGAAGAGGAATCGGCGCCGGGGAAAATCGCTGTCATGTCAACAAGGATGCTGATTTTTCCACTACAAAGAATTTTTGAAGGGGTTGTCTCATCTCAAAGTTTCATAGGTTGCATGAATGAAATAATGCTGCTTTGCTTTGTCACTTCCTGGTCAAGCTGTTTGCAATTAGCATATGAGCTCCATGTATTCAGACCTCTTCTAATTAGATAAATCTCATGCTGTCAAGACCAGGGAAGCTTCTGAGTAAAAGTAAACGGTAGTAATTAGTCTTTTGTCTGAAAGATCAGATAACAAACAAGCTCTCACTGTCCAGAGTTCTGTGCTGCTGCTACCTATGTGATGACGTCACTCCCTGCTATCAGATAGAACAAACAGCAGTGGAGAAGGAGTACATAGGTCGGTCACTTGGGAAATTAGAGAGAGCGCAAAAGGTGATAAAATCATTTGTAGTTCCTCAACAAAAAAAATGAACAATGCAATATATTTAGAAAACGTCTTCATTTAGTGTTCCCTATATGTTGAAAGCTAATCTTTGTAGCGAGACAACTGCTTTAAAGGCTTGTCCTCACGGCACTTTTCAGTCTCATTCACAGACTGCTCTCAGATTGGAAAGCTGTCTGTAAACCGACTGTGAACCATCTTCATATTCTTAAATAGACAATCCTTTTCCGCTGGACGTTTTTTGACCACTGGCGTTCCTAAAAATGTAATTCTTCCACCCACTTTTCGGGCAGAACGTGTCAATGTGAAGGGGAACGGCTTGAATCCGCAAACGGCGGATAAAAGCCGTCTCTCTGCGTGCCAAAAAATACTGTTCGGAAAATCCAACCGGTATTGTCAGTGCCGTGTGAACGCACCCTAAAGAAGATTGGATTTTGTACATTTTAAGAATGCGCATTAGCTCCATCCAATAGCGAGAATAGGTGTTTAGATTCCTAATTTTCTGTGCTATTTCAGTGCAGAAAAAGTTTAGGCTGCGTTCACACGGCACTGACAAAATACTGGTTTTATATATTTTTTGGGCACGTAGGGGGGCGGCATTTGTCCACGGTCTGCGGATACAAGCCGCCACCCTTCACATTGACATGTTCATATTCTGCCTGAAAACTGTGTGGAAGAATGAACATGTTCTGAGTTTTTCGGAACGTTGATGGTGTCAAAAACCGTCCAGTGAAAAATCCGATCAGCGAGGACTGCTGCATGGATTTTCTGTTAAAGAGAACCTGTCACATAGATTATGCCTCCTTTTCTGAGGACAGCACAAGCTAGTGTCAGACCTGCTGTTTCCAGCGCTGTGTCCCTTATTCTGTAAGGTGCAGCAGTTTCAGAGCATCTAATGCTGAAATCTGCAGTTTTCAGCCAAAGAGTCATGAAAATAGTCAGGGTGCTTTCACACGGCGCGTTTTTGATGCGTTTTTTGGATGAGTTTTTGGTGCAGAAAGACACAGCAATTAATGATATACATTGTTGCACAAAAAACGCATCCAAAAAAGCGCACCAAAAACGCACCGTTAAATTCATGCCCCGCCCACCTCATAACTGATTAACCTATTACTTTGAATAGGTAGAAACATGTGAATAACTGTCAGGTGGGTGGGGCTAGCCTTTGGTGGGCGGGGCAAACACCTACTCATGAATAAGCTGAACTCTTTTCTGGTTGAAAACTGCCAGATTTGAGCATTAAATACTCGAAAACGAATTCACTTTACAGAATAAGGGACACAGTGCTGGAAACAGTATGTCTGTCACTAGCTTGTACTGTCCTTAGCAAGGGGAGCATAATCTGTGACAGGTTCCCTTTAAAGTCATTGGGGAGCATTGAATGTCTGTCGTTCAGACGGTTTCTAAAACCGCAAACCATTTGAAAAACCAACCAACCATGCCGGGGAGGAAAGCCCATAGAGATTTTCCCTGCACTGGTGCGTATCGCCAGTCAAGCCAATGGGACACATGATTTGGTTTTACGTATCAAAATGCTTTTTAAAACTCGGTGTGTGAACCCAGCCTAAGACTGATATTGGTCAAGACTCAAAGTGCAACATCCAAGCATAAGTCCTGCCCCACTTACATTAGTTCTAGATGCTTTGGCTCTTAGGCTATGTTCACACGGGTTTACCTGCGGGACGTAATTCCGCCCCGCAGTTACGCCGTGTGGCCGGGGGCGGTGCGGGAGCGGGGGGGCGGGAGCGGGGGGGCGGCACTTCGCCGGCCCATAGACAATCATTGCTAGCGCCGCGTATACGCCGCTCGAAAGTGACCTGTCGATTAGCTCCCCGCCCGGCGGAGTCCCCGAGCAGGGAGAGGAGACGTAATCCATAGTTCTTTATGAGAACTGTGGAGTACCGTAATGCATGGGCCGTTTCCAGCCCGTAATTTGCGCACTTCGTCGCGTAATTACGGACCGAAATACGGCCCATTTGAAGCCGTGTGAACATGGCCTTAGGCTATGTTCACACGGCTTATTTCGGGGCGTATTTACGGACGTAATTACGTCCGCAAATACATCCCGAAATACATTTCAAATACGTGTCACAAAGTGTGGCGCGTATTTCATGTCGTAAATACATTCCCCATTCTTTACTATGGGGATTTAAGTTGCGAAATACGCCTCAATAAGTGACAGCGGACTTAATTTTACGATCGTATTTACGGACGTATTTACGCCCGCAAATACGTTGCGAAAATACACCTCGTGTGAATGACGAGGCGTATTTTACATTGGAATCAATGCTAATCTAATTGTTCATTATTTGAAACGTATTTTGGGACATATTTGCGGACGTAAATACGTCCGTAAATACGCCCCGAAATAAGCCGTGTGAACATAGCCTTAGAGGCGTTGCATGTTTTAGGGTATGTTCACATGGCTTAATTGCACTGCAATGTGCCCGATGTACGCCTCGCAAATACGATAAAATCATAGCACTCATTGAGTGCCATGATTTCCTGGTGTATTCCCTGGCGCACAGTACGTGCCTGTAAACAGAAGTGACCTGTCGCTTTCGGGTTCTTGCGCACGCCTGGGAAAGTGAGAGTGAATGGAATTCGGGCTGTATCGCTGTTGAAATTACGTACTGCCCATCACGCACAGGTATGCACCGCTATATGTCATGTGAGCCCAGCCTTATGCTGCAACCGCTTGCAACTCTGCTACCAGACTTTCTCCAGATGTGACTGGTAGAAGACCAGCCCAGGCTAAAACATCAGACGTATATCTGGGCTTACAGCATTGCCATTTGCAGGATCTCACTTGAGAGCTATTATATCAGTTTATCTGTTTGCTGTAAATAAATGATATTCCTTTCATGAATTTGAGATGAGGTCTGCCATAGATTGTCTGGAGCCTTAGGGTGTGTTCACACAGCATGTTGAGTCCGCGTGAACATACGCTTTTCGATAAGTGTTTGGATCCGTCTGTCGGACCCCAAACATTTATCTAATAAATAGCAATGTGATTTAAATTGCTTTTACTATGAGTGATCGCCGATGCGTGTCCCATTGCGTCTTTCGGATCCATTCCAAGAATTGACATGTCAATTCTTGGTCCGAAAGACGCAGCAGGAGCCCTATTTTAAATTATAGGGTGCGATCCTGCTGCATCCAACACGCATCCAAACATGCAGCTGCGTGTTGGATCTGGCTAGGATCCAGTCGCTGCAGTGTTTTTGGATGCGATTTTCCAACACAGATCCGAAAACGTATCCCAAAACGCTGTATGAACGGCCCCTTAGGCTATGTCTACATAGCAATGTTAAAATGCCGTCCAAAATCCAACGGCATTTCGGCATCCCTGGACCACGGTTTTTGGTGCGGGTTTGCGCTAAAAACCGTGGTCTGTTTTCGGATTTGCCGTCGGCTCCTTATATTGAGTGTACAGAAATCCGGCGGAAGATCTGGCAGGTTTGAATCCGGAACCCTGCAGATTTCAAAACTGACCGGAAAAAATTCTGTGTAGACTACAACATGGATTTTTTTTTTTTTTATTGCTGTCTATGGGGCACAGGTTACAGTCAGATTTTCAGCGGATTCTAAATTCTGAATATGCTGAAAATCCGACCAAAAACTTGTGCTGTATAGATATAGCCTTGTACGGGAGCAAAAATCCTCCCTCTGAGCCTTCATAGACTCGCATAACCAAGGTGTGTGCTACCAATAGTATCGCATAACCAAGGTGTGCGCTACCAATAGTATCTCTCTGGGGGACAGAATGGTGACCTCGGAGTAGGAGCACAGACAGCAAAACAAATGTTACAGGTGTACAGGTCCCTGCACTATCCAAAAAATAAAAAAGTACCTCTTTCATTTTACATACAAATTCAACCTAAAGATTTTTACCGCAAAGCATCTTTTTGAGACCAGGTCAGCCATTTAATGTCCCCCATAGGCAGATTAATGTCCCCATAGGCAGGTAGAGGCAGGTTTATGTCCCGTATAGGCAGGGTTTAAAAAAAAAAAAAAGAAGAAGAAAAATACAAGTACTCACCTCTCTCCCCTGCTGCTTTAAGGTGCTTCGTCGTCTTCACGGCATGGGGGCATGATGTCATCAGGCCATGCAGGCAGTGTGATGACATAGCATGCCGCCTGTGCCAGATACTCCGGAAGGCTGCATGTCTGCTTGCGGCCTTCCGGAGTCCTCTGCACAGCGGGGAGCGCTTGCTCTCTGCTCCACAATAGTATCTTCAGCTGTATGTGCTCCCAGAGGAGTCACATATAGCTGACGAGATCTTCGCCAGCGGCCGGATGCTGAGGGGTGACTCGAGTGTCAGCTTTGTGTTCCGAAGAGTTGCATACAGCTGAAGCGATCCCCGACAGCACCTGGGTCATGGCAGCACCCAGACACTGTCGGCCGACTCGAGTATCAGCCGAGGAAGGCTTTTTCAGCACATTTTTTGTGTTGAAAAACTCTGTTTATACTAGAATATATACGGTACTAAGGTTCATTGCTCTGCTTTTGTCCTTATACCAGCCATTGGAGAAACCTGTTTGGGGAGAATGTATTTAGATGTAGCAGAGTTGCATTGTGGTAGCGCATGTATTGTACAAAGACTCATTTCATATGTTTGGTACCAAAAAAAAAAAAACCCTGCAATACATCTACCACCAAGCATGAACATGAACTGTAGGTGTTCTCCCTTGAAGCCATCCCACTGTCAATAGCAGCCCAGGTGGTGATGGCAGCAGGGCCAACGTCTGTGACCCCCACAGTAACAATGAGCTGCTAAGAAGCAGTGTCCGGCCAGTTTTGCTGCAGAGGAAACATGGTGCTGTGTAATAAATGGACTCGCTAAGCAGGAGACCCCCTCTGATGGGAAAAAAGTTGTCATCTTGAGACCACCCTAATGAATTCTGATGTGTGAACTGCAGACCACATCCTATGCTCTCAGCAAGAGAGAAACTGGATGATAAACTCTGCTTCTCCATCAGGCAGCGTCTAACTAAACCTCGCCATAGAAGAACCAACATCTGTGTGAGGGTTGGATTTTGGGGGTTTTTTTTTTAACGTCCAGTGTCATTGCAGGTTGCTCCTTGCTTCCTTATTCAGGATACCTTACAAATTCAATACAACGCAGGGAAGCAGCCATTACTCTCCCGTCTCCGCGCTTGTTCTTGTGGCCCCTTTCCTTTGTCCTTTTAATGGCAGAAGTTCTCCATGATTAGCCAGCCCTCCTCAGCCCCAGAGCAGCGCTCCTCTAATAAGCCACAGAGCAGATCAAGTAACAGGAAATTCTCCCTCTCTGGGTGAGGGTCAGGCGAGGACAGGAGAAGAATACTAAGAAGTTTCACACCCAGACTCCCTGTGTGCAGGGTGCAGTAAAAAGCCTGGCCTCATTCAATGTGGATGGCCTGCATTCTTCCAGTGCTTGCATGTATTGTTCACTGCAGCAGGCTCGTAAAGTGCTCGCAGCCTGCTCCCCTCCCCCATACCTTCTGTAGCACGTAGCCAGCATTTGCAGCACACACAGCGTAATACAGCTTGGGATCTCAGATGATTGCCATAGGAATATTAAACCGTTCCGTGTAGTAATTCCATTTTTTTCCTGGTTATCAGATGGATCAGTCTAAAAATATCCCTGCATATAGACCATTTATGAAATCAGCTAATTGCTGGATGCAAAATTGTAAAGGGTTTCTCTGCTTTGGATAATACCCTAGTTTTTAAAAGGGACTGTGGCAATAATCTGTTCAAAGTGTCCCCCTATTGGAACCCCCCCCACTCGATCAGCTGCAATCGGTGGGCAACTTGGTAGACAGTGTCCATTTTCTCTGAGTTGCCACAAGATTAAAGGGGTTGTCTCACTACATTGATTCATCTTACCTCAGTCCTGTTTTCTTGGTTTCATTTTGGATTCAGGGGCGAGTTCACTGGCTTCTACTAGGCTGCAGTAGAAGCCAGGTCAGTAGCTATAGCAACCAGTGCTGGCAGCCTATCAGGAGAGAGTGAACAGATCTGTAGCTACAGCAACCTGAGGATCTGATGCAGCCTTTACAAGAGGGGATATCTAGGAATAGGTAGGACACCGTTAATAAGACACATTGTAAAGGGGCTTGTTTTTGCAAGATCTTTAACATAAAAAGCTAATCTTTGTAGTGAGACAACCCCTTTAAGGTGGTCACACACCTTGGACAGAAGTAGGTGGATGGTTGAGCAACGGTTGTAGGAATGTCTGGAAGATAACTTATACTGGAAGATCAAATCCAGTGTCGGACTGGGGTAATTCGGGCCCACAGGTGGCGCTGATGCAGCCTATACAAGAGGGGATATCTCCGTATAGGTAGGATACTGATAATAGAAATATGTTGCAAAGTGACTTGTTTTTTGTTTTTGCAAGATCTTTAACATAAAAAGCAATCCTTGTAGCAAGACAACCCCTTGAAGGGGTTGTCTCACTACATTGATTCATCTCGCCTCAGTCCTGTTTTCTTGGTTTCACTTTGAATTCAGGGGAGTGTTTACTGGCTTCTACTAGGCTGCAGTAGAAACCAGGTCTGTAGCTATAGCAACCAGTGCTGGCAGCCTATCAGGATAGATCAGACAGGTTTGCAGCTATAGCGACCTGAGGAGCTGATGCAGCCCATACAAGAGGGGATATCTCAGAATAGGTAGGACACTGTTAATGGACATATATTGCATAGTGACTTGTTTTTGCAAGATCTTTAACATAAAGAGTAATCCTTGTAGTGAGACAACCCCTTTAAAGGCTGCGTACGCATGTTGCATTTTTTTGTTGGGCTTTTCAACTGCATTACCAATGCAAACAATAAAAAAAAAATGCATGCAAATTTTTCCTTTTCCCTTTTCCCCTTCAGTCCAGGTGGTTTTGTAATTGACTCCAATTCGAAACCCAGATAAAATACAGGTTAACTAAACCCATGCTTTTATTACTTGCATTTTTAATTCCGTCTAAAAGCGCAACATATGAACGCAGCTTTAAGGGGATGTTCACACAGCGTTTTTCAGATCCGCTTTTTGGATCCAAAACGGACCCAAGAAACGCATCTAACAATGTGCAGTGTGATTTACATTAGTTTCAATGTGAAACACGCATCGCTGTTCAGACAAGAGATTTCTGGCAGTCTGCAAATAACACCCACTAGTCACAATAGGAGATGTCACAGCTCCCACTCCCTGCACAGTGACTTCTTCCCAGGTCACAGAGCATGGCTAGAAAAATCTCCTATAGAAGTCAATGGGACTGATCCAGTCTTCAAGCACCTATGTGCATGAAGCTGCTGTAAAGCATCTCTCTAAATGCTGTTAAAGCAGTGCAGGCAAGAAAGCTTTCCCCACAACCATATATAGACTACTGAATTGAGAAGTCTACAATCAGAAAATAGAAACAGCTAAGAAGAAGAGAATGTCTCGGTGTCTTGTTTTAAGTAAAAAAAAAAAAAAAAAAAAAAGTAAAAAATTGGTGACTGATTCCCTTTAATTTGTCCACTTTCATCAACTTAAACTCACAGGAAAATGGGACCTTATTTACTGAATATCCAAGGAACACAGCTGCTTACAATAGAATGGCAGGTCATAAATCCATTCCCAGTGGGAGGCAATAAAAGTCCCATTGCTATGTAGGAGAAGTTACACAGGTGCAGAATACTTATGAACAATCACTGGCACCTACTATTCATGAGGAAAGTGATTGCTTTATACATAGCTGCACATTAGATAAAAAACCAGTTCACACCAGGATGTAGAAGAGCCGCCGTACCATACATGGGAGATTGCTCATGTGCAAAAATACTGATCAACAACCACTTGCATAGCTACTATTGAGGGGGGTGATTGCTAGTGTTACAATCGCACACAGATGAGGCTTGTATAGGGTACCAGGTTATTTTTTTTTTTATCCTGCCATGGTGCAATAGGCATGGCCATATTTTTGGTATTTTGTACAAATTAAACCAAAATGATAGTTCATGGGTGAAATTTAGCAGATTGGCAGATTCTTTTGCAATTAAGCTGCTTTGGCCAGTAGCTTGTAGCCCCCGGCAATTTATCTGGGTTTTTCTTTGGTCAGTGCACATGTGGGGTCTTGTTCTAGGACGGTAACGGCCTAGATGGACTAAAATGTGTACCGCTTTGATTGGGCTCGGACTGGCCCACAGGGATATAGGGGAAAGCCCCGGTGGGTCCCTGAGCATGGTGAACCTGCAGTTTTATCCTGCATATACTGCCTTAGAGTCAAAAAAGCTGAGAAAGAGAGGCAAAAGGCAGAGTATAGGAGGCAAGTACAGTCATTTACAGTAGCTGTAGGGTGGACACCTAAAATAAACTCCACCAGTGGGCCCAGAAACCACTCAACTGGTGGGCCCCTAGAATCCATCCACTTGGGCCCTAATTACCCCAGTCCGACACTGTATTTGATCTTCCAATATAAATTATTTTCCAGAGATTCCTACAACTATTGCTCAACCATCCAGCTACTTCTGTCCAATGTGTATGACCACCTTAAGTTTGTCAAAGTTATGGAGGCAGTTGAGCCACCAAATCCCTTGAGTGGAAAGGTTGATGCTCATTGTGTAGCACCCTCTTCTTTATGTAGCTGTGACAAATGGTGGTGGGATTTTTGCCCTTGGTTCTCAGACAATCCAAATCTAGCCTTGAATGAAATGGTGATTGGGGTGAAATTGAATCTGTATGTGTGTGAATTTTTTTCTTGTTTGTGTTTAGTTTGGTATTCCTGGACTTTCCGCTATGCATGTACAGTGCTTAGTAATTAAAGTGATCCAGTGATGGACAACCAGTAAACCATGGTTGACTAAGGTCTGGTCCATCCCAGAGAAGATGACATTATTGAAAAAGTAACTGCTGGTTGTGTTAAACTGGTGTTGTAGCACAATCATTGCAGCTAGGTTCATACAGGGCTGCCCGCCAGTTAGTGTCCATGAGAATC
This sequence comes from Phyllomedusa bahiana, assembly GCA_025379985.1. Taxonomy (NCBI): domain Eukaryota; kingdom Metazoa; phylum Chordata; class Amphibia; order Anura; family Hylidae; genus Phyllomedusa; species Phyllomedusa bahiana. Next base: position 111,657 of record JAODAL010002541.1, on the reverse strand, counting down.
GCTGTCCTCTGCTGAAAGCATCTAGATAGGGAAATTGAGCATCGGAACTCATTCGGCCATATCTGGAACTCCCATAGAAATAAATGGGGAGAATGGCTGTAAGCACCACCCTCCCCATTCTCACACACGATTGGCCTGTAGCTAACAATGAGCCAACCTGTAATCAGGAAGTACTTTCATGGGAAAACCCTTTAAATTATGTGGACAGAAAGGTGTACATCCCTTACTGGGGGCAGAGGTGGCAGCAAGATGCATTAAGGGAATAAGGCAAGCCATCGGAGACCTTGTTGGGCTCTGGGCATATTACTTTGACCACATTGTTGAAGAGTAAGTACACCTCTTCAGTGTAAGGGTGTCCCTAATGGCAGTGGCCTATTTCAGGAGGATAATGCATCCTTGCCACATGTGCAAAATGTTCAGGAATGGTCTGAGGAACATGAAAAAGCACTCGGGGTGTTGACTCGACCTTTAATTTCCCCATAACTCACCATGATCGAGCTGGGATAAAAGGCTGATTCATGGAAGCCGCACCTCGGGACTTTCAGGTCTTGAATCTGCTACTAATGTTTTGGTATCAGATACCAAAAAACACCAGATGAGAGTTTGGAGTCCATATGTCCATAGCTTAGAGGACCCACACAATAATAATCTTTATAAAGCATCAACATATTCCGCAGCACTTTACAATTTACAGAGTACAAGTACAGACCAAAAGACAGACATTACACAATAAAAAGTTACTTACAGATCAGACACAAGGGCCCTGCTCGCAAAAGCTTACAATATATTAGGGTGTGTGAGGCAGACGAAGGGTGAGAAGTGCTAAGTTTACAGTTTTGGTCCACTCCTCTTGCAGATCATCTCTAAATCATTAAGATTTTGAGGCTGTCGTTTGGCAACTCGGAGCTTCAACTCCTTCATAAGTTTTCTATAGGATTAAAGTCTGAAGACTGGCTAGGCCACTCCATGACCTTAATGTGCTTTTTTTTTTTTTTTTTGAGCCACTCCTTTGTTGCCTTGGCTTTGTTTTGGGTCATTGTCTTGCTGGAAGACCCATCCATGACCCATATATAATGTCCTGGAGGAGGGAAGGAGGTTGTCACTCAGGATTTTATGGTACATGGCTCCATCCATTCTCCCATTGAAGTAGTCCTGTGCCCTAATCAGAGAAACACCCCCAAAATATAATGTCTCCACCTCCCATGCTTGACAGTGGGGACGGTGTTCTTTGGGTCATAGGCAGTATTTCTTTTCCTCCAAACACGGTGATTAGAGTTAATGCAAGAGAGCTCAATTTTTGTCTCATCTGACCAGAGCACCATCTCCCAATCACTCACAGAATCATCCAGGTGTTCTCTTTGAATCTGGATTGGGCGGCGTGACGTCATCCCGCATCCTGCACCGGGACGCCACCTCCTGCATGCCCTAGGCCTACCGATAGGCTTAGGGCAGCACGATGAAGTCGTATTGCGCCACTGCCTCTGGTGGCGGAATGGCCGTAATCAGTGTATTCGCTGTGCAGGCGGCGGATCACTGCGGCGCTAGGTCTGTGTGACCCAGCGATGCAGCTGAGGGGCTAGCAGGGCCTGTGGGCCAGGTCACAAGTGCGACCCCCTGTAGCTACACCACTGCCTGACTGTGAAGGGATACTACCAACAGACCAGAGCAGTGGTAATTTCCATGGTGTAAATGTATTTATAAATTACCAGGAAGAGTAACCGAGGAACAATATGATGCAGAATTTTAAGTAAAGATGCTTCAGAATTTTATAATTTAGCGAGAATACAATAATTTACTAGAACAGATGTGTCCGGAGAGCTGACAGGTCCCTGTTTAAAGGGACTGCATCTGAAAGGTTGAATGAAGGGGATTATACTCGCTCATAAAGTTTTGATCTAGGTGATTATTGTATTCAAAGGGTGTGAATGATGAATATATATGGATCCCTATTAACAGCATGTTTCACCTACTCCATATATGCAGCTCTGGCTGGTGTCGCCATATGGGGGCTGTACTGAGGCATGTAATGTTTTATAAAGTGTGAGCATGTCCTGTGCCTTTTTTCATTAAACTTTATTGACTATGCTCTGAATCTCGATTTATGGAGTAATATTGAAGCTGCCTATGTAAATGCAGTTTAATGCGAATAAGACAATATCACCTTTGCTGTAACATTGAAGGAACATTTTTATTAGCCTATTTATCCATTCAGTGGGGTTCACTAATTGCTTGTTATCTTTACTATTGGCACCAATCCAAAAACAGAGAAGTTAATAGCCATGGAGCAGGCATTCTATGTAGCGTAGACCTAAAGCATGCTGTTTTGCTTGGATTAGAGGCTAAATTCATGGAGCCAGTCCTGAACCAACAAGGAGCAAAACTAGTGCCCTGCCAAAATGACGACTATGACCTGCTTGTAGACCAATCATATATTGGCTTTAAGCAATTTTACAAGAAAAAAAAATGTCTCTGATTTATTTTGTTACAAAAAAAAGAAAAAAGGCACGATTAGGGCTTGTTCACACGACGTTTTGGATCCGTTTTACTGATCTGGTTTTTTTTGGGACTGAAAACTGCATCTGGAAAGCGGGTCCGCAAAACGCAAGAGCGGATGCTGTTTTGGATCCGTTTTGCATGCTTGTATCGTGTTTAACGGATCCGCTTTCCGGATGCGTTTTGAGAGCCTGGCGCGCTCGCTCTCTCATCCTCCGATCCTCTGCAGCACGCCGCTCACCTCCGATCCATCAGCCACTCACTGCGCTTTTCGGATCCGCTTTCAGGAACCAAAGCGCCGGCAATACTGTCCCACAGTGTGGAGCACTTTTGGACAGGTGCCAAAAGCGCACTCCATTATCTCCTATGGCCTTTCACTTGCTTAGAACGCAAGAAGAATTGACACGTAAATTCTTAAAGCGGATGCGAAAAGCGCAGCGCAGGAGAGCTCTCAAAAGCGCATCTCCCGTGAGAACGGCGATGCGCTTTTGCCATTGAAAGCAATGTTAATCACACTGACAATTGTTAGATCCGTTTTGCGGATCCGCTTTGCTTGCCCAACAAGGATCCAAAAGCGGCTCGGCAAAACGTCGTGTGAACAAGCCCTTAACCTCAACACGTAAATAGATCCTGATCTGATTTATTTTTCCTTAAAGGGGTTTTCTCACCACAAGGATTAGCTTTTAACTTGTAGGGAAAGCTAAATGAAGACCATTACCAAATTTTGCATAAAGAAGATTCTACTGTTAGAGGTATGGTTTTCTCGTCGGATTTTCGGACTGCTTGCGGGTTTGGAAATTATCTGAAAACCGTCAAGAAATCATCCCCATAAACTTTAATATAAAATCCGCTCCGTCTTCACCGAATCGATTTTCATCCAGACGGATTTTCTAAAACAGAATCCAACCGGCATTTTACATATGCAGTGTGGCCATACCCTGTGTACACTAGTTTCTCTTGGCTACTGACCACGTCTGACCATTCTCTTATTTAATTGCTCCAAGCTGCCATCCAACCATGGGGAGTCAGCCATGGGGAGTCGCTCCCTGCTAAGTGTTAGTAGTGGCACAGGAGCTTGTTTGACAAAGTTAATGATAAGTTTTAACCCTTAGAGCTCTGAAGCTTGTGCACTACAGATTATAATCCATTTACACTCCTATCACTGTAACAGAAATAGCTAAGAATAGCAGAGCTGATGTGCAAATTATTGCTATACAACCACCCACAGCCTGAGCAGGAAGTGAGAGTCTAAAGCTGACTGTGGCTCTGTTAAACAGCATGGTGACACAACCCCTTTAAGGGTACATCCTTACGGGTTAGGTTTGTAGCAATGTCGCTGTAGAATGTAATCCACAATGTTTGGTGCAGATGTTATAACCTAGATTTGCTACGGGGAACCCTCTATGGACAACATCCATATGATGACACGCTAGTGGTTGGAGCAGGGCTGTGGAGTCGGCAAGCCAAAGCCCTGACTCTTCAATTTCCCAAACCTCCGACTCCACAGCCCTGGCTTGGAGTGCACCTCTGTGCCTTTTGGACCTCTGGAAATTCATATGTTGCTTATGCGGAGTGCCTGCTCCTCCAGTGACCTCCCATCTGTGTGTGTCTATGATATAAACCTATAAATTGTTATATTTAATAGTGGTAACCTTATGAGAAATATCCAGTTGGGTCAATGAATATGCCATTGTAATCAGAGGCGTATGTAATATAGATCGTTGCCAATCACCAGTTCATACGCTCATGCACAGGGACAATGCATCTTTTTAGGACTACCTTCTTACCTAGACTTCTAAATTGCTCAGTCATCAACTACTCCCAGCTTCAGAGACCTCTGGAGTGTCAGTAGAAGGTGCTGGAGACAAATCACTGCAGAGGCATTGCCAGATACCCGTTCAATATAACTTATATTAGTAGGTAGGCATATACTGTCTCCTAGTAGTTAGGTAGGTGTATATAGGATCTACCCCCCAATAGCTCTCATCTATTCTCCTTCATATGCCCCTTTTAAGACCAGGCTATATAAACTGTGGCATAGGAAACCATTTAATTACTACTTAGGTCAACCGCTCTTTTCTTTCTTTGTCCTACTTTTAAAGGTGCTTACCAAGATATTACATTGATGCTGTGCCTGGTTTTGAAGTCAAGCCCATGCAGGGTGATAGGGCTGGGCATGGTTAAGCAGCAGTATATGACCGTCCTGCTCGTTCTGCAGAGTACTGTAACTGTAGAGCTGTAGTGCCCGGGCAAGAGTCACTTAGCCCATGTTCTTCTGACCAGGAAGATCCCACCAGTTATTTTTGACTAACTTGTAAATGCTTCATTTCCTGTGCATCTTTCAGACCAATTGACAAAATTGATCCTTCATGCAGAAAAACTAAACCGGTATCCAATGCATGCATGAAGATGATCATTTTGTTCATTGGGTGCAACCCAAAGTCTTAATGAATGGAGGTGAACACGAATTGTCAATCTGTTATTCATGATCGATTTGCGTAAAATGAGCCTTCTGCAGTGTGAAGCTGCCTTAATAATGTGGATGTTGCAATAATCACATTGGACAGAATCCTATGTATGCAGGGATGCACCTCCCTTTAACTTGCCTGGAGTTGTGACATTCATCTACTTCCACAGGGCATTGTTTACAATGAAGCAGTCATCAGTGAGTGATGGAGATAAAGGTCGTCCACTTCTCTGCCTTTCTGTGACACTCTTCCTGTTTCTCTGTATATCTATCACAACCTGCTGATGACTCTCTGTGACTCTAAGCTCAGTGGCCACTTCCATTTGAGAATATCCTGCTTGAAGCTTTGCAATGGCGAGGTATTATTGATCAATTGTAAGGTGTTTTGGTTTCATGATGTCAAAATGTGAACAGCATGATGAGGAGGACTGTTGAAATCCCAATTCAGATTGATCCCCTGAATTGATTGGGGAATCAGGGATCAAGCACCTGTTGTAGATTTTGCCATTAAGCTCCTTGTAAGAGATCAGCAGGTTGTGCAAAAAGTACTGAAACACTGAACAGTTGGACATGTGGATTCTAAAGATAAGAGATGATCTCATTTAGTTCATCTAAAAAAAAATTCAAGATTTCAAAATTTTGTTCCTGAGATTTTAAACAAAAGCCAAATATCCCTAACTTTTTGTGAGTACTGTATTTAGGTGGACATATACATAAGCAAATAATGGTTTAAAAAGGTTTTCTTACTAGGGTATTTCGCCGAGTTACACGCAGTTTAAGCGGGTGTTCACACAGCGTTTTTGGATCTGAAAATCGCATCCACACACGCTGCGCCGAACGGATCCACAATGGATCCAACACGCATCCAAACACGCAGCTGCGTGCTGGATACGTGTTGGAGGCAGCAGGATTGCTCCCTATAGTTGTAAATAGGGCTCCTGCTGCGTCTTTCGGACCAGGAATTGACATGTCTATTGTTGGAACGGATCCGAAAGACACAATGAGACCCGTATTGGCGATCACTCGTGTGAACGCTGATGCCTGTGTCAAAGTAAAAGCACTGTAACTTACAGAGCTATTTATTAGATACATGCTTGGGTCTGTTTAGGGTGCGACAGACTGATCCAAACACGTATCGAAAAGTGTATGTTCACACGGACTGAACATGCCGTGTGAACATACCCTTACACTTTGTCTCCTCAGGCTGTGGGTGGTTCTATAGTAGTGATTAGTCTCTCTGTAAATAGCTGAGCTGTTAGGCCATGTTCACACGGCTTAAAATGGGCCGTATTTCGGTCCGTAATTACGCGCCGAAGTGCGCCAATTACGGGCCGAAAACGGCCCATTCATTACGGTAATTCACAGTTCTCATAGAGAACTATGGATTACGTCTCCTCTCCCCGCCCGGCGAAGCCGCCGGGCGGGGAGATAATTGACATGTCACTTTCTAGCGGCGTATACGCGCCGCTAGCAGTGATAGTCAATGGGCCGGCGAAGTGCCGGCCCCCTGCTTACTCCCCCGCTCCCGCCCGCCCCCGTCCACACGGCGTAATTGCGGGGCGAAATTACGTCCCGCAATTAAGCCGTGTGAACATAGCCTTACACTGCCAAGTTCTGGAGGCGTTATCTCTCTAGTAAACACAAGGTACATGTGCTGTGAGCACTAAAAGCAATGGCTTATCTGGAATTTTGTTATAGATAATTAGTTTGCATGTTAAAGTTAAGAGTTGGTCTCAAAGTTCATTTAAAAAAAATGTTCAAGAAATTTTGTTTATCCTGAAATTTCAACCAAAAGCCAAATATCCCTAATTTTTTGTGAGTAGTTATGTCTCTATATGTGAAAGATGGAAAATTAGTCTTCATAAACCCTTCAAGAGTTTCTCTGTACATCCTTTATTTTTTTGTTGGGCTTCTAGTTAAACCAATGGTAACCTAATTGTATAGTGACGGGGTAGATCTCAGCTTAAAAAAAAAAAAATCATCATAACAGATTCCCAGTGAATCTTGTTAGACACCTGCATGTTTAAAAAACCTATTGGTTGAAACAATTTTAGCAACAATTTTGGAATCTTTTGGTGCTATCTCTGCCTATCAATAAGGGGGTGCAAAGATGTATGGAGCAAATTCATGAGTTGAGCCTACGCCATAAATGGCTTCAGCAACCAGAACCAGAGATGACTCCAGTGCTGGCCATTTAACTACTTAGGTGCCGTGATTAACGTGACCACAGCTATAAAAACAAGCCCTCATACAGGGTCGTAGATGGGGAAAAAAAAATAAAATTGGTCTCAGAAAATAGTGCTGCACAGCAAATTAAGAAATAAAAATAAAAAAAATCAATCATTTCGACTTGCGGGAAAAAAAAAGATGGCGTCGTTTATAAATGATTTTTTTTTTTAACCTTCTGGGAAGAGAGCAGCTGAAAGCATCAGATCAGGACTAGGGATCTGATTTTTTTACGTGGGGATCAGGTGGGAGCACCATTTTCCTTTTTTGCCTAATGCGGCAAAATGCCTGGCCTGGCCAGGAGTGTGCACCACATTTGTTTACTCTTCCCATTTATACAGCATGCAATGCCGATATATGTAGGGTATATATGCTGTGATGTGCATGTTAAAGGTCTTTTGCTTCATCCTCTAAAGGTCACTACCATAGATTGATGCAAGTTCCTCAAAGCAAATTGTTTGGTTTTCATCCAGGACTCCCCTTTCAGCACTCTCCGAATATTTGAGGATGCCTGACCTAACCAGACCATTAGGCCACCTCGTACAAACTGCGACCCTCCAGCAGTTGGGGAAACTACAACTCCCATCATTCCCACTTTTGTAGATTAAATAAGTGCATGATGGGAGTTGTAGTTTCCCAACAGCTAGAGGGCTGCAGTTTGAGGATGCCTGGTTTAGGTAGTCAGCATGATGAGTTTTGCTTTGTGCCAATTCCATAACATAGAGGTATCCCCACTGCCCAGATGTAAACCATTTTAGAACATAATGTCTTCCGTGTGTAGTTAGTCGCTTACTCTACAAAGACAATTTGAGGACAACCTGATCCCTGGAAATCATGCCCTGGGTTTTGTTACATTGAACATGCGGATGGTTATTGGAAGCAGATTGTGTTTGGTTAAGTAGAAATACCCTACAAGTTACATTGTTAGAAACGTCTCGGACAGACTATTTTACTGTTCTGCTGGGGACAACTTGAAATGTGGACACGATTTTAACATAGTAGGTGAGTTAGATTAATTGTGAAATGTGAACTTTTGGTGTGTTTTTTCACTTGCAGTACTGTTCAAACTGCCTTTATTACCAGCAAGCTTCTTTCCGTTATCTAAGCTGTTTGGAAAGAGGTTACAAGTGAGTAATCGATTACTGTATTTAGAATTCACAAAACTTTAAACACAGTAATTGATCACTCACTTATGGCACTGAATAACTGGAAGAAGCTTGCTGGTAATAAAGGTAGTTTAATTTCGGTGCAGTACTGCAAGTGAAAAACCACACCATGTGAAAGCACCCAAAGAAGGTGCATAGATACTTTTTATCCACAGGTCACTATTACCCAAACTTTCTCCCTTTCCCCGCAGTCTCTCCTTTGACCATAGCAGCCTGACAGAGACTGTTTTGACTTGTGCACAAAGCCATAACATTGGTCGGTGTATTCCTTTAAAGGGGTTGTCTCGCTACATTGATTCATCTTACCTCAGTTCTGTTGTCTTGGTTTCACTTTGAATTCAGGAGCGTGTTTACTGGCTTCTACTAGGCTGCAGTAGAAGCCAGGTCTGTAGCTATAGCAACCAGTGCTGGCAGCCTATCAGGAGAGATCAAACAGGTCTGTAGCTATAGCGACCCAAGGAGCTGATGCAGCCCATACAAGAGGGGATATCTAGGAATAGGTAGGACACTGTTAATGGACATATATTGCAAAGTGAGGAGTTGTTGCAAGATCTTTAACATAAAAAGCAATCCTTGTAGTGAGCCAACACCTTTTACCATGGACTTGTAGTGATTCTGCCATAATTGCCTTACAATGAAATTCCTGGAAAGACAGTACAAGTTTCCACCTGTTGGGTTAGAAACAATCATTGACTCCACTATTGCCTTGTAGTGAGACAACCCTTTTAAAGAGAACCTGTGGCATGTCTGTTTTAGGAAATCCTTGTGTCCCCTGTGAAATAATTCTGGAGCATCTTCTCTTATATCTCTGTGTTGTGCTTTTCCTCTGTTATTCCTTCTAGAAGCGGATCTGTCAGCTGGGGGTTACCAATTAGGAGGAGGGGGGGGGGGGTCCCTGCACATTCCCACATTGACCAGTCAGTGCTGACAATGGGTGCAGGAGCACACCCCTTCATGGCTGAAACTGTAAAATCCATCTTGCTGATTCGGTGGTACTTTTCTAGTAGGGATTACAGCACACCACTGAGGAACTCCATGTGCACAGTAAAGGCCATATCCCAGTTTGGGAAGCCTCTCTTACACAGCTCATGACTACCCAGTCCCATCTCTAACTAGTGCCCTGAACTGCATTGTAACAGACCTGCAATGTCAAACATCCAGGATCCTTTTATAATCTGACTGCAGTCTGGCCCTGAGAGATGGCTGCGTTCTCCTCCTCCTCTCGTTCAGGGCTAAGGTGTTATGATAACATAGGGTTTGTGGCTGGTACTATTGTATGGCGGCTATGGCATTTTTGATAGTAGTAACTACACAGTAGGCACTACTATTTGATTAGATTATCTGTTTTCTTGGTTTTAAAATTCCAGGGCTTGTCGACTGGCTTCTACTTGGCTGCTGAAGACACCAGGTCTGTAGCCATAGCAACCAGTGCTGGCAGCCTATCAGGAGAGATCAAACAGGTCTGTAGCTATGGCAACCTGAGGGGATATCTAGGAATAGGTAGGACACTGGTAATGAACATATATGTCCAAGTGACTTGTTTTTGCAAGATCTTTAACATAAAAAGCAATCCTTGTAGTGAGACGACTCCTTTTTTTCATTGATGCAAAGGATATTCTGACTAGTATTTTTTGTTATTGGATAATATAGATATAAACTGTACTCTGGTTGTTCATTGACTGTGTGGTATAATCGGCACGGCACAATTCATCAGCCATTGGTTTTTGTTTTTCCCTTTTGTAATCTGGACATCCATCTCTTGCCGGTCTTTAATTCTCTGAATTCAGGAAAGACTTGTTGCGTCGGCTTTGTTTGCACAACACTCAATGTTTTTTATTAACCTGCTGGTGACAAAGTTCAGACACCATAAACTCTGCTGCTTACATGCCAAAAACTTGTGCATGGTCTTACATGGTGACACTTTCAGAGCTTGCAGTCTCTTCGGGTAAAGACCATACTTGTTTGGCAGACTATTTAGGATAAGAATATGCATGGCTTACTCGGTGTGGTCACGCTGTGACCATGACAGGATTAAGGAGAACCTGTCACATAGATTATCCCCCCTTGCTGGGGGCAGCACAAGCTAGTGTCAGACATGCTGTTTCCAGTGCTGTGTCCCTTATTCTCTAAGATGCTGTAGTTTTCGTGTATTTAATGTTTAAATATGCAGTTTTAAGCCAGAAAAGTCATTCGAAGAGGTTTTTTTTTTTCCCCCAAACCCCGCCCATCTGAGGCTAGCCCCGCCCACCTCAACTGATAAACCTATTTGGAATAGGTAGAAACATGTGAATAACTGTCAGTGGGCGGGGGGCTAGCCTTTGGTGGGCGGGGCTAACACCTACTCATAAGATTTGAAGGGTAAGTGCTCTAAAATTACAGCATCTTACAGAATAAGGGACACAGTGCTGGGAACAGCATGTCTGACACTACCTTTTGCTGCCCTCAGCAAGGGCGGCATAACCTATGTGACAGGTTCCCTTTAAAGTCCGCTGCGGGCCACACCAGGGATTTATTTTTTTTAAATTTGCATAATAAGTGGCCGCACTGACATACAAGTCAACACCGGGAAAACTATACGGACATTAAAGGGGTTGTCTCACTACAAGGATTGCTTTTAATGTTTAAGATCTTGCAAAAACAAGTCACTTTGCAATATGTGTCCATTAACAGTGTCCTACCTATTCTGAGATATCCCCTCTTGTATGGGCTGTATCAGCTCCTCTGGTCGCTATAGCTACAGACCTGTTGGATTGCTCCTGACAGGCTGCCAGCACTGGTCGCTATAGCTACAAAGCTGGAGTCCTCAGCAGCTCCTCACTGCAGGCCAGTAAACACGCCCCCCCGAGTTCAAAACTGAAACGGAAAAAACGGGACTGAGGTAAGATGAATCGATTGAAGTGAGACAACCCCTTTAAACAGTTAACATTGAACACTGATTGCCAATGGCTGCACAATTTTGCGGCTGTTTACCTGTAAATCCGTGTGGCTTAATTTTAAGTAATTTAACAAATCATTGGTGTGGGGCCACACAGTGACCACTCTACTTACTCTGGGTTGGTTCCTAAGTTACCTTTATGTTAAGTTTTTAACGCAGTTTTCAATCGCCTAAAAATGCGAGTTTTTTTTTTTTTTTTAAAATAAGCTTTAGAAACGCATATAGTAAAATGCATTAAAAATGCAAAATAAAGTCACTACATGTTGGCGCAGCCTAAAGCTCAATTCATGTGACACATTTTCTATGAAAAACTACGACGTGTAATTCGTGGCTGAAATCCAAGGGAAAACCTTGCCTTTCAGTGGCGGATTTCACTTTTCTCTACATGCGGATATCACCACTTAGTACACGAGTCAGCCCCATCCAATAGGGCTAATCTGCATTCTACCTTCTGAGATGTTTTCCATGCAGAGAATGTGTAGAGAACGGACGTGCTTTCCATGTATTGTCATGCACATGTGATCCTGACCATCAGGGCCGGGACAAGACATTTTGGTGCCCTAGGCAAGTACAGCCAATGGCGCCCCCCTCGCTCCCCAAAAAATTGCACACCCCCCCCACACACACACACTAATTCCTCTCACCCCTGCGCCAGGTCCTGTCACTAATTTTCTGCACATTCCACATAGATCCCGTCCATCTCCTCAGCAGTCACTGCACAATGAAAATCAGCCCTGACGAATTAGCTTTTTCAAAATCGCTCCCTCCATATGACAGTTTAATACCCCTAAGGCTATGTTCACACGGCTTAAAATGGGCCGTATTTCGGTCCGTCATTACGCGCCGAAGTGCGCAAATTACGGGCTGAAAACGGCCCATTCATTACGGTAATCCACAGTTCTCATAGAGAACTATGGATTACGTCTCCTCTCCCTGCTCGGATAATCCGCAGGGGGAGATAAGTGACATGTGAATTACTAGCGGCATATACGCGCCGCTGGTAATGCAAGTCAATGGGCCGGTGAAGTGCCCGCCCCCCACTCACTCCCCCGTTCCCGCCCCGTCCACACGGCGTAATTGCGGGGCGTAATTACGTCCCGCAGTTAAGCCGTGTGAACATAGCCTAATAGTCACCAAATAATCCACCGATACATGGAGCAAATCTACCAGACAAATGATTACTAAAAAAACTCTCTACAAAACCAAGACCCTAAACTGTTACTACTTAAGGCTCACATAATCCTGCCAGACCCTGACCGAAAGCGACCCCCACATGTGACTATCAGCTGTGCACAGGCTCTGATTACATATACCACCGCCATACAGTGACCATATAGTGGAAGATCCTAGTTGTATGTAGGCGCTCTGCAGAAATATAAGTGATTACACTGCAGTTACATTTAGTGACTTACAGGAGACGTCTTTTCTGATCAGCGTCGTTCACTTTCCCTTTTCTTCTCCATCCGGTTCACACCTTCCTGCTGATTGCTCCCGGCCACGACTCGTCCCTGAGGATTTGGACACAAATATCTTAGAATCCTCACATTTCCAGTATCTCCTTAATTATAGGTATATAAGTCCCCTCCGTTAGACAGGTATATGTCCCCTCAATTAGGCAGGTATATAGATATGCCCTCTCAGTCAGGCAGGTATACATATGTCTCCTCAGTCAGGCAGGTATATAGATATAGGGGCACTCTCAGGCAGGTATATAGATATAGGGGCACTCTCAGGCAGGTATATAGGTATAGGGTCACTCTCAGGCAGGTATATAGACATAGGGTCACTCTCAGGCAGGTATATAGCTATAGGCGCACTCTCAGGCAGGTATATAGCTATAGGGGCACTCAGGCAGGTATATAAATATAAGGACACTCTCAGGCAGGTATATAGGTATAGGGTCACTCTCAGGCAGGTATATAGACATAGGGTCACTCTCAGGCAGGTATATAGCTATAGGGGCACTCTCAGGCAGGTATATAGGGGCACACAGACAGGTATATAGCTAGGGGCTCAGGCAGGTATATAGAGATAGGGGCTCAGGCAGGCATTATAGGGGCACTAAGACAGGTAAAAATAACAACATTCATACTCACCTTACCTGCTTCCCGGCCACGTGCTCCTCTTCTGTTGTCTTCTTTACCAGCCGCACGCTCCTCGGGCGCACGGCCTTTGACGCGCTGTGCGCCCGATGAGAGGCAGCGTCGCGATGACATCACTTCATCGCGACGCTGCCCAGCTGAGGCGCACGGGGTCGCGGCGGGTCCTCAGCGCTATGAGGACCCGGCGGCCCCGCTGTGTCAGACCCGTAGCCGGTCTGACACTGTCTGTAGAGCAGGGCAAACTCGCTCTCTGCTCCACATAAGCCCGCAGCTGTATGTGCGTCCAGCGGAGGCCCATGCAGCGGCCTGGAGCCCCTGCCTGCGCCCCTAAGGGACAGGCAGAGGTAGGCGCCCTAGGTGATCGCCTACCTCTGCCTACCCTCGTCCCGGCCCTGCTGACCATGAACAATTGAATGGGAATTACAATGGGTTGCATTTGGATGAATCAGTGGAGGTCCTGTCTGAGGGGGATTATTGCCCATGTCTGGAATATATAAATAATAGGGCAGCAATTTCTCAGTGAGTAGTAAATAGTAAACCTACCACACTAAATTCTAAATTGAAGAAGCACATGCAGTAACATGAAAATGCCCATCATGGCTCTCCCAAGCCTGTGTCAAGCGTCATAAACTAGGTATGGGATGAAGAGTGCAGAGCATGTATGGCACTGTATACAGCACAATAGGCGCTCTGAGAGTACTGTGATTTACTTATCTCAAGAAATATTGGATGACAGCAAACAGTGATATTAAAAACCATACATTTTTTTATGTGCACAGTTTTTGAGTATTTGTATGCATTATCAAAAAAATTACCCTTATTTGTTAAAATGGAATTTTGAGTGAAATTGGTCTAAAAGTATGTGGATACCTGTCAAACCAATGGCTAATCAAATTGTAAGACGGAGGAGGGGAGAGAGATCAGGCACTTAAAGGGGATGTATCGCTTCATCAGTTCGGCTGTTTTCTTGAAGCTTGATTCTCTCATTTCCTGAAATCCAGGAGTGCTTCTTCCCCTCCCAGCTGGGTGTTTCTTAACTAAAGGGGGATGACATCATCCTCCCCCTTCACTGTTCACGCTCGCCCCGAGTCAGTTTGCACTTCCCCCTCCCCTCTGAGTCCACATGTCACTGTGTCCTCTCCCTATGCAGTCTTACTTTGCAAGAGCTGTTTACATACCACAGGCCTGTATTCAGTCTAGGCAGCCTTCCATGAAACTCAGAGCACTGATCTCTCCTCCTCTCACAGCTGGAGGTTTGTTACAGTTGAATCCAGTCTTCTACAAACTCATCCAGAGCAGCACAAATCTCCTTGCTATGTTTACACACAGGAGCATTTAGGCACCGAGGCACAATTCTGCTGTTTTCTGATTGTAGAAACAGGTGCAGTGTGTTTCTTCTGGCTGTGCAGAGTGAAATTTTTGCCGACCCCTTATTCTGAGTGAGAGAGGCAGGAATGCTCACTCCTGTGAATATGGACCGGGGAGGGGGGGGGGGGGCAGACAGAATGTGAATTAGTATCGCTGTCAGCCAATTAAATGAAAGGAGGAGGAATCCGACTGGCACTGGGGAGATGGTGAAAACAAGGCAGCTTTGCTTGTTTTCACTGTCCCCTTATTCTGAAGACCATTTAATGAAATGATACAACCCCTTTAAGGGTGATTTCCCACAAAGCCATTTGTTACAGGCTAGCCTTTTAAAAGGGTTTTCTCACCACAGTGATTTTAGTTTTGAACATGTAGGGAAAGGTAAATGAAGACTATTAAATACTTTGCTGTTTTGATTTTGCTTTGTTCAGGGGAGATATTTTATCTACTGCTATCTACCATGGTTAATCACTCCCTGCTGAGTCTTATCTGTAGCACAGAGCAGTTTACAAACCATCTGTAACAGGAATAGCTAGGAATAGCATAGCTGATATTCTAATCACTGCTATAGAACCACCTACACACTGGTTTCAGCTACACTGGCAGGGGCATGATGCTGATTGCAGCTGTCTGCCAACCCTTATACGAAAGCGTCATGCAGGAGGCCCGACTCGTACAGACTACGCAGTGAAACATCAGATAGCACTTAAACAATTGTAATGTCAAATAGCATGGTATTCATGGTACTTTTCTGTCAGAGGGCCTCCCTATTGCTGTAAAAATTGGCAGAACCATTCTACTTCGCTTCATAGCTATTTTTGTGTTCTTGACAGGTCTGTGGAGTGGGAGTCGGTGTCGGGAAAATTTAGGAGTCTGAGTTGGAGCTTTGGCTTACCGACTCCACAGCCCTGGTTCTGGAGGAGTTGCGGATGGGCTTTATACCCATACAAATAGTTAAGTTTCAGTTCTCATCTATTGGATGTTAGAGCTGCTCGGTTTTGTGTCTAAAATATAATTTAGGATGCTAAGGATATGCCCACACGATCAGTAAATTTTATTTGTCTTCTGCCGTTGAAAATCGTGTCGGATGATGCCGTTTTCATGGGAGTATTTCACATGAACAATTCAATATACCTGTTTCTCAAATGTAAATGAGGAAAGAAAAAATCAAATATAAATCCAGAAAAAAATCAAATCCTCTAAAACATAACTTTTAATCCAGTCCTCTTAAAACAATATTTCTTTAAGGGATATCACACTTCACTGGGACATCTATCTTCCCATCGGGTGGAGTCAAACCAACTCCCCGCTGAAGCACCTTTTCTGGGCACACTGGACAGTTTGAAATAGCTTATTGCACCAGGTACGATGCACTATTTCCTGTTTAAAGTGGATGTTTGTGCGGTATTTGTAAGCGTGATGAGTATGACTCCATTGAAGACTCTACGATTGGGACAAAACGTGTCTGGAGAATTGCATTTTTTGGTTGCAAGTGCAGAATGAGAAATGGTGATCTGAACCTGCGACTATAGACATGACAAAAAAGTTTTGGGGCAAATGCAGAAAAAGGTGTTAAATGTACTTGAATTAAATTTTCTTGTGTAAATCCTATTTAAAGGGGAACTGTTCGATTGTAACAAGAATAGGTGCCAGATATAGGGTTTAATAAAGGAGAGTCTGGTGTGGGATCGCCCTTTTCGGGGCGGGAGCTTCGCTGAGCGTCGGTAGGGTTTTAGCTTGAGGGGAAAAGAAGGAGGCCCTTTTTTCTTTTTTTTCCCCTTTTTTTTTTTTTTTTTTTTTTTCCTTTCTTTTTTCTTCTTTTTTATTTTTTTTTTCCCCCTTTTTTTTTTTTTTTTTCTTTCTCTTTTTTCCTTTTTTCTTTTCTCTTTTTTTTTTTTTTTTTTTCCCTTTTTTTTTCTTTTTCTTTTTTCCCCTTTTTTCTTCTTCTTGTTTTTTCCCCTTTTCTTTTTCCCTTTTTTTTTTTTTTTTTTTCCTATTTTTTTTCCCTTCCTTTTTTCTTTTTTCCCTTTTTTTTTTTCCCCCTTTTTTTTTTTTTTTTCCCCTTTTTTTTTTTCTTTTTCTTTTTCCCCTTTTTTTTTTCTCTCCTCATCTCAACTAAATTATCCAGACATCGTCATGATGTCTTAACTTAACTTCTTAAACATTCTTTTATCCTTATAAGACACTTTCGATTGACGAATTATGCTCTTAGTTCTTAGAAACTCCTGGTTGTCGCCTTTCTGCGGGCTTCCACGTCATGACTTTAGCTTAGCAAGATCAGTCTTCTCTCTTTTCTTCTCTCTCTCTCTCTTCTCTCTCTCTCATCTCTTTCTTTTCTTTTTTTTCTTTCTTTCTTTTCTTTTCTCTTTCTTTTTTTTTTTTTTTTTCCTTGTATATGGATATTCCTGATGCATCAGGAATATTGTTTTAAGAGGACTGGGTTAAAAGTTACGTTTTAGAGGAATTGATTCTTTCTGGATGAGTATTTCACATGGTGTTCGTTGTGGCTTTAGGGATTTTTTTTATTTTTAACCCCTTCTTCTGGTGGTTTGCAGTCAGAAACGAGTCTCATTCATGTCTGTGGTTTTTGACACAGATCCATATTAAAAACCACATACAAATGTTTGGGGTGCGTTTTCCACATGGTTTTTAGCCATTCCCATTGACATCAATAGTAAATTTCCAAATGGAAAACGACCAGAGAGTGAGCGTGGATGGTGAAAAACCGGCTGCTGAAAATATGCGTTGTATGATCTTCAACACGTATTTTCTATTGATGTCACGGGGGATGACTTTAAGACGAGTATTTCAAGTAAGAATCTATATGGAAATACTCGTCGTGTGGATGTACCCTAACCTACAAATCAAAAATTCTGCTGCCAGGCAACACATTATTTTTCTTTTTTATGAGGATGAATACCAAACCAGTAAACTAGATGAGCACTGGATATTAATGCCTGGGTTTCTAATGCAATCTCCTGGCAGGAAAAACTTCCAGTGGTTGTGTTTTACCAAGCAAAGCCTGCTTCAGTTCAATTAACCCCTTAAGCCCCGGACCTGAAAAGGCCTTAATGTCAGCAGATTTTTCTAGTTTTTGACTCCTTGCATTTCGACAGTTGTAATGTTTTATGGCGGAGAGGTTGTACTTTTTGGGGGCATAGTTTCAGTTTACATATAAATTATTGCAGATTTTTGCACCATTCACTTTTCACACTAAACCTAATAGATTAATTCTACAGGTTATTACGGTTGTGTGGATACCGAATGTGTAGGCTTTTTGCTTTGCTTTTTTTGTGTAATGTAGGCACAATTTATTCAATGTTTAATTTTTTCTACACTTTATTTTATTTTTTAATAATCCCATGAAGGGATGACTAATTTACAATTTTTTTTTTATACACTTGGTAATGTTTGTCATGTTTTTGTGCCCTGTCTGCAGACTTGCTATACAGTCAACCCCGGGGCTACGTTAGGTCCCCAGGGCTGACTGTACACATACTCCCCAGGCTCCATTGAGTTACCGGGAGTCCCAATCACCCGATGGAGCAGGGGACTGCTCTTTGATTATTCTGCGGTCACGGACTGTGGCAATCAAGGGGGGTTAAGCATCGGCGATCATAGGTTTCCTCTGCTTCCTGGCGCTTACAGGGGACCGCTCTGGGTACAGAGCTGTTAACTACGGCTGCGGCGCTACGACTCTCAAAACTCCTTTTTGCAGAAAGGAGACTTGCACTGCCCAGCATCTGTAGTCAGTGGAAAAAGATTTGTGTTGATGAAGAAAAATGAGAGGCAATGATATCCCCATGTTAGAGGAGAGAGTGTCACATTTTGAACAAACTCTTCTATAGAGCCACCAACTCTTTTCTACCTTGCTCTTTAGGCCTCGTTCACACGGCTTATTTCGCCACGTATTTGCCGACGGATTGACGATCGTCAATCCGTCGGCAAATCCGTCCGAAATAAGTCACAGCCTATTTTCTATTGATTTCAATAGAAAATACGGCTCGTTTGTTCACAGAGCTAGTTGTAATTACCGCCGCGGATGACGACGCATCCAAAAAACATTATTGCATTAAAGGAGATTCACCCCACATGTTGAGTGGGGAACGTCAAATTCGGTTCCAAAGAAAAATTTACACATTGCAACTGATATCCACTGTTTCGAGAAGAGTTTGTCACATTTTGAAAAACTTTCTGAAATAACCGTTCTACGATGCTCTTACAGTACTAAAATGGTAACATCACTCTTGCACCACAGCATATGCAGAATGTCCCATGTCTTTTGTGCAGGGCTTGTTCCTGTACTCGTAATACTTCATTTTGGCCCCCCCAGTAGTCACTTCCTCCCCTCCACACACAACCAGGAGTGCAGCTAGGAGACGGCTACTTGAAATGACTTATGAGGTGACCCATGCGTCCGCTCCTACCTGTAGTGTTAACATTTTACTTGCAGTCTGACGGTTTCCCAACTTAATCCTCTTAACCCAGATGCATAAAGAATCTGAATTATTTTTAAGTAATCCAAAACATGCAGGAATAAGGCAGCTGCTCTGTGAGCTATGGGACGTTGTGGTTGCCACGATACGGCCCCAGGATTGAACATGATGAACATGAACCTCACCTGGATTCCCAGAAGTCGACTGTGCCTTCCACTGACTGCCATCCATCTTTAAGAGGGAGTCTGTCAGCAGTTTGGGGAATGTAGATAGTACTACAGAGGGTGAGGAGAGGAGCAAAAACACAGCTTCGGTTACAGTCATGGAGTTTGCATGGCTCAGAGAAACCTGCTTTAAAGGGCTCCTGTCCGCTTTTTCATGAGGGCAGCATGACATAGCTACAGGCCTCCGATGTAACATGCTTTACTGTTAAATGCTGTGCTGTTTGTGAGAAAACTGAGACAGATGAGTCGAGTCCAATGAGCAGCTTCTCCCAGCCTGGCAAAGCTTTAGTGGAAGGTGCTCTCCCTAGACTTGTCCATTAGAGGGGTGTTCCCACCTTCCACTAGGATGTCTATAAGGTATGCCGGCAAAGTCTCGGACCCATGTCTTGGGAACGACCCCCGATAGAGTCAGCTCAGAACAGAGAGCCGGTCGCTCTTGCAAACCAATCTCCATTCTGGTCTATGGGAGTTCTAAGTACAACTGAACAAACCGCTCATCTGTACTCAGGACTCCCATAGAGTAGAATGGAGAGTCCTACTCAAGTGGAAGCAGCTTTCTGAGCCGTCCGTTTCGGGGGCCTGTTCTCGAGATACTTTGATGGCATCTCCAATTGATATGCTATCAAAGTGCAAGGACGGAACACCTCTTTAAATGTAGTTGGGCAGGAAGAAGCCACCCATCATAGGACATAATGCAGAAGTCCCAGCAAAGTGTGTTTGCTCTGAAATACCATAATGCTTCAAAGTCAAACACCAATAACGATGTTGCGGAAACCCATGGCTATTTCATGCTGCTCATAATTGGGAAATTGGTTCGTTTTATTGGTCTAGTTCACAATATTGCAAGTGCCCAAATGGCGGGGCCTTTGCTTACCCTCCCTCAGAGCACTGGGTGGTTGCTGTAGCAGTTTCGTCGTTGGATGTAGAGAGCCTTTTGGAAAGATAGAGGAGGCCGGGACGAGTCTAATATAAACAGATGTGGACAAGGCCCAGCTTCCTGGGCACTTGCAGTATCTGCAGTTGGGCTGTTACTTTTTCCTTGGTCATGAAGTTGTTTCTGGTTGCCTGCCACCTCCACTAGAGGGAGCTTGTGCGCTTACTGCATACTGTTATTGTGTTCAATTTATAAACGGTATGCTGCAAACTTGTGAATTCCCATGGTGGCTACAGCTACTTTTTTTTTATAAAGCATGCCCTTGGAGGAAATTCATAGCTGTATAGCATTCAGGGCTCAGGTTTTCTGATACAAATTTCTATTATGAGAATAATCTGCATCGAATTTGGACCTAAAAACAACCTGGTAATAAAAGTTGATAGTCACCTTACAAAAGGAAAATATCTCATGGCATGTTCTATATATGACGTGAGCACATACTTGTGTGATTTTTTTGGGGATTGATAGAGCCCCATGCTATATCTATTTTTGTATAGAGCAAAACCTTTACAAGTTGAATCTGGGTATATTTAGCTGCATGCGATGTTATGAAAATAGTCTCCCTCACGCGTCTCATGGTGACACCAGGCTCCAACTAGTCCCCAGGAGAACAGGGAAACCCTTCTTTTAAACTGCATGTACATCCTTGGGAGGGGCAAAAAGTCAGAGTATAATGCATGTACAGTAGCCGTAGGGTGTGCACCCAGACTCAACTCCACAGGGGGGCCCCCAGCATGAAATTCTATTTGTGGGCCCTAGGCATCCCAGTCTGACACTGGTGGCACCACATAGCAGCACAAAGAGGATATAAAAGAACCCCCAAGGACTCCATGTGATGCCCCTGTAGGATCTATGCTTAGGGCTATGTTGTGTATATTAGTCACTTAAAAACATAACTTCTCCAGTTTTCTTTGCAATTCGGGAACTAACCTCTTGAAGTAGGGAAGACACTAGAATTCTGCAATTAAGGTGTCTCTTTCTGATGCTACACTAACACCGTGTCTCCCAGCTCAGAGAACGCACTTTGCTCCAGGAAGAGTCACAGATGTAGTTTCTTTTTCAAAGATGTTCTTTGTTCCAGTCCTTATCGGTATCTATAGGACAGCACTAATTAAAAATGTAGGGTCAAGAGCATAGGCCATCGTAACCAGATTCTTCTGCAGCGAGTTGCTAAGCACGCTGACAATTACCCTTGACTCCATGTTTCCTCTCTTTGTACCTTGAATCGTCTGGGCTTTGCTTCGAAGCACTCTTCATACTGTAGACTAGATGGAGGTGATCTGAGGCTTACAAATGGCAGCAGAGAGGACTTTGAGAGTCTATAAACAGACTACACGTTTTCTGAAGAGCTTTTCACTTAGACAGTAGAATTCCTTCGATCTGGCGTCAAACCTTCTGGATTATCGAGGAGGGACCAGAATGATTTTTTTTTTATCCATCTTCGGACAGTGAAGAGCATCCTTCTCTGTCATAAGAAAAGATCATGGTCCTCAAACCAAGATTTTCCAAAATGGTGGAATGTCGTATTAAAGGTGATTTTACACACAGGAGCATTTTTATGATGGCGATTGCACCTGAACTCTGAAGTAATTAGTGGCAGGAATACTGGTGAACATGCTTTACACCTCATTTACATATTTTCGGTCCATTCACAAGTGTCTTAGATTGCCCCAAGTTTTCATACATCTATAGAACAGGGCAATGACAGTTTGGCTCAAGGCATAGCAAAAAATGGCGCAGTCATGTTCATAGAGGTCACCCTATGTTTCCACTGTCCAAGTATTGAATCATATTGATAAATCTGCTTCATAGTGTTTGGCTCTATGGTCCATGCACTAGTGGTGATTGTTTTTCCCATTGTTTTTTTGATATGGGAAAAACACTCAAACATATAAAAATGATAAAGCTTAAAAATTTGTGGTTTTTTTTGTCATACCCAAAAATCTGCCTATAAAACGTGTGTAGGAGACTTTATCGATGCCAGCTACTTATGGTTATATTAATTTGCTTTATTTCTGCATAGTCCCATTTTTGATCTGATCGTCATAGCCTGCTGTGAATTTGCGGCATGTACAGCATGACTGATTTTAAGGCCAAGACCACATAAGAATCTTTAAGTTGTGCTTTTCTACCAGCTAGTACAATTTTTATTGCGTAAACTGAAAAATTTCTGCAATGTGTGTGAGCAAGTGTTGAGATGCTCTTAAGTTGGTGGCACGTAAATTAGGAAATGTTGCTCCTCTATGGCTACAACTGCATCCTCCATCTGTCGAAGGGGTTATGCACATTGGATAATGTTAGACACTGTGAACAGACAAAAGTGAAGGAGGGCTTCTCAACTGTCCCCTTATTTTGGATTTCAGTATGTGTTTGGTAGTACCTTGTAAACTTCTTATTTCGGACTGTTAAAGGGGTTGTCTGGTCCAGGGCAGTTCCTAGGCTAAATTTCACTCAGGGCGAGGTGAAGAAATTTCGCCCCCCCCACCCCCAACCCATAACATATGGCGCCACAGTGCGACACATTGCATCACCATCGACCAAAGCCAAAATATACAAAAAGCTTTACCACAATGTGCTACGTATAAAACTACTAAACCATAGTCCTACAGTTACCAAATAACACCGCTACACCAACCAGAATCCAACTAGGACCACATATCACCAACACACAGTGACCGAATAATACCACCACACCATGACCACATACCACCATATAGTGACTAAACAATACAAACTGACCATTACTGAATACAAACCATTATACTACAACCTATATTACCCCCATACAGTGACCATACAATGATGGATACCAGCTGTACACAGGCTCTGCAGACATATAAATGATTACAGTAAAGTCATATCTAGTGTCTCACAGAAGACGTCTCTGAAGAGTTGTTCTCTATCTCTTCTTCTTTTCCATCTATCCCAGACGCCATGACTACTCCCGACTCTTCACTGTAAAATTTACAAAACAAACATATTAGACTCCTCAATTTATCAGCACTTCTCTATCAATTCCTATCTCTATACAAACTCCCCATCTATAGCACCTCATATGTTAGCCATGTAATATGCCCACCTTGTAGCCAGTGATGCCCCCCTCTTGTAGCCAGTAGATGCCTCCCTGTAATTATAAAATAACAAAAAATTACTCACCAGACCTCGGTCCGCACGTCCAGCTCCGGAGCTGCTGAGCGGTGTAAGCAGCGTGATGTCCTCACGCTGCTTACACTATCACGCAGCTCCCAGGGATCTCCTCGGCGGCAGAGCTGCGGACCGAAGAGACCCAGCGTCGCAGGGGGAGCGGTGAAAGCTGTGCGCCCCCTGCGACGCTGATACAGGGGAGGAGACAGGACGGGAATGATCCGTCCTGCCTCCTCCCCTGTACCTGCAGCTGCTGTCTCTGCGCATAACAGCCGCACAGTCAGGGGCGCTCCTCCGGGCAGGCAGGTCGCCGCCCTGCCCGCCCCTAGGAACGGCCCTGGTCTGGTCTTATCCATTATGGTAGCATGGCTGCTATTCAGCAGCGAAAAAAGGGACATGTTCGCTTTAAAAATTTGGAGCGGTACAGACTTGCAACGTTCCTCTAACATCACTACACAATAATCCTGCATGTGCGCTGCAGTGAGAGAGAACTGCTCCTGGGCTGACCAAGGACAGTTCAAGTTTTTTTGGAAGTTCTAGTTGTGGCGGGGGCCAGAAACGGCACCTGCGCCGAGATCCTCACCACCAGCAACGTCATAATGACACTGCCTTCCCAGCCACCTGTGAGATCAAGTATTGGTGGTCAGTGGGGATGTGGAGCCGGTAAGCGTGTTTAAGTGATAACTTTACTGTAGTAAAATGGTAACATCAGGATTTTTATCTCCTTATGATACAATAATCAAGCTGTTTAGATAGAAAATGAAATATATTTATTGAATACAACTTTAGAACACGAAAAACTTGTAACAAATTGTAAATATACAAAACGAGTAAGCGTACTGAATAACATTTATTGAGCGGTCTAGGAATTTGTTCTGAGAAATAGTACTGCCTCCATCAGATCCTCTTTCATTGATGACATCAAATCTGATATCATTATTTCCAGGCTAGAGAACGGCCTCTCTACACTGACTTGATTTGGTGGCAAAGCAGTGACCGCATGGGCAACATCTCTAACAATTTCAGGGTATAAAGGAATTGCTCTGCAACTAAACAATACTTATTACACATAACTACATCTTCATAAATAACTTGCGGTTGAGGAAATGTCCTCCAACACGCTGTGCACGTGTCCAAATGTCCAGCATAATTGTTAGCCGAGACTCCACATAGTTGCTGAAGCTTTGTAACACACCCACCTGGACATTGGGATACGCACATAGCGTGTTGGAGGACATTTCCTAAACTGCAAGGAATTTAGGAAGCTGTGGTTATGTGCAATAAGTATTGTTTAGTTGCAGAATGAAGTGATCTCTTTTGGAATTGAGAAGTTAAAAATATGCTCCTCACAAAGAATAATAAGGCTAACGAATATTGTTATAAGTGGTATTTATATGTTGCTTGACTGTATAATGGGGGTGAGAGTGGAGACCCCCATGTTGCCGATTTGCACAGTAATCAATGAGAGACGCTTGATCCAAGGTGAAAATAGATACTGTAAAAGTATAAAGGAATTGCCTCATGCACAGTCAGTTCTGATGAATGGTTGAACTCTTCTACTTTGAGAGCAAATGAAAAATTTTAATGAAATCTAGTCAATCTGTTTGCTATAGGAGTGGAATCCTCTCCTGCGATAATGCTCTGCCTGCTCAATGTCATCCAAATACTTTTCAAAATTAAACTCATCTGATGAGGATGAAGATTATGGTAGTAGTAGTGTCCAAGACCCAATTCTTCTTGCTCTTGGCACTGCATTGAACTAACTGTACCAATTTAGTATATATTTTTGGAGTCGGTCCATTTTATGACTAGGACTCCACCAAAATGGACACAGACTCCACAGCCCTGGTGGTCAGAAACCATAGTAACGTTTGAGGTAGCCAGCAGAGGCTGCTCCTGATACAGTAAGTGAGCGGGGCAGATTTAAGTACATTACATTAGAGAAAGTAATGTTTCCATGTAAGTGACATTAGAAGTCCATTTGTTATAATGGGAACAACCCTTTAATTTGGAGAGCTGAAGAGAGAACCACCACCTTTTTGGAGATTTTCTCAAAAGTTGTGCTTTATTAGACACAGACCAGTGGTAGTTGTGTTGCTTGGAGTGGTTTGAACTGCGTTATCGGGCACCTGGTCTTTTCCTGATATCTGCTGATGTACCGTCCATCTCGTATGGCAGCATCTACAAAAGCTTGGCGATTCCGTAGACTTCTTTTGATTGCTCATATGTTGCTGTGTCGGTTTGCAGCGTTTCTTGTTCTTGGTATACAGCGTTTCTTGTTCTTGGTATACATATTAAAACCAGGAAACCACAGAGACCAGATATGAGATGAACACGAGATTATGCATTTTGTCTTAGTGATGATCAATTTCTGTTAAATGTAGAATATTTATACCATGTAAACTATGAGATTTCCCCAAGTATAAAGTACACTGCACAACATTCGGGACAACATGGGTTAACATCCAACTTCAAAAAGACTGCATAAAGAGGTTTCAAGTGTAACGTGAAATATACAAGAAGAGGTCATTGCTGTAGATTTAGAAATTACTCATTTTTTGGTCAGTTCTTCATCTTGTGCGCCACAAATTTTCCCTACTGCATTCAGACATGGGAATCCTTCCCACTACATATCTGTATTTGGCAACTGTGCCCTAATATATGTCAATTTACTGCACGTGGGTCAGGGTTTTCCCTGGAGTAGCATACGTCACATACAGTAATCTAGTACATAAACGCAATTTGTCTCTTGAAGTATTGTTCTCTTGTTTTCTAGCATTCTCACTGTTGCTCATTCATTCCCCCACCCACACACTAAGGCCATGTTCACATGGCTTAAAATGGGCCGTATTTCGGTCCGTAATTACGCGCCGAAGTGCGCAAATTACGGGCTGAAACCAGCCCATTCATTACGGTAATCCACAGTTCTCATAGAGAACTATGGATTACATCTCCTCTCCCCACTCGGCGAATATGCCAAGGGGGGAGATAATTGACATGTCACTTTCTAGCGGCGTATACGCGCCGCTAGTAATTGTCTATGGGCCGGCGAAGTGCCGGCCCCCCGCTCCCGCCCCACCCCCGGCCACACGGCATAACTGCGGGGCGTAATTACGTCCCGCAGTTAACCCGTGTGAACAAGGCTTTAGGATTTAAAACTGAAAACACCAAATTGGCTATCACTACAACATCTTAATTACCGATTTGGACAAAGTCTGGCATACCTCCCAATTGTTCCTTGTTTAGAGGGACAGTCCCTATTTTTAACCCAGGTCCCTCTTAGCTCTATAAATGTCCCTCTTTTTCATTTATTAAATGGATTTATGTCAATAAATTGACTCTCCAGCTGTAAAAAGTATCTCATTGCTTCCTAGCTGTGTATTGCTTAACAACTTACTTAATATTTCATCATTGGATACAATGCAGTCTAAAAATGTGCTCTTTTTTTGACTATCTAAAAAGTTGTCATGTATGTGTGTGGGCGTGGTTAGAGGCATGTCTTGGTGTGATGTCATGTGTTTGGGTGTGGTTGGAGGTGTGGCCTCATGTGACCCTCCTTGCAATCTCTAAAAGTTGGGAGGTATGGTCTTGTAATAGTTTCTTTAACTTAGAGATCTTGACCGCTTCCGCTTTGGTGCTGCAGTCGTGTTTTTATTGCAGCAAAGTTTGTCCATGTTGGTTGTTTACTTTTAATTAGGTTCTTAAAAAATGTGTATGGTAGAAAAGTCAATATGTTGAATTAACAACAAGGTGACAGTGTGGCCATCGGTGTCCGACTAGTTCAGTGGCTGCTGCTCTTGTCACTTTTTTGCAAAAAGATTGTTGCAACAAAATTACCGAGACCTTTTGAAATGATAGAAACTTAATTACTGAGCTTTGACTGTTTTTCTAACTTCTGATTTACTAATATATCAACTTTGTGGGTCCTAAAT
Source organism: Phyllomedusa bahiana (assembly GCA_025379985.1). Classification (NCBI taxonomy): domain Eukaryota; kingdom Metazoa; phylum Chordata; class Amphibia; order Anura; family Hylidae; genus Phyllomedusa; species Phyllomedusa bahiana. The sequence goes on along the minus strand of JAODAL010002541.1, from coordinate 84,233 downwards.
GAAGATCTGCTTTAATTTGGTGTGTCTGGATCATAGTGATCATTTTATAGACAGATCGGAAACAAAGTATGGCAGTCGTAGGAATTCAGTTTTGTGACCACTTCACATCCAGATATGAGGGGGGTTCTTCTTGTGTATGTTTTACTACTTCTCATCACTAGCACCAATCCCTGAAGCCAAGCACTAAACTTTTTGAATAGTGTGGTTTTTTTTTAATCATTGTCCTACCCTAAAGTGGTCTAACTGGCCCTGAAAATAATCAGCATGTTGTCCATTCCTGTTTTATTAGACCAGTATTCAAAGCATAGTGTCCAGTCAAGCTTGCAATCCAATTTCCTTTTACTTTTTAACTTTCCACAATCTGTCTAATCAGAGGTCAATGAACCCTTCCACTTTGACCTTTATGGGCATTTTGAGATTAAAGAACATTCATTCCTCAGGAAGCAGAGACACCCTCTGTTGTAGGTCTACATGTGGAAGGGTGTCCTAATTGATAGTGTGTGTATATATAATATATGCTTTTGAGAAGGGCACATCAGATCTTTTGGCACATCAGATCTTTTAGCACTTCACTTGATGTATCCAAAATTGCTCAAGCTCATAGATGGGTAATTTATCTAGCTATCCCGTCTGATTTGCAGTGCACTTAGTGGTCTTGGATTCCCCTCACCAGTCCAACAATAGTAGAGCCATGTATGGTAATCTTATTAGCACTAAAGGTTGATGTTTAGTGCTCACAATTTTTTTTACAACTATCCAATATCTCTCTATTTATGTATAGATTGGCCATGGAGAGGTACATATCTCATTGGCTGTTGGTGCCAGGATAGCTGGTTCTAGACAGGTTGACATGTAGTGTTACCCTCTAGAGCACAGGTGTCAAATTTAAGGTCCGAATCTGGCCCACCGCGCTTTTATCTGGCTCCCGAAAGCGAAGACACAGCTGGTGAGCAACTCGCAGGTGGTAGCACAGCTCTGCCAGCCCTACCAACGCACATAGCCACCCTCCAATGGTCCGAGGGCAACCACAGTGGTGTTGTGGGCCACGGTGAAAATGAGTTTGACTCCCCTTCTCTAGAGTGAATATTTCACTGCTTGTTAGGCTATGAAGTGGGACGTATCTTGCCCCGTATTTTGCGCCGTCCTGCGCTAAATGCGAGGCGAGATACGTCCCAGTCATTACGGTAATCCACAGTTCTCATAGAGAACTATGGATTACATCTCCTCTCTCTGCTCGCACAATACGCCAAGCGGGGAGAGAAGTGACATTTCAATTATTCACAGAGTATACCCGCTGAGAATAATGAATGTCGCCACCCCCCCACCCCCACCCCCACCACCATCCCTCAATTACTGCCGTGTGAACATAGCTTATAAGTAGTACACGCAATGCTATACTCTGTAGACTGGCTCTAGATTAACTGATGCTCACAATCTAACTTTAATTAGGGCTATGCACAAACATGGAAGCTATGGCCAATTTGTTGCCGATCTTTTACCTCCTATCTCTCTACGGTAGGAAGCCAAACAAATACCTGGAGAGTATCCAAGCTGCATATGTGGTGCTGGTCAGGTTAAAATTCTGAAAGTAGTAATGCAAATTAGTGAACAGGGTGTGTTTGCCTGCAGGAATCGATTTCTAAAGCATTGTACTGTATACTCGACAAATCTTTAGTCATTGTTTTCTTGGGCTGTGTTTACACAGCATATGTTAAATACCATAAAAAATCCGATGGTATTGTAACAGCGCTGCACCGCGGTTTTTCTTGTGTGGGCTTGTGGTAAAAATCGTGGTCTGTTTTCGGTTTTACAGTTTAGAAATCCCTCTGTAGAAAATCTGTGCTGTGTAGACTACAGCTCGGATTTTCTATTTCCGTCTATGGGGCACTGGTTACAGTTGGATTTTCTGTGGTTTCTAAATTCTGAATCCACTGAAACTCTGACCAGAAACCAGTGCTGTGTAGACCTAGCCTTACCTTTCTTCGTGAATGTCCACAATTAAATAATCGTGGCTGTTAAAACAGTGCTCACCTAACCACCGGTCGTGTGTGGTACTGCGACTGTGCCCCATTTTCTTCAGTGGCATTGAGCTTCTTAGGTCACTATAGCTACAGACCTGTTTACTTGCTCCTGATAGCCTGCCAGCACTGGTTGCTATAGCTACAGACCTGGCTTCTACTGCAGACTAGTAGAAGCCAGTAAACACGCCCCTGAATTCAAAATGAAACCAAGAAAACATGACTGAGGTAAGATGAATCGATGTAGTGAGACAACTGTTAAGTCCAATGGAGGAAAAGGTAGTTAGTATTGACCTATAAATAAATGAATAAAATATAAAATAATTAATTTAAAAAGATGGTGGGAAAGGCGGGGGGGGGGGAGAGGGGAGGGATGGGGGAGGGGGGGGAACAGAAGGAAAGAAGCAGGGGTGCACCGGCAGAGTCATTTTTTTGGGGGGTTTGTTTGCCATACTCTGCCGGTCAAATACCAAAAGCTCGACTCTCAAATTTTCTTACGCCCAATAAAAAATTCCAATAGAAAAAGTGGTTCCGCCCAACAAAATGGCTTCCTTCCTGTCTTTAGTTGTCTTGTGGTGTTTGAGAGCGAAAATTTAATGTCTGCTAATTTCTCTTGGTTCTTGTGCTATGCTGCACATGTTCTCTCTTAGCCACGTTAAAACTACATGTGGAGATTATTTAGGCTTATTCTTTACTGTCCTCAAATCTCCTGAAACGTAAAGCCAGTGAATTAATTGAATATCCTCTGGGTTAACGACCTTAGAAGACCAGCAGATTCGAGAAGGGTTCTGATCAGTACTACCCATCAATGAAATTAGTCAATAGCTATAGGAGAAAAAAAATTTGGCCAAAACACAATGGAAAATGCTAAAGGAATTTATTAGAGGTGAGTGGAGCCTGTGACCCAATCCTCAAGGCACCATCACTGGCAATACCAGTCACTTCTCTCTCCATTCTCACAATTTTGGTCAATAAGTATGAAACTGTCATTCCCGAGACAAAATAATCATTGCGACTCCTTGGAGACGAGCAGCTATTGTTGTGTGGAGTAATGCTTTGCTGCGATGAAGGCACTGCTCGAAACCAACGTGCTTAGAATCGGAGATTAGCTTTAGACGCCTTCACCTCCTCTCAGACTTGAAGTATCTTCTTTCAATTGTTCCGCTGCTGGAAAGTAGCGCAGCTGATACTTCTGTAGCCGCCACCGTTCTCGGGCCATGGCCAGTGGTTTGCAATAGACATGAATATCTGTACGGATCTTTGGCGTCTCTTTATGACCACATCACCCTGGCTTTTGCTGGAGGATAATGGAGTTATATTTTTGTCTCTTCATATTAGTCGAAGTATGTGGAAGAGGGTAATACTGTGGGAGCCAGTTAGTCCACTCCAGGAGCCAAGTGGATATTTTAATTGCTCAAAATGGCTTTCAGTAGAACTGAAGTATAGGTACATCTGCTAATATAAGCATAGGTGTGCCTTTTATTGCAAATAATTTATCGAATGTGTTCTTACTTGGTTACAGCTTGTGTTTACAGCGGTCAGGCTTCAGAGCCCAAATCTCCCAGAATTCCTTGCTTATTATTATTATTGCCGTGAAATTGATTGTTTTAGCATAATTTGGATTTACACACTTGGTCTTTGAAATATATTTGTTTTATAGGAAATTTTGTGTCTCGAGCATTCTAGTCCTTTCCATGTGGGATAGACATACATTTATGGACACTTTAGAGAATGGGAATTTTATACAAGTGGTTTGTCCATTGACCATTTTTATGGCAGCTTTTTGACCTTTGTGGAATTTTGGAAAATTAATGGAATGTCTAACCCTTTAAAGGGGTTTTACCACAAAGGCATTATATGCCTGGTTTGTCCTGCTTCAGCTTACAATGTGTTCAAAAGGGGGAGTGTATGATTTTGTTTGAATTGAGTATTATGTGACCCAGCAGGCTTGACATCACCATGGTTTCCCCAGTGTGCTCACTGTAGTCAAAGGTTTATCTAAAGAGCTGTGAGTAGCTGCTTTGTAGCCGAGTGGTTACCACTTCTGCCTTTCAGCAAAGGGGTCCTAGGTTCAAACGTGGATTTGTTTTTTTTTTTCTGTATGCACTTACCTGATTGAGGTTTCTTTTTTCCTTTTATTTATTTGCACTGTTGCATTAATTACTAAGGGGTGCAGAGGACAGGAGTAGAATGACAGAACCTGAGGTTGAACACTATCAGCATTGAGTGTGTGATTACAAAGTAGGGAAGAGATTGATAGTAGCTGCCTGAGAGATGATGTCTGAGCATGTGCGGCAAGGACTGAGGAGCTCTTGTCACTGGTCGTATCCCCTAGAGATGAGCTGTACATTATATGGATCAGCAAGGTAGCAGCTAAAACAAAAATGGTGCAGAAACATTAATAATGATTAAAATGTTTATTTAATTTGCCATCTGTAAGGTTAAAGCGATGGTGAGCGGTTACAGAAAGCGGTTTAATCCCCCACCCATGAACTTGGCTATAGTGTTCCCAGTTTGTGTGTGGTATTGTAGCTTAGCCTTAAAGGGAACTTATCACATAGGTTGTGCCCCCCTTGCTGAGGGCAGCACAAGCTAGTGTCAGACCTGCTGTTTTCAGTGCTGTGTCCCTTATTCTGTAAGATGCAGCAGTTTTAGAGCATTTACCCCTCAAATTTTATTCATGAGTATGTATTAGCTCTGCCCACCAATGGCTAGCTCCACCCACTGACATTTAGTCACATGTTTCTACCTATTCAAAGTAATAGGTTTGTCAGTTGAGGTGGGCGGAGCTAGCCTCCAATTGGCCGGGTTTGAAAAAAACTGACACTCTGAAGGACTCTTTGAATGACTCTTCTGGCTGAAAACTGCAGATTTGAGCATTAAATACATGAAAACTACAGCATCTTACAGAATAAGGGACACAGCGCTGGAAACAGCAGGTCTGTCACTACCTTGTTTTGTCCTCAGCCAGAGGGGGCAAAAACTATGTGACAGGTTCTCTTTAAATAGAGGAATGCTGCAGTACCACACACAGCCCAATGATGGGAGTAGTCCTGTTGTTGGTAAAAACAAACGCAGTCGTCTTTCTAATCTTTTATCGCTCCTTCAATTCCGAGTGATTTGACTTTATGGACCTTTAATATAAAGTAATTTCTGTCTGTGTCTTGTCTCAATATCTAAGCTTTCTGTTTCTTGTTTCTCTCTAGGAAGCCTAGAATAAACTCCCAATTAGTGGCACAGCAGGTTGCCCAGCAGTATGCCACCCCTCCACCCCCAAAGAAGGAGAAAAAAGAGAAAATTGAAAAGCCTGAAAAGGAGAAAACGGACAGAGAAAAACTAGAAAAGGAAAAACCTGAAAAGGACAAGCTGGACAGAGAGAAACTGGACAGGGATAAGCTGGACAGAGAAAAAATGGAAAAGCTAGATCGAGAGAGGTTAGATCGCGAGAAGATTGACAGGGAAAAAATGGACCGGGAGAAATTGGATCGTGAAAAACTAGACTGTGAGAATTTGGACAAGTAAAAGATGGACAGAGAAAGAAAATGAGAAAGATAAAACTGATAAAGAAAAACCTGAAAAAGAACAGAAAGTTGAAAGAGAGCGGCATGAAAAGGAAAAACCAGAGCGGGAAATTACTACAAGTGTTGTCAAGAAGACAACTTATAAAAAGACACGGTAGGTGCATAACATTGAGCAGTAGTGTATCCTTGGGGAACCACCAATTTTCAACATTATGGGCAGGTGAATATGACACCTACAAGACATTGTACAGATAATCTGGTGTGGTCTAGAATTGAAGTCTCATATAAAGTTGCATATATTGGACAGAAGATGGTTTTCCATCAACTGCTGGCTGCTTTGCATGGTCACAGCCTACCATATCTTTAAAAGACCTTTGTAGGAGGGATTGCTGCATAACTGGCTAAATACTTTGTGATTAGCCCTGTGCTGGTTTGTATCGCCCAAGAGGGAAGATTTAACGTAAACTGGGTTGCAACTAAATGTCTTCTATGGCAGCTTCAGGAGTTGAATCTATAGAATCTACAAACTTACGTTGGTAAGAGGTGGCTATATATCAAAATCTTTTCAAGAAAAGGAAGTAATGACTACTATAGGATAAGAAGACAATCAACTGAATATATGAACAATATTCTGAGTCTGATGACCCAAGACCAGAAGTTTGACGTGTCACCTTATGCCTGATTTCTGTATTTGTACATGTGAGGAATTAAAGGGGTTGTCTCACTGAGGATTGCTTTTTATGTTCAAGATCTTGCAAAAACAAGTCACTTTGCAATATGTGTCTTACCTATACCTAGATATACCCTCTAGTATGGGCTGCATTAGCTCCTCAGGTCGCTATAGCTACAGACCTGTTGTATATCGACTGATAGCCTGTCGGCGCTGGTCACTATAGCTACAGACCTGGTGTCCTCAGCAGCTCATCACTGCAGGCCAGTAAACATGCCCCTAAATTAAAAAATGAAACCAAGAAAACGGGACTGAGGTAGGATGAATCGATGTAGTGAGAGAACCCCTTTAAGGTGTGCAATGAAATTTGATGGATATTATTTTAATGGAGGGATAAGGATATCTTCAAATGAAGAGGCAGAAATCCATGCAAATGTTACATTTTGTGCAGCGGTTTTTCCTAGGCATGGAAAACATAACCTGTTTTCTGCACTGGAGATTGCAAATTTCAGGATGGTGAAATGTGCACTGTATAAACTCTGGTACGGATTCCTATTGAATGTAATGGGATGCTTTTCTGTGCACGTTTCAATGTGGAAAGCGCATATTGTGGACCTAAAAATGACATCAAGTTAAAAAGTTCATTCTCCTAAAGGGGTGTTCCCACCATAGATTTTGAGGGCATATCACTAAGATTTCACAGGAACGGGCCCCCAAAGGTTACTGCTCAGAATAGGGAGCTGGTTGTGCTTGCACACAACTCTCCATTCTGTTCTATGGGAGTTCAGAGTACAGCTGACCACAGTGTTCATCTTTACCTTGAGCTCCCATAGAACAGAATAGAGAGTCGGGCACAAGTAAGACTGGCTTTCTATCCTAACTTTCCCAAGATAGGTGTGGGTCCCCTATGAGACTTGTATCCCCTATGAGACTTGTATCCCCTATGAGACTTGTATCCCCTATGAGACTTGTATCCCCTATGAGACTTGTATCCCCTATGAGACTTGTATCCCCTATGAGACTTATCCTAGAGATATACCATCAAAACCCATGATGGAAACACCCCTTTTACTAGTTAGATGGACAGATGAAGTATACCAGTGAGAGGTCACTGCTAACAGAACGTCCCACCTCAGGGAAAGCTCATTATTTGAGGTGATGGCCTTAGGTCTGAATATTTATTTCACACTTCCCAAACCTCGGACAGATCTGATTTTTACATCCTGTACATAGATAGCCCTTCCTGGCACATCTAAATCTATAAGGACGCTTGTTAAGTGGCTAAGACAGATGTCTCTCCTTTTCCAAAAATGTGTTCAGTCATATGGAATGTTGTGTGGTTTCTACATTGAGCTTCATATGATTGTTAGGCCTCGAAGACCAAGGAGTAGAGGATAACAAAGGGTGGGGATTGTTTTATCAACAGAAGGAAGCGTCCTACAGAGCGGCCGTTCCGCCACGTACGTGCGCATAGACCACAGAACGTGTGCGCGTTTCACGCTTCAGTAACTCTAAGAATTGTGACATTCTTTAGTCCCAAGATGATGATCGCTAAATTCTAGACTCGGTTTATTTACAAGCCGTTATTACAAAACCGGGGCCCCACTTTACATCACTGACAACAAACTTTCAGTTTTCTCGAAGTGTGAATTGTGTCATTGTAAACATGGCGGGCCGAGCAGCTGTATGAATTAAGACGGGGACTGAAAACCCTTATTGTTCGGGAATAAAAGTGTCTCATTGTTTGCGCTCGCATGTGAGAAGCACTCTGAATTTGGGACGGAGGAGCCCATAATTACTTTATATGAGGAGGCTGTGTATTTGTTGCCACGGTTTCAATAGCTAATTTACATTCCAAAACAGAGGAGCGGTGGAATTCTGGGATATATTGCCCATTAGATATTTGTATGTTGACGAGAAGGAGTCTTTTGTGCGTTCAGAGAATGCGCTTGGCTTGGAGTTTGTGTTTTAAATCCCATTTCACAGGCCCGTGAGGCATCACTGAAAAAATGATTGAGAGGCCGTTTAATTGGGATTATTTGTAGCAGGACTTTTTAAGGGAAAAATTAAACACTCTTAAAGGGAATGTGTCATCAAAAAGTGAGTCATTAAGTCCCATTTTTGTTATACATATTTTTTAGGAATTTTTGGTTGTTTTTTTCGTTCCTATCACTTTTAATATTTTTTAATTTAAGTCTTGCAGTTTTCACTTTGGCCACTAGGCCTTGTTTGTACTGCTTGAACAGCAGTCAGAGAGATGCTTTACAGTAGCTTCATGCACATAGGAGACTTAAAGGGGTTTTGCCACGATGTAATGTTGACGTGGGATCCTCCAAAATGGGTATTTAATCACTTTTCTAAATATGTGATTTACAAAAAGTGAAGCCTGTGAGAGCTACAGCATTGCTCAGTCCCACTTAGTTTCCTGAAAGTTTACATTAGACACGACCAGGACACTGACAGGAGCTGATCAGGCCGCACTTGGGTGTTTGTACTTCTTATCTGATGACGGGGAACATGAAGGAGCTTGCAAGGGGCTGGGGAGAAAAGTGCAGTATATGAGGCTGTCTGCTGTATAGAGTATCCACTGGTTGTAATGTAATTATTTCCTCACTCTCTGCTCACCGCCTCTCCCCCCGTGACTCAGCATACTTTGTTATTCTTCTCTCCAGAGCAGATAAGAGGTCAGGAACTTCACTTCGTGGCAAAACCCCTTTAAGACTGACTCAGTCCCATTCACTTCTGTAGGAGAGTTTTCTAGTCATGCTCTGTGATCTGTGAAGAAATCAGTGTGCAGGGAGGTGAGAGGGTGAACTGTGACTATCTCCTCTTGTGACTGGTGAATCCTGTTTTATCTATTCACACTGGTGTCTCCTTTCAGTTTGACCCTCTTTGTGCTGTTAATGAGCAGACAACTGAAAATCTTTCTCTACAGAACAGGAAGTGTCAGACTATTAGGCCTAGTGGCCAAAGTGATCACTGCAGGACTTAAGAATTATTGAAAAAAATATTGAATGTGATCTGGAAAATTAAAAAAAGTAACCAAAAATTCTTTAAAAATGTGTTGAACGTAAAAATGTGAGTTAAACAATAATTTTTGATGACACATTCCCTTTAAAGGGGTTTGTCTGTGGTTTTATAAATGTCGAAAGCTCAGAATGTGCTCATATTTCCTGAGAAGGTCGTCTTGATTGCAGGTGGCAATGAAGGGTTAGAGAGGGTTCATATTTCTTATAAGATAAGTCTATGTGGTTTTATTGTGCATATCTTATGCTTTGATTCTATACTTTATGTACCTTAAATAAAGGGGTTGTTGACCATGTGTCCGATTAGGGCAAAGAGCCATCATAGAGGGGTCCCCTTCCCTATTTTCATGAGCCAAAACTGAGAGCCTGATTGGAGCCGTCTTTGTATTTAATAGACCGTCATTTAACTGAATGGCTGCAATGTAATACTGCATTTCCACTACAATGGGCCACTGCAGGTAATAAAAAATAATTACAATTCCGGGCTGGCAAAATCAACTGTTAGTCAGGGGTGCCAAGGACGGACACGTTTAGGTAAGGGGTTGTCTGGTGATATGACCTCTTTAATTTTATACACGTATGGAAAGTTTTAGAATAGCTTGGCGTTCCGAGTTTATACTTGAAGCTCTCTCGTTTGGAATGCCGGTCTGTGGCGGCTGTGTCCTCTAGCTAACAAAGAATTGCTGTTGGTTTGAAAAGTGACATTATCTGATTGGGGTGTGGGATTTTAGGAGCAAGACTCCTCACAATCCTATTATTGTTGGTTTTTCTTATCAAACTGACTGGATAAATATTTCATGTGAGGGGAGTACTAAAAGTTAATGGATATAAAACTACATGCATTTAAAGGGACACTGCATTAATAAAATACTAGCCATCTATGTTTTTGTGTTTTTTCTTATCCCAAATGGCAGTCTGAAGAGATTATAGATTTTCTATAATTGTCCCTAGATAAATGTCCCTGGTTTGCTACTCTTCCCCTCCCACCCCTCACCCCCATTATGTTGGTGTTTTGAGTGATGCACACATTTAGGAAACCTAATGGGACAGTCAACCTTTTAGATCCCTAGACAAAGATGGATGAGACCTGCTAAAGCTGGGTGGAGCCCCCATAGTTTTCAGCTGGTGCCCTGTGAAGCGTTTTCTTGTCTAGAGAGCAGGATGAGCATGCACCATGCCTCTCCTAAAAAAACAAATGTGTGTAGGAAACAGCCGAACAAGTTAAGGTTTCTGATGATCCATTTTATCTTTATAGACAAAAGTGGCACATGATCATCTTGGTGTCTGGCCAAGAACGGGGATTTAGGAACCCTTTTGCCAAAGGTGGAGGTCTGTTGGCAGGTCAAGATCTTATTGATAGATTAAACAATCGCGCAGTATTAAAGGGGTTTTGCCACGATGTAATGTTGACATGGGATCCTCCAAAATGGGTGTTTAATCACTTTTCTAAATGTATTTGATTACAAAAAGTGAAGCCTGTGAGAACTACAGCATTGCTCAGTCCCCCTTAGTTACCTGAAAGTTTACATTAGACACGACCAGTACACTGACAGGAGCTGATCTGGCCTTGCTTGCCTGTTTGCACTTCTTATTTGATGATGGGGAAATTGAATGAGCTTTCAAGGGACTGTGGAGAAAGTGCAGTGTATGAGTCTGTCTGGTGTATAGAGAATCCACTGTTGTAATGTTATTATTTGAGTAAACTTTTGAGACGCTCCCTTCTTCCTCACTCTCTGCTCACCCCGTCCCTCTCACCCCTGCAGCATTCATGACTCAGCATGATTTGTTTATATTCTCCCCATAGCTGATAAGGAGGTAAGGAACTCACTTAGTGGCAAAACCCCTTTAAGACTGATTGGGTTAACACTCTGAGTTGCCATGGAGGACCATTAAACCAAGAGCACTGTAACCCATTTTTACATTTCCTTCAGTGTTGTTTGGTCATGCCAGCTGATGCACCCAAAGATGATGGTAGCAATCAGCTCTCTGCAACTTAAATTAGTCTGACTGATAGCTTGACAATATAGTCTGAACTGCAAATTCTAAATGCACAATTTTGTTGGTTGTCCCCACAGACCAAAGCTGGACATACACAGAAACCCTGAAAATGAAATGAACAGTATTCAGTCCGCAAATGCAACAAAGATCAGTAACTTTAACCATACTTCAAGGTGAGTTTACAGAACAGTCCATTTAAAGGTGACTTGTTAAATCTTGTTTGATACTAAATACTTAAACTCAAAAGGCATTGTTAATAAGTCCTGGTTAATAAGAACATTAGTAGATTGAGGTTTGCCCGGAACTGGGATTTTCTAACTTTATTTTTGTGCTAGGTTATCTATGGTTACCATCTTTTCACATTTCTGCCCCCCAAAATAGTGCTCCCATGTCTTTCAACATGCAGGAATAAAGAATAACTTCCTGCTTCTTGGCCAGAAGTGTCATGTCCTGGAACAGCAATATTCTTCTTCTAAATCTGGGCACTTGGGATGCCTGCCACACCGTTTACGAAGGACTAGCCTAAAACTGTAGATCAGAACAAATTTAATGGTTGTGTTCAGGATTATAAAAATAGCACCACATTTGCCCATAGGTTGTGTGTGGTATTGCAGATGAACCGCATTCACTTTAATGGAGCAGAGCTACAACACCATATACAACTACATGTAGCAACAACAGGTGTACCGGATACAGCTAGCCGGCAAGGAACGCTGTGCCCGGAAATCACCGCAGCCCGATAGAAGGTAAAATGCGCAACTTTATTATGTCCACATTAAAAACAGCATCACGTCAAAAATGATCATGCTGTGAAGCAAACGCGTTTTGGGCTAAGACGCCCTTGTTCACTGTTGTACAACCTACATGCTGTGTGCTGCAGTTTTGGTTATCATGGTTGATGGACCACTGTAGAAGTGTCAGATGAACATGCATGTTCATGGAGTTATTTAACTGATATTTATCTAATCCATGACTAAATATAGAGCTGAATAAAAACGTGCTCTACCACGATCAGCATATCAATCTTATCAGTATGAGATTATTTATGGTAAGTATGTAGTTCCTTTTCTTATGTGGTGAAAAATTAATGCATCTTAATTTTATATTTGAGGAGACTACCACATTATGCTACCTTTTTTGTATACTATTACATTACAGCAAGTGTGATGCTATTACTCTCTATAAGTAAGATGTATGATGTAGCAACAGTGCCATCTAGCAAATAATGTGCCACCACCAAATGCTGGCTCTCGATTACTCTTCATGTACTTGATATTCCGATATTTGTTCTGTTTAAATAATGTAAAATTGCACTCAGTTTATCACCGTCAGATAATTTTCCTTGTGCAACTACAGCCTGATTCAATTTTGCATAACTTGAAGAGTCCTATAGTGGACAACCTCATATACTAAAATAAAAGGAGTTGTCTAAATCAGGCCCATTAAGGCATGACGACCTGGAGATCTCCTTTTGTTACTCAGTTTGCATGTGATCATAGAAAGTAGAGGCCAACAGACTTTAGTGGATTTTTTTTCTTCTTTTTTTTTTTTTTTCTTTTTTCTAGTCTGCATTAGAAAGTCTTGAGCGTTCCTTAATTCTAAGGTAGCAATGAATCTGTACATTCACTAAAGTTTCTTTCTTTCTTTCTTACAGGCCCAGGCTGAAGAACGTGGACAGAAGTACTGCACAACAGCTCGCAGTAACGGTGGGCAATGTGACCGTAATTATCACAGACTTTAAAGAAAAGACTCGTTCTTCCTCCACCTCGTCCTCCACAGTCACCTCCAGTGCGGGCTCAGAACAGCAGAACCAGAGCAGCTCTGGCTCGGAATTCACAGACAAGGGTTCCTCCCGTTCCTCAACCCCCAAGGGCGACATGTCCGTTGTGAATGACGAGTCTTTCTGAAAGGAACACAAAATATTGCACATACATTGGGCAGAAGAGACTCCGGATTGTGGTCAGGAATTCCCAGACACCCGCCTGCCTCGTCTTTGTATTCCTGGATTATTATTATAATTATTTTTTCTTTTCTTTTTTTTTTTTTTTTCGTTAAGACTGAATTTATTTGGTTTGTTCCTTTTCTGGACCCTAACGAGTGCTCCTCCTAGGACCATTTCTTCTCGACTTGGGAACCTGGCAACCATTGTACCGTCAAGAATGACCCTTAACAGTTGCGTATTCCATTATTTTATAGCATTTCCCTAGCAATCATTTGTAATTGGGTGTGCACCTAAATCTACTTTTTATACAGATCTTCTGTGTTTTTTTTTAATTATTATTTTTTTTGTTTTGAATTTATTTATTGACAACTCCTTTATTTGCTTTTTGCCGAGCCCTTACTTTTTTCCCCCTATGTGTTTTGCCCACCCAGGCTCCTTTCCTGTAATACAGCATATTATCAATTTTTATACATCAATATATATATAAAATATATATATATATATAAAATATATATAATAAATGGTTATTTAAAACCAATACATAGAAAAACACTGGTGCTTGATACACTGTGAAGTGAAAATTTGAACACAGGCCCGAAGACTAAACATTATCACATTTTAGTGCCAGAAGTTTGTGTTTGTCAGTTTAGAGTTCAGGGTGCAAGAAGATGACAATAAAAAGTATGAACCTTCTACTTTGTTCCAGCCTCTATACCAACTTGTGTTTTCCCATGTCGTACACTTAGGATCTTAGCTTAGTATGAATATTTATGGCTTAGTGGAATTATTCCCAGTAAACCGGGATTGCAGGTCTCTTCTATAAAAGGGTGACTTGTAATATGCACCAGGCCCTTCCAATTAAGATACATTTGCGATAGAGTCAACAAAGATTTCCATAGGAATGACAACACTTGTAAACACCATGTAATGGATATCCCGTTATGCATTTCTGTCATGCAGTTTGTTTCCGAAACCCTAATTAAACATGGTTGATAAATGCAGATCTTCAGAGTGGCTAGAAATATAGATTTTTAGGCCAGGTAAAGGCATCACATTCCAAAGAGGAAGACCTGGGTTGGCGCTGCCTTGGTATGGCTGTGGTTTTCTCATTTCTGTTGATTTATAGACCATTCCAAAGCAGCAAATGTTTATTTTCATGCTGCCAACTGGGCACCAGGCACCAACCGGGTCAACAGCCCGTCTCAACCTAAAGTCAGAAAAACCTTCTGATGTATACCAGAATCTCTAGTTGCACTCCATTGGGAGAAAATACTATTTTTTGGATTGCCTTCTAAACCGGTCACCTATAAGCTGAGCCAGTATTTAGCCTCTGGATTGGTGGAGATGCAACCTTTTCATACGTTCATGAAACACTAATTCTTAGGTTACACATGGGATTAACTATTGTGAAATGGCAACCTTTATTGTCCACTGAGCTTTGGCCAGATTTGCCAAAAATCTGGCCAAAGGTGAGAGGTCCTGAAGATGCGCTTGACTCCACAGCCTGGATTCTGTCCGCTTGTATTTCTTCAAATATCTCATTGTCTATGTGAGGAATAATAATAAGTATCAGTCCACCATAGAATACCAGTTTCAACAAAACAATTATAAGCGGTCACAATTTCTTAAGACAATGTCACAAGTAGTATTACATCTGGACTGGCTAGTTGTTACGACTAACAGCCCCATTAGGTACCTGGTTACATGAATAGGATCCTCAATCTGGCCTGTGAGTTGCAGGACATTACTCTTTATGGTTGAAGGCGTCATGAATTACTTATAGGTTTAGAAGGCTGCATCCTAAATTACTGGATATAAAATGACTTGGATTGGACCCATCAGTTACACACAAAGGAGGAAGTCATGTTATGGACCTGATATTCTGTTTTGAGATTCCTACAAACCACAACATGACTGTGTAGATGACTGGTGCAGTGTGATATGCTATCTTGAGCTCCTGGGAAGTACCATAACACAAAGAAAAGGCATTCTGTAACATTCAGAAATGATGTATGTGTTGTATCCATCTTTCTGGTAAGCGTCCTGATGTGGTATTTTGGAAGGCTATTGTTCATGTAGATCATTCTTAACATGTGGCTCAAGCCCCTCTCTATGACACAGCTTAAGTGAAATGTGACACGTCCCAATGGAATTAATTAACTTATTGCTTCTAAAAATGGAAGCCGCTGTGGTGGTTGCTTCTTTAAGGAACATATTCTAACAGCTTTCATAGAAATAGTTGGCGTAGATATGCATTATACATTTATAAGTTGGGGGCACATCTTGTGACCCATAAGTTGCACCTGCCATCATGTGTACACAGTTCGGTCCAGTCATGGCTTTATGCAGTACAATATGTCTGAATTCATGAGCATGGTCAGTAGTTAACTTCTGTCATCTCAAAAGTTAAAGAGCACAATGAAGATGTGGCTTCAGGATCATTTTCTTAAAAACAAAAAAAACTCAAACTGTACTGACTGTTCAATCTGTGCCTAAAAAAATCAACCTAATTGTACATGTATTTTCAAGATTTTCTCATTTTCTGCCCGGGTTTATGACTCCAATAATTAGTACTGCTAAGGGTTATCTATTTTGTAAGGCCTAAAATCTTTAAACAACCTGTCTATCCAACCTGTGAGCTTCAAGAAGTCTTCGGTGTCCTATCATGGTGATGACCATTTCTTACCAAGTATGGAGGACTTTTTCAGCAAGAGCTGGGCTGCTTCCCGTGGAGATGATGCAAGGGTTTGCTTCTAGCAGCTGAATATTGCGCACCCCCTATAGCAATTCAGTATATGAACAGCAAAGGGGTTTCAACAGTGAAATTAACAATATTGGTAACTGTGTGATTGCTTGGGCAGTGTCTTCATTCTTGGTCCCATTAGGAGCACAATATGAACTAGCCAAGGTGCTATATGGTCTACCAGAGCATGTACCAGGGTCTCCACTTAAATCTCAGTGACTTAGTGTTCAAGCCAAACAACCATATCCCTTGATAAATGGTAATAAGTTCACATTATCCTCTGCTGTGGTATCTTTAATGAGAAGAACAAAGTTTTATGTTGGTAGAGCCTTGAAAAGTTTTCCATTGTGAAGCTTCAAATGCTGGGCCTTGGAGTTCTGCGGTGGTGGGAAAGCCACAGGCTGTAGACCACTAATCTTGAAAGTTTCAAGAACTTTTCAGATCAGGAGAATACTCGCCATGGGGAAGAAGATGGTTTTGGTTTATAAGGCTTCAATTCTTCCTGTTTTGGGTTTAGAGGCTTCAAAGTATATTTTTATGAATGTTACAAAATGCCTTTTCCAGAAATAACTTGTATTTTCTAGTTTCCAACCTTTGCTTTGTCTGTATAACAAAACATTACACAAGTTAATAGTTTATGGATATGTGACTTAAGCTGTGGTAAATCGGAATTCTTAGTGTTGCATATTAATCCTTCGCGTGTTTCCCTACCATGAGTTTGACTTTTGCTCCATGTCACAAGTTGCATTCTAAATTTGAATGAAATCATGCAACCTGGTTTAGTACAATCTGCAGAATTTCTTGAATTTACCAACATCTGTGTGCACCGCTAACTCATTGTATCTACGTTATCCTTATTGTACTGTAAGAGCAAACTTAATTGTTCAATCTCTTTCTGGTAATGGATCTATTGATGTTTGATTCCATGTGGCATCAAGTGTATTTGCTTCTTAGTTTTCTAAACCTAAATTTATTGTCCACCCTCAGATAACTTTAATTTATTGGCTTGTGAACCCTACTGTCAACTTTTTGCCTGTTGTGGGTCCCTCACTCTTTTCTTGCTGATAAAATAATAATTTAGCAATAGAACTAGATTTTAAGAAGTCAAATTATTTAAACTACTATAGATGCCCATATGTCTTGGGAAAACTGTTGGTCAAATGCTTGTTCAACCGTCAGCCATTTCTCCCCAAATCTCCATACACATGTACAGTTGGCTTAGCAAGCATGCTGTTTCCAAAAGGGAATCAAGTCCCTCCAGAGCTCTCTTGTAGCAGCTTACCTACCATAAAAGCAAAAGATCAGCATGTTTAAATCAAAGCATACCAGATGCTATTTTTTCCAGGCATTTGCCGTCAGGTGATAACACATGCCAATACACATTAAAGGGGTTTTCTCACCATGCTGTTTCAGAGAGTCACAGCCAGCTTCAGACTCTCATTGCCTGGTCAGTCCCTGAGTGCTTCTATTGCAATGATTAGCACTGCAGTGATTAGCATTAAGCTCTGCTATAACTAGCTGAGCGTTACAATGGCGTAAGTGTAGGAGATTTAATATGTACTAAACAAAGCTATAGTGCTCTAAGGCTATGTCTACACTGCATCGGACAAAAAACGGCCTGAAAGCGGGCGTTTTTTTCTCTGATGCAGGACCGCGGCTTTTGTCACGATTTGTACAAAAAAAACAGTCGCTTCTCGTTTTCCGGACGTCGTCCATACAATAGTATTGTATGGGAAGATGGCAAGAAAACGAGAAGCGCCGGTGTAATGTACAACATGTTGTATAATACGCCGCTGCCGAAAGACGGACAGAGAAAAGACTAGCTGTGTAGACTGCAGCTCGTCTTTCCTATTGCCGTTTATGGCACCGAAGATACGATCGTTTTCCTGTGCAGTGTAGACATTGCCTAAGGAGTGAAAACAACTGCTTATCAAAAGTAAACATTCTAATCTTGTTAGAGATAAACACTCTGCTCTGTCCGACCATCGTTATGTCAATCCCTGCTCTGTCTAATCAGGAAGGGAGATATCGACAGTAACCTAGAGACACTTGTGTGCACTCAGAGCAGATAACATCTCTCATCTCCTGACCAGGGTAAAACCAAAAGAGAAATGTATTTACAATGTCTTTATTTACCTAACCCTACATGTTAAAAGCTAATCAATGAAATGAGGAAACCCCCTATAACCAATCAATCCACCAAAATTGGCATGTTGGGATGCCTACATCTAATGTATAGGAACTTTTTACACCACATACATTGCATGGTGGTCGGTTAAGTAATATTTTGGACAATTCAAAATTGCATAATACTGACCATGAACTAGTCTACAATGCTTTCTATATTTTCATATTAGTTTGAGTGTGGAGCTACTCCTGTACACTGGGCTCTTTAAATATACAAGTACAACTCATGATCCTCATTAAATCAAGAGGATGGTTTATGGCTTATGATTTTCCATATAGAAAGAGGGTGGATGGGGGCTTCGGATAGGACTTCTAAAGTAAATTCTTTTGACTACATGTATAGTTATCTTTGGAATTTGAAAATGGACGATAATGAATTGTCCTCAAGCTTAGAATGATTTAGTCGTCGTTCAATGCAATCGCTATGTTTGTCCAGATTGGACATTGGGTATGATCCAAAGTCAAGCCTGTAGTCCATGTTGGTTGGTTCAGATATACCTAAGGCTACACAAATGGCTCAGTCTGTTGATCCAAACTACTAGAAGGAGCTTGGGTTGTTGTAGGATGTGCACTAGTCAATAAATGTGTTATCTCTTGGTGAAATACCCCTTAAGCAAGATTTCCTATGTGACTAACCCTCAGTATATTTAATGACTTGTACAACTCAATAACCGGTTTATATTCTAAATTGTTTCTTGTGTGGTAAATTTTGTAAATGTTGAACATACAATTTTTTTCACAAGACATTTTATTTGAAAAAAAAAATCCTTATTTTTCCCTCTTCTGCCAACTTTGGTATTAATTTGCAGCTGGTAACAACTGTATCATTGTGGGTGAATATGACTATAGGATGGTTCACTGGCACAGGGCTATAACACAGAGCACAGTGTTTAAATTTTTTTCTTTAAGTATCACAGATATAACAATTTTACTTTGTGCAAATTGAGACCGCACATCATGAAACGGTAACGCTTTCAGCAATCTTCTCTTCCTCCCACTCAATCACACCACTTGGTTAGGTCCAAATATCTTTAAAGTTTACCCGTCGCCTTTTGTTCTGTGCATTCTCTACCTTAAAGCCACTTAAGAGTCCATAAACCATAATTCCTAATGTAATATAGCAGAAATTGCTTTCACAATACTTATTTTAAGCAGCATTCCAGGTAGAATTGAGACTGTTATGCCTAGTTCAGGGCATGGTGCAGGGATGCTCCTCTGGGGTGTATATTTTTAAGGTTATGGATACCTTTTTGAAACCTTTTTTAGTGCATGCGCTTTCACAATGGAAAATAAAATAAGCAGAAAGATTCTCCATGCGAAAAAACTTCTATACAATGCAAGCAGCTCGATGCTGTTTGGTCCTCATTCGGCCACACAGCTCTTTGACCGCTCAGGCTATAGCCCCTTTCTGACCTCTCCTTAAAGAGGTTGTCTCACTACACTGATTCATCTTACCTCAGTCTTGTTTTCTTGGTTTCATTATGAATTCAGGGGCGTGTTTACTGGTTTCATTAAGGCTGCAGTAGAAGCCAGGTCTGTAGCTTTAGCAATCAGTGCTGGCAGCCTATCAGGAGAGAACAAACAGGTCTGTAGCTATAGCAACCTGAGGAGCTGATGAAGCCCATACAAGAGCGGATATCTAGGAATAGGTAGGACACTGTTAATGGACATATATTACAAAGTGACTTGTTTTTGCAAGATCTTTAACATAAAAAGCAATCCTTGTGGTGAGACAACCCCTTTAAGGTTAAGTTAAGCGGAAATACATCACAAAAATACTAATTAAGTTTCATTTACATTTTTTTTAAGAATAGTATTCCTGGAAAACAATTTTCTCTAGAATTTTTTTGCCATTTTTTTTTTTTGGGGTGGGGGGCGCATTCTTCTGCAATTAAAAATTTCATATAAAATCTTGCACTTCTTTAGCTGTGATAATCAAGAGAACTCCTGAATGGCAGGGTAGACTACTGTAGTTGGGTAGTCTACTGTAGTTGCAGCAATAAGTCCTTATTGGCAAGTTTAGCTTCCTTACAAGTAGTAGGTAACTCCATAATGATCCCTCTATTGTTTTTCTAAATAAAGATGGATAAACAGACAGGGTAATGATGAGAGCAGCACATGAACAGATAATGGGTTTAGTGTGATCAGGTTGTGCTGATAATGCTTATAGTGGGCCCGGAAGAGAACCATAAAGTAATTCTCACTTCTGTGAGGTTTGAGTTCACAAAGGGAAAGTCGGACACAAACCGAGAAATAAAAAAAAAATTGCATATAATAGTCATGTTTCTCAATGTCCGTGGTCTTCAAACTGAGGCCCTCCAGCTGTTGGGAAAACTACAACTCCCATCATGCATTGATATAACCTATAGCAGTGGGCATGATGGGAGTTGTAGTTTCCCAACAGCTGGAGGGCCGCAGTTTGAAGACCACTGGTCATTGTATTGAAAAATCATTTTTTTTTTTATGTCCCTTTTAAGTTGAGATCATAAAGAGCTACTGACTGAGCCATCGGAAAGCTGTTTGATGGAATGAGCACAAAAAGCTATTAAACAGCTTCTAGTGTGTACATACATGCAAGCTGCAGAAGCCAAAGTGTAAAGTATTTGTAGTGGAAACCAACTACAGATCACTTTTGTAAAAGTACATGCAATGCAAAATAAGGGGTTGAAGGTGTCCATATCCTTTAAATCCCTGCACAGTCCCCTTATGCTGAGAGCTAGGCCTAACATATTTTCAATTCTGCCTGGAATATTTCTTTAAATGTAGGTTCCTTTTTATTACCTAGCCTGCCTATTCACTTACAATGGGCAATGACCCAGTTCCTAGTGAATAGGTATACTGTAGTATCACGCTTGTCTCTGTTGCTTTGGCTATGGGTGCACTTTAAATAATTGACCCCACCGTGTGAAACTTTATCACCTGCCTTACTATTTTTTTTTTTTTCCTTTAAGCTTATTGTATCTTAAATTATTGAAACTTTTAATAATTGCTGACTATATAATATGAACTTTTTTTTTTGCGTGTATGTAACCAAACATGGTTTCAGAGCCAACATTTAGATACATTGAAACGTAGAGGTTTTCAATGCACAATCAATTTTGTTGTTACGTATGACTTGTAACCTTTATTTACTGTGTAAAGCTGGTTACATTCTGTCCTTTTTTCATTTTTTTATCTTTCGTTTTTTTTTTCTTTTTTTTAACTTTTTGTAGTTTTGTTTTTTTCCGGCAAGTCCTATAAAATGCTTGTTTATGTCAAACATGATCTTTGTAAACCTTTTGGCTTGTAATCTGCTTTTGACAGTTACTACTGTACAGTCTTTGAAGCATTTAGGATTTCTTTTCAGCTTTTTTTTAATTTAATTTTTATTTTATGGTATTTTTTCATGCTTAAAGTGTCAATTGGTGGTTTTTTGTGAAATGGTCAGAAATTCACAGGTCTTTAAATGTTTTCAGAAAATTTTTATTAAACACTGCTTTTTGTCTAGCAAAATAAAGATGTTAATATATTACTGTTGCTAGCATGTGCACGGCTGTCCTAGAAGCCTCTTTATCTTTTCTTTTTGTTTTCTTTTTTGTTTCCGGCTTTAATTAGAAATGTCTATTTATGAATCTCTTGCTTGTAGTTTTTTTCACAAATAAAATAGTAAAAATGAATTTAAATTTCTGTTTTATTGAATTGCATTTCTTACTAGAAATGATGGGAATCAAACAAATCTACTAATATTATCCTTTTGATTTAATACTGGGCTTCAATAGCCTTGTTGCTAGCTCAGAAAAATGGAATCTGCACCTTAGATTGGTATACAGGCAGTCCCCGTGTTACGAACAGGATAGGTTTGTTCTTAAAGGGGTTGTCTCACTACATTGATTCATCTTTAACATAAAAAGCAATCCTTGTAGTGAAACAACCCCTTTAAATTGAATTTGTATGGAAATCGGAACAGGTATAGTTATTAAATGTAACTCCAGCACAAAAGGTTTTTTTTTTCTGGTTTTGAATAGTGCAGGGAAGGATTTTTACATTTGTTCTGCTGCTTGTGCCCGTTAAGAAGATTTTACTTCATTCTCACTTCTTGTGCTGCTGTGACATGCTGGAACTTGTCATTCCATAGGTAATGTCTGCTGTGGAACAATGAACTACGAGTGCCAGCATGCCCCATAAGTCTCTGTTTATAACTAGGGGACAGCTGTCGGAACGTTGTAAGTTGGGGATTGCCTGTACTATAGGCAACATGGCTAGATTTTCTGTTTAATGCATTGGGTTTAATTCCGGCAATTAAAACTGTCTATTACTACTTTACGATTTTTGTTGCCGTTGTCGTATTCGTAGAAAAATGCCTTGTTTAATCTTTCCTACAAATGTTCAACCGACACAAATGCATGAATCATTTTAGTTTTGTTAGGCTCTTATAATTAAGTACATACAGTCATATGAAAAAGTTTGGGCACCCCTATTAATCTTAATCATTTTTAGTTCTAAATATTTGGGTGTTTGCAACAGCCATTTCAATTTGATATATCTAATAACTGATGGACACAGTAATTTTTCCGGATTGAAATTAGGTTTATTGTACTAACACAAAATGTGCAATATGCATTAAACCAAAATTTGACCGCTGCAAAAGTATGGGCACCCCAACAAAAAATTGAAAATTAATATTTAGTAAAACCCCCTTTTTTGCAAAAATAACAGCCTCTATTCGCTTCCTGTAGCTTTTAATCATTTCCGGTTTAAAGGTTTTTTGAACATTCCCTTTAAAAAACAATTCAATTTCCGTTAATTTTGATGGTCGCCGATCATGGGACAGCCCGCTTCAAGTATCCCACAGATTTCAAGGATATTTCAGGGCTGGGGACTGGAGGGCCTTTCCAGAACATTGTAATTTTTTCCTCTGCATGAATCCCTGAAAAAAATTTGGGAGCTGTGTTTTGGGATCATTGTCTTGCGGAAATATCCACCCCGGTTAAAACTTCAAATTCATCACTGATTCTTTTTCCCATTATTCGAAAATCTGCTGATACTTTGGGTTTTTTTCCATGCGCCCCTCAACTTTAACAAGATTCCCCGGGGCCGCATTTGGGCCCCACAGCCCCAAAGCATGGGTGGGAAAACCCCCCCCAAAATTTTTCATTTGGGGAGCAAGTGTTTTTTCTTGGGAAAGGGTTGTTTTTTGGGGGCCATCATAACGGGCCTTTTTGTAGACCCAAAAAACTCAAACTTTTTTTCAAACATTTCCCAGGACCTTCTTCCAAAATGAAGCGGGTTTTTCCCAAAAAAAACTTTTGCATAAACCTCAGGCGAAATCTGTTTGTGCGTCTTTCAGAAAAGGCTTTTTTCGCATCACCCTTTCCCCTACAGCTTTTCCCCCGGGAAAGTGGCTGTATTGTTGACCGAACCAGTGACCCCCATCTGCAGCAAATATGCTGCGCTCTTTTTGGGGGTGGTCTGTGGATTGGGCCTTCGAAATGTTTTCACCATTCTTCTTCCCCTGCCTTTCTGAAATTTTTCTTGGCCCGCCACTTCTGGGGTTAAAAAAACTGTTCCCCGTGGCTTTCCATTTCCTAAATGTTTCCTCACCAAATGGAAACTGACAGGTTAAAATCTCTGGGCAACTTTTTTTTTTCCTTTCCCCCGAACAAATATGTTGGGAAAATCTTTGTTTTTCCCGTCATTTGAGGGGGAATTGTTTTGAGAGCCCCCCCGAAGCCCCTCTTTACGAGATTCAAAAAGGGGAACAACTTTCAATTGGCCACCTTTAAAACCTTTTCTCATCATTGGATACCCTGGCTATGAAAGTTCCCAAAACCAGTGGGTTTTCAAAACCCAAAGTGTGCTTTAGAAAATCCCGTAAAAAAGTTGGAGTATTTTTAAATCAAAAAACAAAAAGGGGACCCAAATTTTTTCACCAGTTTCCAAATTTTTTTTAAAAGCAAAAATTTCACTTTTGTGTTTTGTACAATTAAAACCCCATTTCAATCCGAAATATTATTTTGTCCCCTCATTATTAGGGTAAATCAAAATTTAAAAAAGGGTGTTTCAAAAAACCCCCAAAAATTTAAACTAAAAAAATTTTAAAAAAAATGGGGTTCCCAAACTTTTTTATATGACTAAAGTAAATTTGGACAAGTATGAAAAAACTTTATAAAAACCCCGGGAAATAAAAAAAAAAAAAAAAAAAAAAACTATTTTCCAAAAAAAGATTTTTTAAAAGATATTGGGAATTAAAAAAAAAAGGATAAAAAAAACTTTTTTGTAAAGCTTTTCAATTTTACAATTGTTTTTAGCAAATCTGTCCCAAATGGTTTAAGCTGCCATATTTTGGAGCGGAAGTAAGGAAGAAGCAGGCTCTGTGATTTATTAAATAAATTTTTTTTTTGACGCCCTTTGGTTTTAACGCTGTACTTTCAAGGTTGGGTTACATAAATAACATTTTTCAAACAATACAAAGACAATAAGTAAAAACTGTAAAGAGGGAGAGAGGTCCCGCCCTGAGGTTTACAATCTACAAAAAATGGGAGAAGACAAAGGTAGGGGAAGACATTTTTTGGGGGGTTTTTAAATTAGGGGTGTTATTAAGGTTTTAGGCTATCCAAAAGATTTTCGGGTTATTTTTCAAGTAGTGTGGGGAGCACTGATTTTGGGCAGTGTGTCCAAATGGGGGGAACACAAGAATCTTGGAGAGGGTTTTTGGAGGGGCTGATAAGGGAATAAGGCCCCTGTGGGGACGGAGTTGCCTAGGGGAGGTATAAAAGATTAAGGCAAGATTAAAGAAGGGGAGGTTTAAAGGAAGCCTTGTACCAAGTTACAACTAACGCTTCGCTGGACAAGGGGACCCGGAAAAATTTGGGCGAGGGGAACCCAAAGGGATACGGGGAGAAGGTAAAACAGCGGGCAGCGAGTTAAAGAGGGTTTGGGGATGGAATGGGGGTCTAAAACGGGAACAACAGAAAGATTTACAATCGCTGGGTGAAAGAGGGCAGACAAGCATTTTGTGCTTTCAAAGTTAAGGAATAACGATTGGGGGATTTTTTTCGGTGGGGGCGGCAGGCAGAGGGAGGTTTTGGAGTGCTTTTTTGAAGGACCCCGACCTTAGTGCGTTTATCACCCCACCCCCTCACCCCTCTTAAATCACATTAACCCCGGGCATTTTCCCCTTTCCCTCTTTAACAGCGACCATCCCCCCCATCCTAAAAAACCACTCCACCCCCCTCACTCCCCCAAACATCCCCCATCCACTGCTTCCTTTCGCCTCAAAACCCCTTGACAGCACCCACTTAATTTTCCCCCCATCTTCCACCAACTCTCACTTAACCTCCCAATCGGGTTTTCCCCTCCCCCCCCACTCACTAAAACCCGCCCAAACCCAAATCCCCAAACGACCTAGAACTGCAAAACCCCTCACGCCACTACTCGGCCCCTCCCCTTACCTGTCCTGTCCCTTTTGACCGTTGACCATTCACTCCGCTTCAAACCTCTCCTCCCTGGGTATCACGCCTTGGCTTTTTCCTGGATATCCTCCTACCTCACTAATCGGAAACATTCAGAATCTCTCTTTCCCTCCACCTCCTCCCCCCCCCCCCATCTCCGGTTGGTGTCCCCCGGTCGTCCGGGGCCCCACTACCTTTCTGTCACACCTTGGTCGGGGTCACCATAGCTTCACAGTTTTAAATACCACCTTATGCGAAACCCCCAACTCACATCTCCGCCCAGATGTCGCCTCTCTTCTCTCCCGGACCCTACTGTCTATCGCCATTTCCTCCTCTCCTCCCGTCTCCTAAAAAAAACGGGAGAAAACTGAATTCTTTATTTTCCCACCATCCCCCCCACCCTTCCACCCGATCTCATATCACTGTTAATCTACACCTCTCACCAGCACCACAGGTCCGCTGCCTTGGGAAAATTTTTGACCCAATCGTCCTTCAAACCGCACATCCAAACCCCTCACCCCGCCTGTCACCTCCCCTAAAAAATATTTCCCGAATCCGCTCATTTTTAACTCCAAAGCACAAAAAAGCTGGGCCATGCCCTCTCATCTCCCGCCTCGACTACTGCAAATCCTTCTCTGTGGGCCCGCCACAACACCCTCGCTCCCCCCAACCCCCTTTAAATCTGCTGCCCCTCTTATCCACCTCTCCCTCCTACTCCCCTGGCCCCCCCCCCCCTTGCCATCCCTTCACTGGCACCCATTCCCACGAACCAGTTCAACTAGCAACTTTTTACCTACAACTCTACATAACCTCTCCCTTCATATATTCTGCCTTAATCTCTAAAAACCTCCCCTCACCAACCTCCCTCCTCACAGTACCCTTCTCCTCTGCTCTCCTCTTTCACCTCCTACAAACCTCTCCAAGACTTTTCTCTATTTCCCCCACACCAGGATATCTAATCTGGCCGGAGAGTAAAGTTGGGGGTCATCACATCAGGGGTAAGAAAGCTAGTTTTCTGAGTTACCCAACCAAGAAAGCGATAGAGAAGAGTGGGGGCCCAGGACAGACCCCTGGGGGACACAAACAGAGAGCGAACGAGAGGAGGAGGTGGTACGAGAGTGAAAGACTCTTAAATCCTATAAATCTATATATTCCATAGCTTCGCTTCTTTCCCTCTATTACGGTACTCACTGCTCTCAGATGGGGCAGAAAACTACTTTGTTCAAGTTTTCTTTGTGCTGGCTTCTCATATGCTTCAAACTTGTCACCGTTCCTGATATTTCTGCTTTGGTCAATTCTTGTGTTCCTCATAAAATTAAAATTCTGGAACCTCTTATCTTATAACATTGAGTTGTGCTGTTCCTCTGTTATTCCCCCTAGCAATTTCTTTCTAATATTGTCAGCTGTTACCTAATAGCGGTGTGTCCTGTAGAGTTGGTGTGTGTAAACACCCCTTTGAGAATTATAATGATGACACCAACGCGAAACAAAGTTATGAGATAAGATGCTCCTGAATTCTTATTTCACAGAGAACATAATTTTTATTTTTTTTTTTAAAACCAATATGTGAGGAGATGTCACAGGTCCCCTTCAAACTTTTAATGGCACATCTACAATATTGGATACACAGGTCCCGTCCCTGCGACTCTCATATATCAGGAGAAAAGAAGTTCAATTACCCCGGTTTTCTTGTTTATGGCAGACATAACATTTCACTATATCACATTGCCACAGTGGGGAAAAAATTACAGAAAATACTTTGTAGCTAACAGATTGGAGCTGTCGGTTTCTCCACCTTCTCTGGTTTCATCTCGTATCTAATGTGTCAAGCTATGAAAGGTGATCGGTCTTACACACCCAAAAATTAGAACAAATGCATTAAGGCTTACCAGGCATTTAATTCAATAATGTGCAAAACCTCCTGGCATCAGCTGGGAATCCTTTAATCAATACACTTAGTAGCAGTGCAAGAGGAGCTTATCACAGCAGGTTGCCATTCTTTGGACTGCGGGATCACATTCAGCCCATGAAATCTGCATGCTGATCGCTTGGGGAAATTTCCAAGCACAGTAAAATGTACTTTTTTGGAGGGAGCTTACGGGTTAGAAAAAGCTTTTTAAAAAACAGCCCCAAAACCGGTCACAAATTTTTGGGGCAAACGCTGACCAAGAACCCAGGACCGGTTTTTTGAAGAAAAGCCATGTTTTTTTTACCCCATTTAAACCCATTGCATTTTACTAGATACTACAGCCCAAATGCGTCTGGGTAATTGGCAGTAAATCTTTTTCGCGGGTCGATTAAAAAAAAAAAAAAAAATTTTCCCCTGACATTTATAATAATCTTTTTTTTTAATAGCACCAAAAATTTCCCACACTTTACAATTTAAAAAGGGAAATACAGACAAGGAAATCAAATGTTACACAGTAAAAAGCTACTTACAGATCAGACACGAGGTATGAGGACCCTGCTCCCAAGAGCTTATAATCTATTAGGGTGTGTGAGTGAGACAAAGGGTGAGAAGTGCTCAGCTTATAATGGTCTAGCCATGTTACATAAATATGGGGTAGTGTACACAAAAAGTGGATGAACCTGCCACTCTGACCGGACAACTATATACATATAAGTGCCTGCGAATGCCCAATTCCAGGAAGTGATGAATATGACAGAAATTAGGGGGGTTACCAATTAGGGATCTTGGTAGGACGGCCTAAGAAAATTAGTTTTCAGAGCGCACTTGAAACTATGAAGGTTGTGACTGTGCCAGATCATATGGGGTAGCATATTCCAGAGAACCGGAGCAGCACGTGCAAAATCTTGGAGATGGGCGTGGGAGGTTCGGATGAGAGGCGTGTAATTTCAGATCATCAGCAGAGAGCGGGTAGGGTGGTAGACAGAGATGAGGTAGGAGATGTAGGGAGGAGCAGCACTGTGGAGAGCTTTTAAATAAGAGAGGCAGAATTGCCAGTCAAGCTTATGAAAGAAATCACAAGCAATCCTTACATGTCACAAAATGGAAATGTGCAGTCCCTCTATTTCAGTGGTCCCCAACTCCAGTCCTGAAGACCCACCAACAGGTCATATTTTCAGGATATCCCACAGAATGCACTGACAATAATTAAATCACTTGTGCAATGCTAAGGAAAGCCAGAAAACATGACCTGTTGGTGGGCCTTGAGGACTGGAGTTGGGGATCCCTGCTCTATTTGACATGGAACTAGATAGGATTGGTAAGGGTTTTGGGCACAGATGCGTCTGCTGTATTGGACCTTTAGGGGCCGTTCACACGGCTTATTTCGGCGCGGATTTGCGCCGGACTGCGCGCCCGATTTTCGCTGCTGTACGGCGCCAATCCGTTGCAGTAATTACGGTAATCCACCGTTCTCATAGAGAACAGTGGATTCCGTCACTCCTCCCCGCTCGGCGAGAAACTGACATGCACATTATCCAGGCGCAATACGCGCCGTGGATAATGGAAGTCTATGGTGCCGGCGCGCCCCACCCCCGCATCCGCCCCTTATTCAAGCCGGAATTACGAGCGCACTCCGGCTCGCAATTCCATCTTGAATAAGCCGTGTGAACACGGCCTTAAAATTACCGATGAGATGCTTGACTATAGCAAATAGAGGGACTGCACATTTCCATTTTGTGACATGTTGTGCTTTCTTTCATAAGCTTGACTGGCAATTCTGCCTCTGTTACGTAAAAGGGTTCACCATTTTTTTTAAGCAAATAAAGGATATGAAAAATTGTTATAAAGAAAAGCTTTAGGTATTAAGACTCTGTTTAAAGATCTCTGCTTCTTGTCATTCAGTAGGAACTTTTGTTGTTCTAGTGGATAAAATCTTTCCTGGTCATAAGATGGACACGTTTTAGAAGAAGATAAATGTATTGTGAAGAGAACCTGCGTGGCCATCACCAGACCAGGACGGATCTAGATTTTATCTACTGGAAGTAAATAAAGTGGAGACTCGTATTGGAAATCACTGCAGGAAGTACATTGAAGGCTTATAGAAATTTCCATTGCACTGAATGCCTAAAATGTAATACACTTTTAATTCAACCCATCAAAAACTATTGGTAGAAAAATGTTTCAGCTGCTCAAGATACGCAGCAAATAAATGAAATTTTACAGTTGAGGAAATTGCATTTCGTCTGCTTTCTCTGGCTTCATAATTTTTTGTTGTTGATGGAGAGGTAATTGATGCCGGTGACATGGAGATTTGTAGCTTTAGACACAGAGCTGAGAAGGCAGAACAAATGTGTCCCCTTCCAACAGGTCAGAACAGATGCAGATTGTGTATGAGCGGATGACATCCCAATCGACACCCCCCACTCTGCTTCCAACAAACTCCTTTCACTCTGCTCCTCCTTCAACCTCTCCCAATGGACCTCAGGAGCCACTCACAAAGATGGACACACACTGGACCTCATCTTCACCCGCCTCTGCCCCCTATCTGACATCTCTAACTCTCCACACCCTATATCCGACCACAACCTGCTTACCTTCACCACTATCTCCTCCCCACCTGCTCCTCCTGTCTCATATCCAGTACGACCCCGCAGGAATCTACAAAACCTCAACCCTCACACTCTCTCTGACTCTCTTACACCTCTTTCCACTATCTCCTCATTCAATGACCCAGACGCAGCCACCACTTTCTACAACCATACAATCATCACCGCCCTTGACTCAGTCGCTCCTCTCACACACAACAGAACCCGCAAAATCAACAGACAACCCTGGCACACAGACTCTACCAAACAGCTGAGGCGAGCTTCCAGAATTGCTGAACGCCGCTGGAAGAAAACTCACTCCATTGATGATTTTGCCTTTTACAAACACTCACTGCAGACATTTAAGTCCGCACTCGCATCAGCCAAACAGGACTATTTCACCACTCTCATATCCTTCCTGTCTCACAACCCCAGACAATTATTCAAAACCTTCAACTCTCTTCTCCGTCCACCAACACCTCCTCCCCCATCCCTCCTTTCAGCAGATGACTTTGCCATTCACTTCCTCCAGAAGATCAACCTCATCAGAGAAAGCTTCAGCCCGCAGTCCCCACCACCCTCCCTTACCCTTGCAACCTGCTCTTCCCCCTTAACTTGCTTCCCCACGGTCACTCATGACAAGCTCTCCTCCTTACTGTCCAAATCCAACCTCACTACCTGTAGTCTTGACCCACTGCCATCCCACCTCATCCCAGACCTCAGTGCTTCTATCATCCCAGCACTCACCCATCTCTTCAACCTATCAATAACCTCTGGCATCTTCCCTTCTGCCTTTAAACATGCTACTATCACTCCAATCCTAAAAAAAACAACCCTTGACCCCTCTTCTCTGTCCAACTATCGCCCCATCTCACTGCTCCCTTTTGCTTCCAAACTCCTCAGACACTGCCCAAACGCCACTGAAAGCAGGGGCCGCCCGCCTGGCAGCTGCCCTGTGAAGCCCGTGCTCAGAGAGTGATTGATGGGTGAGGGGCCGGGGAGCAGGCAGAAAAACTATTTGTCCAGTGCAGGCTTCCTCTTTCCCCCCTCCCCTCTGTACAATGCTAGAGCCACGGAGAGGAGAGGCTGGAGGGAGAGGAGAGGCTGGAGGGAGAGGAGAGGCTGGAGGGAGGGGGTGACCCAGGAGAAGCCCTCACATCACTGCCGGCCAGCAGCTATGTCACCATGTGCAGTGGACAACATAAAGCAATGGTTCAGGTGAGAGAGGATGTAAGAGGATTGTACCTGCTTTCTCACAGTTTTTCTGCCTCCTGCTGTGGTGTCCCCTCTGTGCTCTCCATAGTGAAATTCCCCAATATACAGTGCAGAGTTTTCCTGCAGGGCAGGGTGACCCCTCCACCATATACAGAGCAGGCAGGTCTTTATTCTTTTAGTTTTGGGTCACACTGTGCTGTGGCCCCTTTTGGGACCTGTGTTGGGATATGTGAAAATATGGGAAAAACACATCCCAACAGATCCCACAATGTGTCCATAGGGGACAACAGCACAGACATGGTCACTTTTGGACTGTGTGTGTTCTGTTTTGTAAATGCTTTCTGTGCTGGACACAACAGTGCGGTCAGTAGCGCTATTTTGTCCAGGTCAGAAAGCTTTTCTTACTTTGCCTTGTGAGAGCCTTTTTCTGGAACGAGTTGTATTTTTGATGGTACCACTGAATGCACCGTATGTACATAAAATACAAATTCTTTGTGAGTTGGAGTTAGGAAAAAACACAACTGCAATTTTTTAGGAGTTTTAATTGTTCTGGAGTTTATTGTGTGATATAAATGACATATTATCTATATTCTGCAGATCAGAACAATTTTTGTGATAAAATATATTACTTTAGGCCTGATGTGAAAAACAGAAAGCCAGGGGGATCTGTTCACTGCAGACACCCACGGCACCCAATGGATCCTATTCATTAGGCCGTGTTCACACAGCTTATTCCCGACGGATTTGTGAGCCGTATTGAGCTCACAAATCCGCCGTGAATAAGGGGTGGGACGGGGCGGGGCCGGAGCGCGGCGGGGGCGCCGCTCCCCGGCCCCATAGACTTGCATTATCCACGGCGTGTATTGCGCCTGGATAATGTGCATGTCACTTTCTCCCCGCCCGGCGGATTCGGCGAGCGGGAGGGGCGACGGAATCCACTGTTCTCTATGAGAGCAGTGGATTACCGTAATAACAGGGACGGATTGGCGCCGTACGGAAGCGCAAATCCGGCGCGGAGTACGGCGCCAATCCGAGCCCAAATAAGCCGAGTGAACGAGGCCGTACAGTGGGGCCGTCAGGTTTCTGCTGTGGTGTCTGCAGTTGAGAAGGAAGAAATAGTTGCTGTGGATTTTTTCTGTCTCAACAACAAACACTATGGCAGAGCTCTGATGGATCCACAGCAAAAAACCTGACACAGATGTGAACCAGGCCCTACAGGGGGGTTTCAAAACTACTTGTAGTTTATCAGTCCATAAAGTGAGGATTTAAAAATAAAATATTTACCTTGTGAACCCACTAATTCAAGTGACACAGCAGGTCCTTGTGCAGCCAATTACAGGCCATGGTAGTGACCTGTAATTGGCTGCACATTGTCTGCAGATTCACAGTGAGCTAATGTGAATGTGAATTTTCCCCTTCTATTTTATGATAAGTATACGTTCTTTTAGATTCTTTTTTCAACAGTTATTGAAATAGGCATAGTGACAGGGATATAAGTTTCTCTGTAAAAATCCATGCCACAGCTCACAATGGGGCGTGAAAAATGCCGTGTGAACCCAGCCCTACAGAGCAAAACATAACACAGAGGGCCCGGGCCCCGGATGTTTTGGGACCCTAGCAACGCCCCTGTAGAGAACTATGGATTACATCTCCTCTGGTAATGCAAGTCTATGGGCCGGCGAAGTGCCGGCCCCCCGCTCACGCTCCCGCCCCCGTCCACACGGCGTAATTGCGGGGCGCAATTACGTCCTGCAGTTAAGCCGTGTGAACATAGCCTTAAAGACCACAACATCAGCGCTCAGGTGGCACGTGACTGCTCAGGGTTCCTAGCTGTGAGGGGCTTATTTTTGGAGTAGGGCTTATATTTCAGGCCTACTCCAAAAAAACCCTGAAAAATCAAGCTATGGCTTATTTCTGGAGAAAGAGGGTGTCACCTGCCATTACACTATGATCACTGTAGTATGTGTAAATTTTACTGCCCTGAATTATTTGCATTCATTTTTTGCCCTATGCTAAACCTATCAACTGCCCCACTCTGTTGCTGTACAGTTAGATGATCTGTGACATCTCCTGACAAGTTTATTTTAGTAAGCACTTGTGTTCTCTATTAAATAATTATGGAGCCTCTTCTTTTATATCTCTGTGTTGTGCTGTTCCTCAGTTATTCCTCCTAGAAATGTATTACTGAATCTGTCAACTGGGCTTTACAATTCTCGTCTTCAAAGGGATATGTCCCGCCGCACACTGTTAGCACTGGTTGAGCACAATCAGACTAGACAAGGACACACCACAGTTGGTAACACCCAGATGAATGATTCCATAATACATTTCTAGAAGAATTAGCACAAGAACAACACAAAATAGAGTTATAAGAGAAGATGCGCCGGAATTGTTATCTTAAGGGAACCCCATTATTTACTAAAACAGATATGTCAGGACAGGCCCTCTTTAACCCCTTCCTGATGAACGGTCATAATAATATGGCTCTAAACTTTTTTCCTCCTCGCCTTTTATTTTTCTACCTACATAGACATATGAGGGCTTTTATTTTGCGGGACAAGATGTACTTTCTAATGGTGTTACTCATATTACCATAGATTATACTGGGAAACCGCAAAAACATTCTAAGTGGGGCAAAAAGTGAAAAAAAAAACATACTTGCTCCATGTTTGCGGGAGTTTTGTTTTCATGGCGTTCATTCATCTGTACAAATTATCTGTATTCTACAGGTTGATACGCATCCGGCAATACCAAACATGTAGGGTTTCCATTATGTTTTTGTACCGTAAAACATTCCAAACATTCCAAAATTCCAAACCTTTTCTATTTTTGAAATTGGTGCCGCAGCGCCATTTTGTACAACCCATAACTTTTTTGTGCTAACACCTATGAACATGAGTGAGGGGGCATTTTTTGCAGGCTGAAATATACTTTTTATTGCTAGGAGCTTGGAATGCATGTGACTTTTTTGATCAATTTTATTCCAATTTTTAAGGGACGTGAAATGACCCAAAAAACCACAATCTTGTCGTTTGGAATTTTTCTACGGAGTTCAACTGATGTTATATTTTAATAGATCATACTTTTTTGAACGAGGCAATACCAAATATGTGCAACTGTTTTATTTTACTTTTTTATTTGTAAAATGGTGAAGATGGGAGGTTATTTGAACTTTTAATACTTTTTAATTTTTTTTTACACTTTAAAACCTTTTTTGATTTACTTTACCTTTGAGTCCCCATAGGGCGCTTCACCACTAGGGGGCGCAATCGTTTATACAGCCTAATGCATTGTATAGACAATGCATTAGATGGTACAAAGATGGTGGTTTCCACACTTCCTGTCTCGGGCCAGAAGTGGGGAAAACGAAATCATGGCTGCGATGGAAGCCTTCACGAGGCTTCCAGCTGCCATGTTCAGTGATCCAGACAAAGGGATTTCACCGCTGATGTCCCGATCATAGTAAGAAACAGTGCACAGCACCCTTACCCATTGATTTAGATGCCGCGGCTATCTTTTCCATGGCGTCTAAGGGGCTAAAAAGCCCCCCCCCCCGCGCTGTAACCGCTGGGTGTTAGCTGCAATTAGCCGCTAACACCTACCGGCTGTGTAGTGGCATCGTGCTGTGGTCCCACTACAAAGACCCTTACTGGCGTCAGGACGTATCCATATGTAGAGTGGCGGTAAGGGGTTAAAGGGACACTACCATCCAATTTTTCTTTTCACATATTGACAAGCAATATGAGATTATTGTATAGATTTTTTTTTTTTTTTTTTTGGTGCTTGATTTTTTTTAAATGACCTTTTTTTTTTTTTTTTTTTTTTTTTTAAAGTTCCCCCATGTACATTACTGTCTCTGAATTCCCTTTTGTGAATGGTCCTCTTTTGTTGGGCGGCTCCTGTCTGAGAAGAATATTATCAGCAATAACATAAGGGTAAAGAAACTCCCTCCTCAGTGCAGAAATAGATGGCCCTATTTTCCTTTCACATATTGCTTATGATCTAGTATGATTTTATCTATCCCTGTGGGGAGAACAGTAGGGCAATCATTACATACTTTTTGAGATGGGACTATAAAGAGATAAGTAACAAGTGAAGTTAAGTGAGATTAGTCTGCACTGTCAAATAAATGCTCTCTCTCACAGCTAGAGAAGGAGAATATTTTATCTGTAATTTTTAATTGCATAGGACTGCAGAAAAAAATAGTATTAAAAAATAGTTTTCCAGGAATATTGGTTTTAGCAAAAATACTCCTTTCTTATAGCAGTGTCCCCGTAAAGCAGAAGTACTGGCCTTCGTTGTGTGGGGGCAGTAATGGAAATCATACCTTCATGCACAGAGGTCCTTTTTGTGTATTTAGAGCAGCCAACCTGAATAAGCTGCAGTCTAAGGCTATGTTCACACGGCTTAATTGCGGGGCGTAATTACGCCGTGTGGACGGGGGCGGGGCGGGAGCAGGGGAGTGAGCGGGGGGCCGGCACTTCGCCGGCCCATAGACTATCACTGCTAGCGGCGCGTCTACGCCGCTAGAAAGTGACATGTGAATTATCTCCCCGCCCGGCGGCTTCGCCGGGCGGGGATAGGAGACGTAATCCATAGTTCTCTATGAGAACTGTGAATTACCGTAATGAATGGGCCGTTGTCGGCCCATAATTGGCGCACTTCGGCGCGTAATTACGGACCGAAATACGGCCCATTTTAAGCCGTGTGAACATGGCCTAAAGCACAGGGGGAAACAGAGTGCTTTGACAGGAATTGAGTTTAATAGTAAATAGAAGTCATGCACTCCTGTGAAAGAGGGACCGGGGGACGGTGCCAAGTGTAAAGGTCACAAAGACCAATAAACTAGAATAAATAGATATACACCGGCACTCAAATATAGCAAGCAAAACGGGTATTTTATTTACAAAATTATGCCAAGTAGCTCCAGAGTGAGGATAATAACAGAAGTCAAAGAAACAGATTACTGCACAAAATTAGAATAAGGGTCTCAATGACGGTAAACATGCAGAGGTTCAGGTACTGACATTTCGGCCAGCATGCCTTTATCAAGCCACGTATGGTATAATAGGGGCAAAAGGGTAACCCAGAGGCTGCAACAGAAGCAAAGAAGAGTAGGCTTGTGGTATAGGGGAAAGCCGTAACAAGCTGCGGGGAAGAAGCGGTTATTAGGGAGAAGTAGGTGACCTGTCCGATCAGAGAGTAACACAGCAGCTACAACAGTGAAATTGTCTTAATTTTTAGTAATCTCACTTTAATTTCCTAAATTGCTTGGAAAGGTGTTGCAAGTGAGTAATAAAAAATCTTTGATTATTCGCCACACTTTTCCAAACAATTTAGGAAATTAAAGGCAATTTTACTGCTGTGTAGTATTGTAACAGAAAAATCGCACCAAATATGCCACAAAACTGCATAATGTGAAAGCACCTTTAGTGAAGTGACTGAAGTGATTAGCGGTCTAGTAGCACCTCTCTACAGTAGAGTGTGGTACTACATGCCCTGTACTGCTCTTTACATGGGTCAGGATGAGCAGCTCCTTTGTGCATCAGGTGAGGGCCCCATTTTCTTCTTTCCTGCTATATTGTGTATAAAATACATGACCCAAGTAATCTCCTATCCTCAAAATAAAAAGCAATTTCCGCAGCTCTTTCTGACTGTAATATGTGAGGACTTGTGGATCTGTATTGGTTTCTGCTTAATTTTCTTTAATCTTCATTTTGCATTGTGTTGGGTGACATTTTTGGCCTTCAGAACCAGTTACCAGTTTTTCATAGAGTTATGGGTACATCATAAAATGGTTGTCCCAGGACAAAATAATATTGTACGGTGAGAGACTACTGTATGTTTTTAGAGCATGACCATCAAAGAAGCCCACCTTGAAATTTTGGTTTTTAATTTAAATAATTTAAAAGATTACATATAAAATAATAATATAAACCACCATGTAGAATAAAGAATGCACCATAGTGCCCCTTAATCATCCTTCCACATCTTACCCATACAATATTGCTATTCAGTGCCCCTATAAAACTGCCTTATAGTGCCAAAACAATAACGCCGTACAATGTCTAAATAATTCTCCCAGGGGCGTGTCCTGCCATGTGAGGAGAGCAGACACGTTTACAGAGAGCTCCGTCCAGGGCACCAGCTTTTAGCCTGCTTTTGCCACGGTCATGGGCAACAGGAGAGGGAAGAAGGCTCCTAAGACGCTCAGGGACAATCAGGAGGGAGAAATCCTGATTTCTAATTACTTTTCACCCCTCGCGGACCTCACAGCGGACTCGCAGAGTTTCCGTGCCTCGGATCCCGCGGCGCCATCTTGCCCGTCCCTAACCCGGCCGCACAGGAAGAAGGGGATG
This sequence comes from Phyllomedusa bahiana, assembly GCA_025379985.1. Classification (NCBI taxonomy): domain Eukaryota; kingdom Metazoa; phylum Chordata; class Amphibia; order Anura; family Hylidae; genus Phyllomedusa; species Phyllomedusa bahiana. Next base: position 46,630 of record JAODAL010002541.1, on the reverse strand, counting down.
CAGCCGGCGCGGACATCGACACCCGGCGAACCCAAACCCCCGCAGTTACAGACACGCACCCGGAACCCACCTGGCCAGGAGATGCTGCCGAAAGCGGGCGGCTTGCCCCGACACTTACTCCGGGAGCCGCAGGAGGAGGAGATGACTCACCCGCCGCTGACAGGCCCGGGACGGGAGACGGATCGGGACACAGAGAGCCCCGGGAGCCCCTGCAGTATACGCGCCCGTACACTGCAGGCACAAGGTGGGTGCGCGGAGCGGGAGAGACTCGGCGCGGCCCACGGGGGATCCCACCTGGAAGATAACAGCCGCACCGCCACTTCCGCGTGGCAGCTGCCTCCCCAGCATGTTAAGATGGCGACCTCGCCAGCAGAAAGCCCTGTTGCCTTGATGCTGGACTCCACCGTCAATTGGGCAGCAGAGGGCACGAGCCTGGGCGCAGTGCACCAGTCCCTTTCTCCCACGGAGCACTATGCCCCACCAGCCCAGGAGTCCCTACAGCAAATAACTCCACAGCTCCCACTGCAGACGTCTGGGGCGGCCCAAATGTCCCCCCCAACAGTCCCTACCAGGGGTTCAGAGGCGTCCCTCTCAAGCTCCCAAGTGACCCATGGGGAGGACTCTATGACAGCCGGCTACCCTGCTCAGCTGCTTCCACCACCCCACTCTGACGGGGGATCAAAGGCTTCCGTCGCGGCCTCTGTGATGCCTACACCGGCCCGAGAGGCCCCCAAACGTGCACCTTCCTCAGATCCACTGAGAACCGCCACCGCAGGTCACTATTTGCAGCCATCAACCCTCCAGCTGAGCCCCGTGTGGCACTCCAGTCCGGACTCGTCTACATGGGGAGGGAGCCCCTCTCACCAAGCTGCCAATCTCACTACGTTGGCGGAGCCGCCTGCAAGTTATCGTTCTATCTTTCCGGACCTGTCTCAGACCGTGAACCTCCCTCCTCCAGAAGAGGCGATTCATGTTCTTGCCGCTCACCCGGAGCTTCGGGCGCTCCTCTCGTTGCTTCCTACCAAATCTGACATGCAGCAACTAGCTCTCAATCTTCAACACTCCTGGAAGCGAGACTTAGTCCCTGTCCAATCTGATATCTCTGTCCTAAAAGAAAGGGTCCAGAAATTGGAAGAGGCCCAGGCATCCTCAAAGGCAACGGTCTCTGCTCTGCAATCTTCTATTACTGAACAACAGACCCGCTATACTCACCTCGTTGGCCACATGGATGACCTCGAAAACCGCAGTAGAAGGAACAACATCAGGGTGCGAGGTCTCCCCGAAACGGTCAAGACGGCTGAACTGCTGCCTACCCTAACGAAGGTGTTTAATTACGTCTTAGACAGACCGGAAGGAACAGCTATCGCCTTTGATCGAGCCCATAGGGCACTCCGGCCCCCTAGTCAAGACATCACGCGACCTAGGGACATCATTTGTCGCATTCATTACTTTACATTGAAAGAAGAAATTATGCGAAAAGCGCGACTCATGCAGAATGTGACTCTCAACGGGATGACTCTGAGCCTCTACTCAGACCTTTCAAGGAGAACCCTCCGTCTGCGCTCCGCGGTCAAACCATTATTGGCCCTTCTTCAAGCAAGAGGTATCCCATACAAATGGGGCTTCCCATTCTCAGTTCAGGTGTGTCATAAAGACAAGCTTCTTCTCTTCCGGTCAGTGGCGGACTTCCGACCTTCCTCTCAGCCTTGGATCTCCCCGAGGTATCCTTACCGGACTGGACTGCGGCGATGCTGATGGACCCTCCCTCCCAGCTGGGCTCCTCTTCTGAATTACAGGCCCCCCGCTCGTCGCCTGAGGGGCCCAAAGTCCTCCAGACGACCTCGAAAGACGCTTCCTCAGCAGCCTGGATCGCTGCTGCCCACCCAAGCGACATCCTCATCGTTGATCCCCTTGGACTGTCAGCCTTTCAGATAGGTCAAGCCTTTGTGGCTAACTGTTTTCTCTGAATGTTCTGCCTTGTCTTCTCCTGCTTTTTGAAACATGCTGTCCCCCCTGTCGTATGTACATGCCACATGACGAAGTCACAGTGTGCTCTAACTCTTTCCCTTTCCTCTCCCGCTGCTTTCTGCGCGATTGTTGTTAGCACCCCTTGTTTGTTTTTTTGTTTTGTTTTTTTTCTTCTTTCTTTTCTTTCTTTTTTCCTTCCCCCCTCCCCCGTCCCCCCTCCCCTCTTCCCCCTTTTCCCCCTCCCCACCTTGCTTCCACCCTCCACCCCCTTTTTTTTCCCTTCCCCCCCCCCTCTTTTTTTTTTTTTCTTTTCTCCCCTCCTCCTTTTCCCCCTTTTTTTTTTTTTTTCTTTTTTTTCCCCCTTTCACCCTCTTTCTCTCTTTGTTTGTTTTGTTTTGTTTGTCGATGTGACTTGTTCTGCTGCTAAATTACTGTGGCTCATGCGAGAGGGGGTGATGGCATCATTTTATGCCGATGGCTAAATGGCATGGCTAATCTCCCTGCCCACGGCTGCGGTTGTGGTACTACCTCCATATTTGAGTTGGACCACCGCCTTAGCTGTCCAGCTGAGATGTACATGCCCTGAGACGTCTCTGTACATGATACTCTTTGCTCTATGTTCTTTTCTACACCTGTTAGCGATTGTAACCGCCCCCAAGATGCAGTGGCTTCTATACATCCCATTGCGGCCCTTGAAGTGTTACTTCTGAACTTGTTACGTTTTTGGCCAGACTTTCCTCGGCCTTTTTTCTTACTGTTATGGTTAACCCTTACTCTCCATGGTTTTCTCCGACCGGCCTTCGCTCTCCCCCTGGGTTTTTTTCTCGGGCACATTTCCTTAATCGCTGGTACATTGTTACCTAATGGATAATCTCAGAGTGACTTCCCTCAATGTGAAGGGATTTAATGTTCCCGAGAAACGCTCTCAGATCCTCTATGACCTACATAAGCAGGGGTCCCAAATTGTCTGTATCCAGCAGACGCATTTGTTAGACTCCCATATTCAGAATTTCAGCAACAGATACTTCCCTGTCTGGTACCAGAGCAGCAACCCTCTCGCCAAAACGAAAGGAGTCGCCATTCTCTTTCACAAATCCTTGCCGGTCCGGGTCCTGGAAGTTCTCCCTGACGATGATGCCAGAGTCCTCTTTATCAAGTGCAACATCCAAGGCCACCTGTTCACGATCGCCAATATATACGCGCCCAACTCGGGACAGCTAACATTTTTTTCCAACATGTTAGACACCCTTACTAGTTTCGCCCAGGGTAAGATTATTTTGTGCGGAGACTTTAACCTCTCTCTCAATCCCCTGCTAGATACCTCCACCGGGTGCTCCTCCCTTCCCCTGCGCACGCACAATAGAGTCAGAAAAATGCTTCATGATATGCAGCTTGTGGACGCGTGGAGATTGCTTCATCCTGGGGAGAGGGATTACACCTTCTTCTCATTCCCGCACGGCTCTTACAGTCGTATCGATTATGTCCTCCCACACCACTCCTTGCTGCCCTTAGTTAGCCGTACCTCAATCGGGAATATATTGCACTCCGACCATGCCCCGGTACACTGCGATTTACGCCTCCCTCATGTTTCCAAGCCGATCTTCTCTTGGAAACTGAACGAGTCCCTCCTTTCAGACTCCCTTTGCCTTGCGGAGCTCACTAGTACGGCAGAAGCATTTTGCCTGGAACATGCAAACGATCCCACTCTCCTGCAGACTCAGTGGGAAGCCCTTAAGTGCGTTTTGCGGGGGGTTCTTATAAAGCATGGCGCCCGGTTGAAGCGGGAGAAATCTCATAAGCTACAGACCCTTCTCTCGCGTTTGCACTCTCTAGAGTCCACCCACAAAGACTCTGGCTTGGAAACAGATCTGAGGGACCTAATGCAGGTGCGTCACGAAATACGGCGCTTGCTAGACAAACAACATCAGAGATACCGTCAGATCTGTGCGGGTTCCTCCTATGTTTGGAGCAATAAACCAGGACGGTTCCTTGCCCGGGCGCTGCGCGAGAGAAGGGCCTCCCTGTTTGTCCCGTCTATTAAGGACTCGAGGGGCTGTTTATTACATATAACAGATGAGATCCTGAAAGTTTTTAATGCCTATTACACCGAACTGTACAACCTGGCTCCGTCTGGGGCGCCCTCGGACCCTGAGGCGTCTGGCAGGCTCCTCAGAGAATATCTCTCACGCACATCCCTACCTAAACTTGATTCTCAATCCTTAGCCACTCTAGAGGAACCTTTTTCCTCTGATGAGCTGGGCAAGGCTATCTCTGCTCTCCCGGCGGGTAAGAGCCCGGGTCCCGATGGGTATACGGCACATTTCTATAAAACATTAAAGGACTCCCTCTCCGCTCCCCTCCTTCGAGCATTTAATAGAGTGTCCTCTGGCTCGCCTTTTGACCCAGCTTTTCTGAAAGCATTCATTACCGTGATCCCAAAGGACGGTAAAGACCCAGCGCTCTGCCAAAGTTACAGGCCCATCTCTCTTATTAACACCGACGCTAAGCTTTTTGCTAAATTGATCGCAATGCGCCTCAACCCCTTGCTCGAGTCCCTCATCCACCTCGATCAAGTAGGGTTTGTTCCTCATAGGGAGGCGAGGGACAATACTTTAAAGACTTTTTCTCTCCTGCATCATGTCAGGGCCTCAAAGATCCCTTGCGTTCTCTTATCTCTAGATGCCGAAAAGGCGTTTGACCGGGTTAACTGGTCCTTTATGCAGGGGGTGTTGGAACAAATAGGACTGGGCCCGGCAATGATGAACAGGATACTTGCGCTCTATCACTCCCCGCATGCACAAATCCGTATAAATGGCTCTCTATCCCTCCCGTTCCAGATAAGCAATGGTACCAGACAGGGATGTCCCCTTTCCCCTTTGCTCTACGTTCTAGTTATGGAACATCTTATGCAAGCCATACGCTCTGACGACTCTATTCCGGGTATTCAGATCGCCAATCAGAACATAAAATGCTCGGCATTTGCGGACGACCTGCTTTTATACCTTTTGAACCCTGAAGACTCTATCTCAGCCGTGCTCCGAGTGTTAAAAGACTTTGGGATTCATAGCAATCATAAAGTGAACATGTCCAAAAGTGTGGCGTTAAGCCTCAATCTTACAGACCACACCCTTCGAACCTTGAAGTTGGCCTTCCCATTTTCATGGGCAGAGACTTCTTTCACCTACTTGGGTGTCAGAATTCCTGCTCATCCAGAAAAAACCTTTGATCTTAACTTTGCTCCGTTGCTCTCCACGATTAGACAGGACTTGATGAAGTGGGATAGAAGAGACTTTTCCTGGATAGGGAGAATAAATATATTCAAAATGAATATTCTCCCGCGTCTCTTATACCTGTTTCAGACCATTCCCATTCTTCTCCCGAAGAGCTTTTTTATGGCCCTGCGTAAGTCAACCTCCGAATTTGTATGGGCACACAAACATCCCAGGCTAGCCCATTCAGTGCTTACTAAACCCAAGAGAGAGGGAGGACTGGCGCTTCCTGATTTTCACCTGTACTACCTGGCCTCAGTCATGGTGCGCACGCTGGATTCATTTCACAATGCCCACCTGAAATTTTGGGTACAGCTTGAGACGCTGCTTTATGGCGCTCCTACAGCGGCCCTACCATGGCTGACCCCAAGGTTCCTACCAAAACGTCTCCTGAGTACTGTTCCATTGATAGCACGCATCTCGATCGCAATCTGTAGGGCGTTCCCCTCTAAGATGTCCCTATTTAAACCAGTGGGACAATTGACACCCATAACAGGTAATCCGGGGATACCAGAGTACTTAGCATTAGCTATATCCCGACTGAGCGGTGGAAGGGCCTCTCGTATGACTTTCAGCAATGTACTATCTTCAGACTCGCTAAAACCCTATTCCGAATTGGAGGGAGACATGGAACGATCTAATCTATCAAGATTTAATTACTATCAGCTACAAAGTTTCTACTCCACTAACAGGGTCATTCTGGACCTCCACAGGCCTCACTCGACCTTCAAATCATGGTGCTTGCTGGACTCCCTGGGAAGACACACGCTTTCCAAAATATATGGGTTACTGAGTTCAGTAGGTGATGAAAAATTTCCCTTCCAAAAGACCTGGGAGAAGGAGTTGGGTAGGGAGCTCTCGGGGGAGGAATGGGAAAAGACCTTCATCCTGGCCCACAAATCTTCCATCTCCACCAAGGCGCAGGAATTGAACTATAAATTAATTACACGCTGGTACAGAGTCCCAGCCCTTTTACACTCCATATACCCTGAAGCATCCAATATCTGCTGGCGCTGTAAGACAGAGGTGGGGACCCTATCTCACATTTGGTGGAGTTGCGCCACATTACAACCCTTCTGGAGCAGGGTCCTTGACCTCATTCATGTGATTACGGGCCTTAGAATACAAGGTGGCCCTGCCTCCTTGTTTCTTTTTGATATCCCCTTGCCAATATCCTGCCTCAGAACTCAGCTTTTGCGGTTCCTGGTCCTGGCGGCAAAACTGGTGATACCCCGTTTGTGGTTATCTACTGCTTGCCCGTCTATTTCCTCCTGGCTCCAGGAGATCCACAATCTCCAACGTTTGGAGGAATTCCGTGCAGACTCGCTCTCCCAATCCAGGAAGCACTTACAGACCTGGGACGAATGGTTTGCCTTTTGCCGTACGGACCTCTACCGCACTTTTAGTTAAGCTATCTCGTCTGACCTCCTCGCACGTTGGAAAACCTGATCTGGGAGTGGCCGACGGGGTGGGGAGGCGGGGCTGACCGGAGAATTTTCTTTTTCCTTTTCTTGTTTTTCACTCCTTTTTTATGCATATGTTGTTGAGTTCGGACTATTTATGTGAACATAATATCAGCTTCCGAGTTGGTGCTGTATCCGGGGACTCATGTGCTGCCACTCTAACATGCTCAGTAGTTGCCGTTTCCTTTTGTTCCTAATGGAACCAATGGAAGATGACGCTCTGTTTTCATTTGGTCACAATGGATACATCACTGTTAACTTTGGTACATTACGTATGAGCACCATGTAACAATACTTCATGTTAACTACAGTTTACTGTGTACTCTGCTAATGGACTGTTATATGCCGATCTCGAATCTGATTGTTCACAGTTGTCTCTTCTTTTTCAATAAAATCCGTTTTTGAATTTGAAAAAAAATAAATAATTCTCCCATACAGTCTCTACATCTTGCTGGATATATAGCACACACAATACCACAATACTTCTGGAGCTTACAGTAGAACGGAATGTATTTCCACTCCATTCTCAGGATATTTCTGGGGGTCTCATCCATCCCCTAAAACCGCCCCAAGAGACGCCGGATGTCTGAATGACTGCAGCAGCTGGAGAGTTTTTTGAAGAGGTATCTTTTTCTCAATGTTGGAATTTATGGTTTTCATTAATAGAAATATCTGTTGAATGCATTACAGATGTGCTCTGACCTTGCCGCTCTTCCTCCGCAGACACTGGGAATAATTGTCGTGTGATAAGCAGACGCAGCTGACCTCTTATTTTCCTATTAGAAATAAACACCCGTAGAGCGCGTCCTGTGCTGCAATGTGTTCCCTTATTATAGAGATCTCATTTGTATTCCTCAGACACCTGCATTGATGAAGTGATGTTGGCCGCAGTCCACAGGAATGCTATACCCACAGCAGAATGGAGCCTCCTGGACTTAATTCCTCTTCCTAAATTTACTGTTTACCCTGCATAATTGTAGCCTATCAGCAGGTTACAGGGTTAACCCTTCGTCGCCTACAGGGCTCATTTTAGGCCATGCCGACTAAATATTTCAAATTCAATTCTTCCCAGTCCCCTGCCCCTTGGTTTTATCATTTTCCTGGCTCATTATAATGTACATACAAGAGACTGGGTCACCCAGTTCATCCAATGCTGTTCAGCAAGAGACACAAGGTCAATAAGTTTAATTAATTAGAGGCGGCAACTTAGAGGAATTGACTCTTTGAGTTGTAGGAGACAGTCAATAAATTACTGATACTTTGGTCGCAATCTTGTAATGTTCTTCAAGGAGAAAACATTTAAGTAATGTGTTTCATCTCAGGATGGCACGAACAGATTATTTGTAGAATGTAGTCCTTGACTATTTGGTATGTCAGCTTGTGCTTTATAGCTCGCCTATTGTTATTTTGGGTCCACATATAAGAAAAAAAACTACAATTCAGTCCTTACTCAGGTCCAAAAAAGTTAATGCTCGCAGAAAATGGCGCTGCATCGCAGAGTTAAAAAAACAGAGAATGTCTTTTTTTTTTAAAGTACTAAAATTTAACAAAAATTCTACATATTTGGTATTACTAACATCCCACAGAATACAGATAACACATAATTTATATCGAAGAGTGAATGCCATAGAAAAAAAACATACCACCCTACTTTAGATTTTTATTTCTGTTTCCCAATACATTATCTGGCTTCGAGTTATGGCGCTGACCTGTGTTGGGCAACCCTTTCATGTGTGGAGGGAGGGGAGTTACAACGGCTCTGCGGAAATTAGTGGGCAGGCCAGGGATTAGGCCCGGGGTGTGCTGGCAATTCAAGGAAGGCCAATGTAAATTTGGAGTTGGGTGTGAATTCAAACACATATGTAATGAAGCGTCTCATGGTTCATCACGGTGTTCGTAGCGGTAAAAAGGGAGTTGGGGTCCTGTCACATTCCAAGGGTGAGATGCCAGTGAGCCTGCATGCAATGCTTCCATTCCTAGACAGGTATCAAGATAGGGAAAAGGCTGTGTTGAAGTTGGTTTTCAGATTCCTAGTCCGGTGCATTCAGTTCCGTTTATCATGCAAAACTTTAATGGGGATGCATCAGTTCGGCTGTTTTCTTGAAGCTTGATTCTTTCAGTTCCTGAAATCCAGGGGCGTTTCTTCCCCTCCCAGCTGGGTGTTTCTTAACTGAAGGGGGATGACATCATCCCCCCCTTCACTGTTCATACTCGCTCCCGAGTCAGTGTGCTCTTTCCCCCCTCTCTGTCTGAGTCCACATGTCACTGTGTCGTTCCTCTCCTTTTGAAGTCTTATTTTGTAAGAGCTGTTTACATACCACGGGCCTGCTTTCAGTCTAGACTGCCTTCTATGAACTCAGAGCACATATCTCTTCTCCTCTCACAGCGGGAGGTTTGTTACAGTTGAATCCAGTCTTCTATGAACTCCTCCACAGCACAGATCCGTCTCTCTTCTATGTAGGAGCATTAGGCACCGAGGCACAATTCTGCTGTTTTCTGATTGTAGAAGCAGCTGCAAGTGTCACTGAGGAACTGGTGGCTGTGCAGAGTGAAATGTTACCGGCCCCTTACACGCATGAGCATTAGGCACAGAGGCACAATTCTGCTGTTTTCTGATTGTAGAAGCAGCTTCAGTGTCAATGAGGAGTTGCTAGCTGTACAGAGTGAAATTGTTGCCGGCCCCTTATTCTGAGTGAGAGAGGCAGGAATGCGCGCTCCCGTGAATACGACCGGGGGCCGAACAGAATGTAAATTAGTAGAGCCGTCAGCCAATGAAATGCAAGGAGGTGGAACCCGACCAGCACTGGGGAACAGTGTTTACACAAAACGAAGATAAGGCAGACTGTGAAAACAAGACAGCTTTGCAAATGACATCCAATTGCAAAGTTGCTTGTTTTCACTGTCCCCTTATTCTGAAGACCATTTAATGAAATGATACAACCCATTTGCGTTGGTTTATATTCATGCTGGGGTGGTAGGGGAAAAATTGGTCAAAAAGGTGAGTCTTGGGAAAATGTCGGACCCATTTTCTTCTCTGCCGTTAGAGCAGTTAGTTATTTCCCTGGTGGGTGTCATGCCCAAAAATGAGCTAGGAAAATTTAGGTTGATACATTATCTTTCTTTTCCGCATGGTCTATCGGTCAATGATGGTATTGACCCGGATTTATGTTCTGTGGTCTATACATCCTTTAACACAGTGGAGGGTTGGGTGTGGTCGTATGGTACTAGGGCTCCTTTTGCCAAAGACAGTGTTGTGACTGCATTTCGTCTTTTGCCAGTTCACCCTTCATTATTCGTTTGTTGGAATAATACGTTTTATGTGGATTGTTGCTTGTCCATTGGTTGTGCAATATCTTGTGCCTATTTTGATGCGTTCAGTTCATTTGTTGAGCGAGTGGTTCATTAGATGGCCGGGATACAGTCTGTCATTCATTACATAGATGATTTTCTTTGCATTGGTCCTGCGGGCTCTCCAGTTTGTAGTACACTCTTAAGGTCACTGGAATTTACAGTGCAATGGTTTGGGTTACCAGTGATGCCTGACAAAACGGAGAGTCCGGTAGCATCTTTAAAATTCCTGGGCATTGTCTTGGATTCCATGAAGATAGAATGTAGATTACCAGAGGACAGTTAGTCGTTGCTGGGCCAACTTCATTTTGTGTGTAGGATTATGCTTATGGAACAGATATTTTGTAGACGTATGGCGGCTACCAGTTAAGGCTAAGCATCATTTTGTGAGGTTATCGCAGGAACTAAAGGCGGACTTAAAGATTTGAGAGTCGTTTTTTGCAACAGTATAATGACCGCTCTCTTATGATGGGAAATAGGTTTGACAATGTTGATGAGGAAACTTTTACTGATGCGGTGGTGTGCAGCTTACTGGCCTGACAGATGGTTTTGGAGGGATTGGTCCGGAATCTGGTGTTAGTAAGAGTTGTTTCCCATTGTTGTTGCAGGTTCAATTTGGGCAGATTGTTTTCGCAATAGGAAAGTGCGCTTTCATTGTGATAACATGGGAGTGGTATCACCCAGTAATAGAATGTCTGCCACTTTCTCTCCCGATTTTTGTCTTTTATAACAGTTCATCTTGTGTTGCCTGTGGGTTAATGCCTGCGATTATGAACGTTGTTTCCGGGGGACGTTATGATTTGATCAGAAATGTTTCCACAGGTATCAGGTCGGTTGTCTTAACAACGCATGCGGCAAGGTAAATAGAGCAGTGTCTGCGTTTGTTGCTTGCAATGGGGCTTTCTTTTGTAATTCGGCACTTTGACTTGGAACACAGGTAAGGATACTTTTCAGCTAAATGATGGGGTTCATCTCAATACAGTGGGCATTGATATTTGGGCGGTTCATCAATGGAGATGGCCCCTCATTCGGAAATTTCGGATTGTGGTCCTTGTGAGCCGGTTTTAGTGAAGTAGCCATTAGTTCATTCTGGTGCCCATGAGCTGGTGGTTTACAGCTGGGAGTAAATATGGCTACATATTATGATGAGCAATTTCAGAAATTGGTCGCCAGATTTTTTGTAGCTTCAGGACCCCCTTTGCTCGGTATGGTTGCTCATTTTATGAGTGTTTTTACAAAAATTTTTAATTTATGTTACTTGTTTGGTAATGAACTGGCCGCTGTGGCCATTAAATTCCAAGCAGCGAATCCATATGTTTGAGGTTAAACTTAATTAGGATGCCAAAGGTGGTCTTGTTATGGTTGGTTTAATGGAGTTATGGAGGTAGTCTTTTTCTTGAGCAACTCCAAGATGCCAGGGTTAAGAGTCTTACTTTATCCTCTGTTTGGGTGGTATACATCAGGGTATAGAGTATAGCTGTATAGAATATCACCGTCTGCAGCACTGTTCCATAATGTAGTATACATACCACAGGACCCGATGTATCACAGATGCTATTCAGGCATCCATCATCATCATATGTTGGAGGTTTACCAACATAAACCACAGATGGAGATTGTGAGCATAAAAAATAGATGTATACCTAGTTCTTTCCTCTATATTTTATAAAAGCGACAACAGGAAATTACTCATATTACATCAGCAAAAGGAGTTGTCAAGTTGTCACCTAGCTTTATATTGATGACTAAATGGGATCTGTTATTGTGGCCAAATTGGTTGTCACCCAGCTTTTCCACATGGAGTATGTATAAATGTATAACAAAGAATACGTTTACACCATTAAAGGGGTGTTCTCATCAGGCTGTTTCACAGAGACTGCTCTTTACAGCCAGTCAGGGCTGTCTTATCCATTGGGTACACTAGGCAATTGCCCAGGGGTCTCATGAGCATAGGGAGCCCAGGCGGTTAGAGGTATAGTAATAACATTTATTTTGTATATAGTGGTATTATTCGGTAACCGTTTAACCATCAATCAGAGATATCATACATAGGAATATTCTCTTCTTGCTGTTTGTATATTTTTATATAGAATGCATCCTCACATCCCCACTGTTTTGCAAATGTAGAGGTTGGCACCACTCCCTATAGCAGTCAGGTTGTGTTTGTATGAATATATATATATTCAGGTAGCAGTCCGGGCTTCGACAGACAGGGACACCTATTCAGTATCCAGCAGAGCTGGGACATGCTGCCAAACTGTGCCTGGACCTAAACCATTACACTTCTATCAATATTACCATCATACAGTGACTACATAGTGGTAGATACCAGTGTACCCAGGAGACGTCTTCTATGACTGAAGGAGTTCTCTTTCCCTTTTCTTCTCCATCCTATCCAGAACTTCATGATGACTTCTCCCTGCCACAACTTGTCCCTGCAGAATTTACCATACAAACATTTTAGAATTCTAATTTTCCAGCACTTACCTACCTGTGCTTACCTCTGTACAAACCCCACATGGAGATTATACTACCACACCATGACCACATATCACCACCACATAGTGACTGAATAATACCACAACACCATGACCACATATCACCACCACATTGAATAATACCACCACATATTATCACCACATAGTGACTGAATAATACCGTCACATCATGACCACATATCACCACCACATAGTGACAGAATAATACCACACCACCATGACCACATATCACCACCAGTGACTGAATAATACCATCACATATCACCACCATATAGTGAATGAATAATACCACACCATGACCATATATCACCACATAGTGACTAAATAATACCACCACATATCTTCACCACATAGTGACTGAATAACACCAGCACACCATGACCACATATCACTACCTAATAGTGACTGAATAATACCGTCACATCAGGACCTCATATCACCACTACAGTGAGAGAATAATACCACCACACCATGATCACATATCACCACCACATACCCTGTTTCCCCGAAAATAAAACAGCGTCTTATATTAATTTTTGCTCCTAAAGATGCACTATGTCTTATTTTCAGGGGGTGTCTTATTTTTCCAGAAATAAATTATAGCATGCTATACTAGTGGTGTGTGTGTGTGTGTGTGTATATATATATATATATATATCTTAAGGTTTAGAGTCACAAACCATAGGATATATGTATGTAAAGGACATTTTATTGCAGCTGCAGTGACTTATCTCAAAGGATGGCAAATGTGACATGCTGAGACTTGTAGAACTAGAAGTTCCAGCATGCCCCATCAGCCAGCCTGTGAGATGTGTTTGTGTCAGTATCATTGCTCTGTTCCCTCCCCCCCCCCCCATCCCTCACTTACTTGTACACTGTCTCCTGTCCTGGGATGTTCGGGACCTGTGGTGACATCGCAGTCACATGACCTCCCTGCACAGGCCCTTCAAAACTCTTCTATAATAATATGTTCCAGGGCTGTTTCTTGGGATGAGCGAAGCTTTGTAACACCCGCACTACCTCCCACCCACCTTTCCTCTGCCCACCCTTAGGAACAGCCCTGTGTATGGGGAGATGTAGTAATGATTTCCGCTATGTCTTATTTTCCGGGGGTGCCTTATATTCGGGAATTCAACAAAATCTCTGCTATGTCTTACTTTCGGGGGTGTCTTATTTTCGGGGAAACACGGTAGTAACAGAATAATACCACCACATCAGGACCTCCTTTCACCACCACATACCCTGTTTCCCTGAAAATAAGACATCCCCCGAAAAGACCTAGTGCATTTATTTTTATGCAATTCAGAGTTTGGCTGCTTATGCTGATGTTTGTGATGAAATCACTACAGTATATTAACACATGTTGATTTTTTGTTCAATAATAAATGTCAAGTATTGTTCATGGAAAAATTAGATATCCCTAAAAATAAGTCTGAATAATACCAAAACATCATGACCACATACAGTTGTGCTCAAAAGTTTACATACCCCGGCAGAATTTTTATGTTTTCTCTTTTTAAATCATAATGACAACCAAAAACATCCAAATGACCCCGATCAAGAGTTTACATACCGCAGTTCTTAATACCGTGTATTGCCCCTTCCAACATCAATGACAGCTTGAAGTCTTTTGTGGTAGTTGTGGATGAGGCTCTTTATTTTCTCAGATGGTAACACTGCCCATTCTTCTTGGCAAAAAGCCTCCAGTTCCTGTAAATTACTGGGCTGTCTTGCATAAACTGTGCGCTTGAGAGCTCCCCAGAGTGGCTCAATGATATTGAGGTCAGGAGACTCAGATAGCCACTCCAGAACCTTCACTTTGTTCTGCTGTAGCCAATGACAGGACGACTTGGCCTTGTGTTTTGGATCGTTGTCATGTTGGAAAGTCCAAGTACATCCCAAGCACAGCTTTCGGGCTGATGAGTGAAAAATTGCCTCCAAGTATTTGCTGATAATTGCTGCATTCATCTTTCCTTCAACTTTGACCAAGTTTCCTGGCCTTTGTAGCTTAACATCTCCAAAACATCAGCGATCCACCTCCGTGCTTAACAGTAGGATGGTGTTCCTTTCATTCATCATAGGCCTTGTTGAGAACTCTCCAAATGTAACGTTTATGGTTGTGGCCAAAAAGTTTGATTTTGGTCTCCTCACTCCAAATTACCTTGTTCCAGAAGTTTTGAGGCTTGCCTCTGTGCTATCTGGCATATTGTAGGTGAGATACTTTGTGTCATTTGCACAGTAATGGCTTTCTTCTGCGACTCGACCGTGCAGCCCATTTTTCTTCAAGTGCCTCCTTATTGTGCATCTTAGATCTATGTACTGCAAAGAGAAATCACAGACACGAAGCACAACTCCTCGTGCAAATAAAGTTTTAAATTACAGGAGTAATAGATATAAAAGAGCTTCTCACCTATTTGAGTTGTGCAAATGAAATGGCACAACTCATATTAAAGCATACGTGAATATCCAACCCCTAGGGTTATTGCCGAGCTGCCTCCTGCTGAATCGTGGTGCTCCTCCACAGAACTTTTCGGTGAGCTCCGGTTTCAAATGGTCGGATTGGTTTTTTCCAAAAAACGTATGGAAATAAACGGATGCAGGTATAAAAGCGCTCTAGGCGTATTTAACATTACAATGAAAAAAACAAAAGACACTTGGTACCTGACCATATAACAGTGTCTATAATTTATTACAGCAGCGCTTAAAACAACAACGCTTTTCACAGAGACTCCTGCTCTGCTTCCCTCGGGTTTTGGGTAACATGTGAAATGAACAGAGATTGTGTCTTTATAAAAAAAGCTAATTACGATTAATCGGGTTTACAAGAAAAAAAACAGTTTTCACATACTGGTCCACAGATAGTGTCTCTAAAACATCAAAAACGTATATACATCAAAACGTATAAAACATAATAAAAAACGTAATATCATACTAAAATACATAATCTAAAAAATTGCTTTTAAACAGTAGTTATAATTTAATAAACCTTGTTTAAAAATGGAAATAAAAGTCAGTGAAGGTGTTATTAATAAAATGACCACAAAGGGAGCTATGATGTTTGAAAAGTGAAAAATGTAAGCCAATTTTCACTAAGTTCAAGTGTATATTGCACTACTCAGTCAGAGATGGGCTGTAAAACTTCAAATGAAACCCATACTAAAGGAACGAAATGCTTTTTTATTAAATTTTATTTAGGTGCTCTGTAGGGTTCATGTTATAAAGTCAGACATCTCATTCAGGCCGTGGGGATGTATAGAGTTGAGTTAAATATCCAGAATGTTTCTTTTTCTGAGAGTTTTTTTATCCCTGTTTTGCACGTATTCCGAAATGAATTAAATTTGGCTGAACAGAGAAAATAGATCCCTTCATTGTGTGCTGTTACAAAGTGTCTGGATAAACTGTGGGTAAGTAAAACGGTGTCTTACATTAAACCTATGATGTTAATGCGTTTCGATAATTTCAGGGAAACCGTTCAAACCCACATATTGCACCCCACAAGTGCATTGAGTAGATATATTACGTAAGAGCTGGCACATGTCCTTTTTGACCTTTTACTTTGAAAGTTTCCTTTGTTACAAAAGAGGTAAAATCTGCGCCCTCCACTATAAAACTGCAACACTTGCAAGTTTTGGAACCACATTTTTTTGATCCCCAGTTGGTATTTAAACTAGGGTGTTCTGAATTTCTGTTTTTATTGAGATGTCTAACTCTTGAGGGGGCATGATGTTCTTTATTGTTTTAGCCCGTCTGTAGAAAGGGGCGGATCATATGTAAGAGGAGACATAATAGGGGATCATTTTTAAGTTTCCAATGTTTTTTAAGAATTGTTGTAATCTTTATGCTGTGAAGAGAAGGTAGTGACAAAACTGAATTTTCTTCTCAGATCTTGTGTACTTTGAGTTTGTGGGTCATTTAAAGTTTTTTTTAGGTTTTTTGCTATCTAGATAGTCTTTTTGCTCCAGTAATTGCGCCTTCTTTTTCGCATTTTTTTACCAATTATTTTGGGAAATTTTTCTGTATGAATTTTTCTTCTAAGTATTTTGCCTGTTGCTTGAAATCTGCATTATTGGTGCAATTTTTTCTTATTCTTCGGAATTGTCCAAAGGGGACATTACGTGTCCAACTTCGGAAATGGTTACTTTGAAAGTGTAAGTAGTTATTTGAGTCACATTCCTTAAATGCATTTTTGGATTTAATTACACCGTTCCCCAACAAAAAGACATAAATCTAAAAGATAATTTCATTAGGATTAAAAATTCAAAGTAAAAGAAATGCCCTATTATTGCTATTTAGATAGTCCACAAATGCTTGTGCCAGCGGTGGTGTTCCTTCCCAGATGATGATAAGATCATCTATGTATCTTTTATAAAAAATTATGTGATTTCTAAAAGGGTTGCTGTCAGAGTAAATGTAAAAAGCCTCAAAATCCCCCATAAATAGATTTGCGAATGAGGGCGCCACTTTGGTACCCATTGCGGTGCCTGTGGTCTGATGAAAATGTTTGTCTCCATATTGAAAATAATTGTTTCTTAAAATGAGTTCTAAGCCTTCTATTAAAATTTTTTTAAAAGGTGCGTTAAAAGTGGTGTCTTTTTCTTTAAGAAGCTCTTACTGCGTCTATTCCAAGATGGTGTTTTTATTTGATATAGAGAGGCCCCATCTAAAGTAAGGAACAGACATTTTTTTTTTCCATTTTTAAAAATTGGGTTAATTCTCTGAGCACACTATCAGAATCTTTTTAAAAAGCTTTCTAGATTTGTAACAAATGGTTGAAGGTGTATCATGTAATGTGGGTAGATTCGATAGGGAAGAATTTATTCCTGAGATTTTTTGGTCTCCCAAGGTGGTTTAGCAGAATTTTTGTGCATTTTTGTATATGGTAAAATGAGCGATAGAATAAGGTTTTACAAACAGAAATTGCTTTTCTTCCTTTTCTATTGTTTTCTCAGCTAAAGCTTTGTTTAAAAAAGGTTTTCAATAATTTATGCAATTCCTCTGTACTTCTTTGGGAACCTCTTTGTAAATCGTTTCAAACTTGCAAAATTCTTATTTATTCTTCATTGTAATCGGAGGTGTTTTGAAGAACTATGCTTCCTCCCTTGTCTGCATTGCGTATGACAATCTTTTCATTCTTGGCTAGTGATTCTAAAGCTATTTTTTCTTTTTGATTTAAATTAAATTTTTGGGGGTTTTTTTTCTATAGTTTTCTCAGGTCCTTGGAGACCAAATCAAAAAATACCGCAATATGATTGCCCTGTGCATGGAGAGGGTAAAAGTTTGATTTTCCCTTTACTTTGACCTCCCTACTGGGAGCTTCATTCGATGTTGTCTCTTTAGTTTGATTTTTTTTTTTTATTTTGTCTTTGTGGGCAAAAAACCTTTGTAGTGTGAGTTTCCTTGTAAAAATATGTAATTCCTTAAATACTGTAAAGTGGTCTACTTCAGAATCTGGGCAAAAGTTTAAACCTTTTTGTAACACGTCTATTTCATGTTTTGTGAGCTCATGACTAGACAAATTGTAAATTTTTACTAGGTTTTTTGATTTTACTTTAAATTGGGATATTTTCTTTCTGGAGTTTCGTAATTTTCTGATTCTAAACAGAATGGAATTCTTTTTTCTGCTCTGTTTGCCTTTTTTTTCCTCTTCTGATAGTTTTCGTTTTTGGGTTATATAATTTATCTCCCGGCTGAGTGGTTGTTCCGTCGTGTGGTGCACGTTTAGCGTCGGGTTCAGTCCTAAAAAAGACTGCTTGACATTATTTTGGACGCAATTCTCTACAATGAGCGGAGGTAAATTGCAGTTTATGTTTGTAGAGTTAATATTTCTTATTTTTTTCTATCATCTGAGGATCAAGTACAAGATTTTGTTGATCTGTCTTCTCAGATATATTAAAATCTAGTGTGGGATTGTGATGAACAATCTCTAGTGTGGGATTGCGATGAACAATCTCTTCTGATGTATTATTTCTTTCTATGGTAGGAATACGTTCAACTATATTATTTGTGAAAGTGAATTTCTGTGCTTTAGACGGTGGTGAAAGGTATATTGAAAACGTTTAAAACATCATAAATTGTAAATCTTCTATGGGATTTTTTAGAAATTTTGTTAAAAAATCCATTTTTGTGTAAAATGTGTGAGTGTAAAGCCCTTTTTTTTTAAACCCATGAGTGTGTTTTGGTTTATCATTTAAAAAAGGGGTTGTACTCTGTTTATTTTTATTGACTGAAAAGATCTGGGGCCAAATTTTGTTAAGATTTTTTGATGAAAAACTTTTTGTTTCCACGCCCTGTTCTTTTTTCTTTTTTCTAAACGTTTTGGGAATTGTTGTGGTACTTGTAGTGGGGGGAAAATTTCTCTCTTATGCTGGGTTAGTGCCCCCATTTTTATTGTTTCTTTTCCTTGTATATTTGTCGTTTTAAAACGATTTTTTAATCTCTAGTTTTTTTTTTTTGGGTTTGGGCGGGAAAAAATTTTTTTTGTTCAATATTTTAAAAAATTTCCGGATGAAAAATATATTCATCAAACCTAGGTTTTAAAGAAATCTATTTTTTGTACTTATTAAGACTATTAGCTCTCCTTTTCTCAAAGAGGGCTGCATGATTTTAAATGGAACAAAAATCAAGGCCTCGCCACACGCTTTTTTTCCCCGCGTATTTGCCGAGGGAATTGGGACGATCGTCAATCCTGGGCAAATCAGTCAGAAACAGTCACAGCCTATTTTCTATTGATTTCAATGAAAATACGGCTGTCGTTCCACACGGTTTTTTCCCGTGCGGTTTTGTCGCCGCGGTTGACGACGGCAATCCGGAAAAAAAAACAATGTGCAAGTAAATTATTTACGGAGGATTAAACCCCTTCAATGTTTGGGAGTGGTGCCCGTGGGGGAAACGTTACAAATACCTGCCACACTAGGACGTTATTTGCAATGATTTTAACTGATTTCAAAACGTATTTACGTCGGCAATCCGATGAAAATACGTTTAAAAAAAAACCCGTGTGAAACGAGGCCAAATGCCTTTTCCCATTTTTTTTTCAAATGCGGGGATCTTTCAGCCATATGGGTTCCTTGGGTTAAAAGAAAACCTTTTGGTATCAGACCCTCCTTAAAGGGGTTGTCTCATACGAAGTTATTTTAAAAAAGGGGGGGACCAAAAATCTAAGGATGTACTTTCCTTGGTTCTTTTGGGAAAAGTGCTACGGTTTTAGAAAAACCTGTTACATGTGCTTAAAAAGGTTTTGTTTATGGAAAGGGGAAGATTTTTCCCTGCCCGGGTCGTGCAAGCAAAGGAAAGGCAGTTAAGAGGGGGGCAGGGTTTGGGGTTTGGCAGGCAAGGAGGAGAGCGTGGAGGCATGCAGGGGGGTTGGGTATTGTATCCTCTTCACTCCCTCTCCTACCCCTGGCTCCCAATACACCATCCCTGTGGCTCCCAAATACCCCTCCCCCCTCTTCACTGCTTTGTCCTGCATGTCGTGCAATACACACAACCCCCCTGAAAGCCCTTCACTGCTTTCCCCTTTGTCCCTGCCAATACAAAATCCCCCCCCCCTTTTTAAACGCCTTTCCTTTGCATGTGCACACCTGGGAGGAAAATGCTTCCCTGACCGTAAACAAAACCGTTGTAAGACATGAAAAACCCCCCTTTTCTCAAAAAAAACCGAAAGCATTTTTCCCAATGAAACCCAAAGGGACGCACCTTAGATTTTTGGTCCCCCACATTTTAAACTATAATCTTCGTAGTGAGACAACCCCTTTAAGATACACAGAGAGAAAGCTAGCGTCAATCGATTGTATACATTCGTTAATTAAAAGTTTTTTAAAAGGTACGACTTAAATCATAAAACAATTTTTGCTCTTTTGAGAAAGTAAAAACAGTTTGTTACCGGTCTTCAGGGTGGGTGTTTCAGTCCCGAAGGATCTTTAATAACAGTCTCGGGGGGTGTCTTTAGCTCAGAAAATCATGATTTTCCAGGGTTTTGAAGATGGTCAAATTTTACCCTTTTCCAATTAGTTGCACAAAAGGGTTCTCTGAGCCTTTAGTTTGTTTCCGTGAAACACACCATATATCGGGGACTCAAAAAAGGTGAGAAAACTCTTTATATTTTTACTCCGTAATTTAAAAATTTTTTGCACAGAATTGCGCTTTGTTCTGTGATTTCCTTTTTCAGTACATGATCTACTTTCTATCCCGATATTTGGTGTATTCTACGGACACAAAAAAAAAGGCTGCAGAGAAAACCTTTTTTTGCAATAATTGGAGAAGCGTCTAAATTTGACTAAATTTTAAACCGAAAAATCATGAGCTTTCTGAGTCAAACACACCACCCAAGATCTGTTGATTAAAAAACTCCCTTTCTGGACTGAGAATAGCATTCCCTGAAGAGCCGGGGAACAAACTGTTTACTTTCTCGAAGAGCAAACAGTGTTTTTATGTTTAAGTCGTACCTTAAGAAATTTAATTAACGAATGTATACAAACATTGAGCTGCTTTTCTCTCTGTGTATCTTAAGGAGGGTCTGATACCAAAGGTTTACTTATAACCAGGAATCCTCATATGGACCGAAAGACCAGCTTTGAAAAACAGTGGCGGGCCCTTTGCTCTTGTTTTCCATCAAATCATGCGCTCCTTTTTGAAAAAGGAGACAATGTTTTAATATAGCTACAGAAATTGATCTTTAAAAAAAAGGTTTATGAATTAGTTTACATCCGGAGTTTAAACAATTGAACAAAAATTTACAGCATCTCCAAAAAAAAACTAGAGAAAAAAAATTGTAAAATCAACAAATATAAGAATAGAAACAAAAAAAATGGGGACATCCCAGCATAAGAGGTTTTTCCCCCCCATACAAGTCCCAGCAACACTCCAAACCCTTTTTTAGAAAAAAAGACAAAGAAAGGTCTGGACCAACAGTTTCATAAAAATTTTAGACAATTTGGCACAGTCTATCGGTACACAAAATTTTAAAAGAGACACTCATTTTCAAATGATAAACCAAATCACACTCAATTAAAGAAAAGGACAATTACACTCAACTTTACACAAAAGGGGGTTCAGAAATTTACTAAAAACCTATGAAGACTTCACATTCGATTTTTAAAGTTTCAAATCCCTTTCACACCGTTAAAGACAAAATTTTTCATTTTTCAAAAAAATATATTAAAACTTATTCCTACCATAAAAAAAATAATACATCAGAAGAGATTGTTCATCGCAATCCCCCCCAAAAAAAAAACAAAGAGATTGTTCTCACAACCCCAAAAACAAATTTTTAAATATCTAAGAAAAACGATCAACAAAATCTTGTATTGATCCTAATGATGAAAAAATAAGAAATTTTAACTCTACAAACAAAAACTCAATTTCCCTGCTCATTGTAGAAATTTGCTCCAAAATAATTAAGCAGTTTTTTTAGGACTAAACCCCGACGCTAACGTGCACCACCAGACGGAACAACCATCCCGGGAGATAAAATTCAACCAGAAAACAAAAAACTATCAAAGAGGAAAAAGGGGAAAAACAGACAGAAAAAAGAATTTCCTTCTGTTTAGAATCAAAAAAATTACGAAATCCAAAAAGAAAATATCCAATTTAAAGTTTAAAAAACAAAAAAATAGTAAAAAAATTTTCAATTTGTTGCATGAGCTCACAAAACATGAAATAGACGTGTTACAAAAAGGTTTAAACTTTTGCCCAGATTTAAGTGCCACTTTACAGATTTAAGGGGTTACATATTTTTTCAAGGAACTCAACTACAAAAGGTTTTTTGCAAAAAAAGACAAAAATAAAACAAAAAAACAAATAAAGGACAAAATCGAATAAGTCCAGAGGGGGGCAAAGTAAGGGAAAATCAACTTTACCCCCTTTCCCTGCGGGGAATCTATTGCGGTATTTTTTGATTTTGGGCTCCAAGGGCCTGGAAAACAAAAAAAAAAAAACCCCCCAAAAAAACGAAATTTTAAAACAAAAGAAAAAAAAGCTTTTGAACTAGCCAAAATGAAAGTTTTTATAGCAAAGCAAAAGGGGGAGCTAGTTCTTCAAAAACTCCGATTCATGAAGAATCATTAAGAATTTTGCAAAATGAACGTTTTACAAAGGGTTCCCCAAGAAGTACATGAGGGGAAATTTCAAATTATTTGAGATTTTTTTTAAAAAAAAAAATTTAGCTGAGAAAAAAATAAAAAAAAAAAAGGAAAAAAAAGCAATTTTGTTTGTAAAACCTTATTCTATCGCCATTTTTTCCTATACCAAAATCAAAAAAATTTTGCAAAACCACCTGGAACCCCAAAAACTAGGGATAAAAAACTTCCCCATCGAAACTATCACATTTAATTTTATTTACCCAACATTTGTTACAAAACTAGAAAGCTATTTAAAAAATTTTGATAGTGTGTCCGGAATTATCAATTTTCAAATGAAAAAAAAAAGTTGTTCCTTCTTTAGATGTGGCCCCCCTAAATTTAAAATTAAAAAAACCCCTTTGGAAAAAGACCAGTAAAGGCTTCTTAGAAAAAGACCCACTTTTAAGACCTTTAAAAAATTTTTTAAAAAAGGCTTGAAAATCATTTTAAGAAAAAAATTATTTTCAATTGGAGACAAAAAATTTTCATCAGACCCAGGCACGCAAAAGGGGCCCCAAATGGGGCCCCCCATCGCAAATTATTTATGGGGGGTTTTTAGGTTTTTAATTTTCTCTGAAGCAACCCTTTTTGAAAACACATAATTTTTTTATAAAAGATACATAAAGATCTTTTCATATCTGGGAAGGGAAAACCCCCATCACAGCTTTTGGGCATTTTAAAAAGCAATATAGGGGCATTTTCTTTTCTTTGAATTTTAATCCTAATGAAAATTTTCTTTTTTGATTTATGTCTTTTTGTTTTGAAGGTGTAAATTAAACCAAAAAAGATTTAAAGGAAGTGATAAATAAAATACTTTTACTTTCAAAGTAACCATTTCGAAGTTGGGCACGTAATGTCCCCCTTTGGACAAATTGAAAAATAAGAAAAAAAATTTCACCCAAAAATGAGATTTCAAGCCAGGCAAAAAACTTAGAAGAAAAAAATTTATACAGAAAAAATTTTCCCAAAAAAAAGGTAAAAAATGCGAAAAGAAGGCGCAATTATGGGCAAAAAGATATCTAATAGCAAAAAAAAACCTAAAAAAAACTTTTAAAAGACCCACAAATCAAAGTACACAAGATTGAGAAGAAAATTTAGTTTGTCCCTACATTTCTTCCGCAAAAGATGTACAAAAAATTTTAAAAAACATGGGAAAACTTAAAAAATAGATAAAATTTTTTTCCCCCTTACCATATGATCCCCCCATTATTAAGACGGGCTTTTAAAAAATAAAAAACTTTATTGCCCCCCCCAAGAGTTGACATTAAAAAAAAAGAAATTCAAAACCCCAGTTTAAATACCAACGGGGTCCAAAAAAAAAAGTGGTTCCAAAAAAAAGCAGTGTTCAGTTTTAAGTGGAGGGCCAGATTTTACCCCTTTTGTAACAAAGGAAACTTTCAAAATAAAAAGGGCAAATGCATGTGCCAGCTTTCGTAAAATTTATCACTGCACTTGTGGGGTGCAATATGTGGGTTTGAAACGGTCATGAAATTATGAAAGCATTAACAATCTAGGTTTAATGTAAGGGCACCCGTGTACTTACCCCAGTTTACCAGCACTTTTTAAAGCACACAATGAAGGAGATCTATTTTCTTGTTCAGCCCAAATTGAAATTTATTCCGGTGTGCAAAAAGGGATAAAAAACTTCAGAAAAAGAAACATTCTGGATATTTAAACTAAATCTATCTCCTCACGGCCGAAAAGAGTTGATTATAACTGAACCCTAAAAGGGACCTAAATCATTTAATAAAAAAGCATTTCGTTCCTTTTGTATGGGTTTCTTTGTGTTTTACACACCCTTACTGTGAGTAGTGCAAATTTCCTTGAACTTAGATGAACTTGGCTTCCCTTTTTCCTTTTCAAAAATATAGCTCCCCTTTTGGTCATTTTTTAATAAACCTTCAAAGACTTTTATTCTCCTTTTTAAACAAGGTTTTTAAATTTTAAAACTATGTTTTAAAAACAATTTTTTATAGTATTTTAGTTTGATATACGTTTTTTATTATGTTTTTTTTTATTTTGTTTTTTTTGATGTATATAGTTTTTGATGTTTTTGAGAACTATCTGTGGCAGTCTGTGATATGTTTTTTTTTTTTTGTTAAAATGATTAAAGTAATTGCTTTTTTTTATTAAGACACAAACTTTTGTTCATTTCACATGTTTCAACCTGAGGGAAACAGAGCAGGGTCTCTGTAAACCCTTTTGTTTTTAAAGCGTGCTGAATAAATTTAGACCTGTTATTTGGTCAGGTACCAAGTGTCTTTTGTTTTTTATTTTGAAAATTTTTAAACTACAGCCTAGGGCTTTTTATCCCTGCATTCAGTTTTTTTCCAACGTTTTTGAAAAAAACCAAAATCGACCTTTTGTGATCTTAAACACCCCACCCACTGTTTTCAGGAGCCCTGTATTTAGTGATGTTTTGTGGGTTTTTTTTGATCCCAACAATTTTCCTGGCAGTGTGGCGAAATTTTTGTTGGTTATGCCCGTTGTTTGGTTTTTCGACCCCCTGATTTTCAATTTGTTAATCAGTTTAAACATGTGATAAAAATTAAATTCCTTGGATATCTTTTTTTTTCCTTTCCCTGTTTTATACAGTTTTCAATATTTTTTTCCGAGACCTAGACAATTTTTTGTTTTCCCATGATCACAGCCCCATAAAACATCAGGGGGGGTGAAAGATGAAAGAGTCTGTTGGATCAAAGAAACTCACTACTTTTTTGCCCAAAATTACAAAAAAAAGGTCAAAGGTGAAGAGTTACCCTTTTGTAGCCCTCAAACCATTTGTGTCAATTCTTGCATGTTATCAGGCCAAAACAGGGTATGTAAACTTTTTATCGGGTCATTTGGATGTTTTTGGTGTCATTATGATTTAAAAGAGGAAAAATGTAGTTTTTAAATGGTTCACCCAAACACAAAAAAATGAGTGGAAAAAAAGTTTTTGGGTTTTCTAAAAAAACAATACTCGTTTGATTAAAATGTGGCCATTTCCATGCCTTGCTCTAGGACCCATAATGCTGTTAATATGGCCCTGCAGCCAGCTTCACGCTCACATTTCCTGCTTAGGCTCTGGGTGGTTCAGATGACGGTATAAGTTTAATTTCTGCTAAGCCCTTTTGACAAAATTGGTGATGAAGCGGTTTTTAAACAGCAGGACACAAGTTCACGAGTATAAAGGGGGACGTTTTCCCCTAAGAAAACAAAGGAAATCCTTCACTGCCCATCAGAACAGAAGGTGGACTTTGCATCTGCATGGTGCAAAAGCCAGAGCAGTTTCTCTAGGTAAATTAAGAAGCATTTTTACAAAGCAAGGGTAAGATTGCTATAACTTTGAAAAGGGAAATAAACCAAAAAAATGTACTGGTAAAAAATCTGTATTTACCTTTGCCACATTTTAAAAAATCACAGGGGGGAAAATACCCCTTAAAAAAGAAATATTGGTAAGGCTTTTAAAATTGTGGGCTTCTTAAAATTGCCCCCAAGTTTTTTCCCAGACCCCTATTCTATGAAAACAGAGAGTAGGTTTTAAGGGATTGTGAAGTGAATCCCAGTCTATTGATTCCCAAAGCTTTTAAATCAGATAAATTACAAATCTTATCTCAATATAATTTTTAATAGTTTATGAATTGATAACTTACATTAGAAGGAAATGCTCTTTCAATAAAAGATTGGCCAACTGAGTACAACACAAAGCGATATCTGTACACAGCGCTGCTGCGCAGAGAGAATGTCGGATACAGTGTGACACTGATTTCTATCTGCCGTCATCTCTTAATGTTTGGAAAACCTGTCACTTTATTGTGCTAACAATTTAACTGTGACAATGAGACAAAATCCTCATTGTGCTCAGCTCAGCCGCTCATCTATCTCATCCTGGCACTTTCTTAGTATCCTTGTCAAAATCTCTTGTAATCAGGCCAAGACTAATTAATGTCGCTTCTCTGCATATTCAGTAGGGAAATTGTCCTTGTAAGAAAAGCTAAAAGTATTTGCAAACAACGGAACTGAATAATGAAGAGCAAACTCATCAGCTCACTGCCTGTCTGGAGCACACTGGCCAGATATAGAGGCAAAAAATAGAAAATTCCTGTAATCTGGCATTTGGTAATCCAGAAATATAAAAAATACTGGTCCTTATTTCCAGCATAGAATTTCACACTGAAAACGGTTTGTCTAGGAAAGTCCAGTAATGCCACCAACCAGAAAATTGCTGGTGGGTCCCAAGTCGATTATGGGTCGTGCTATTTTCAACTTCATCTGTGTCCTCAGGACATATATTTATATCTCCTAACTTCTGGGAGATGAAATGAGCTGGTCACATAAAAGGGAGAAGTGGCTGTGCATGTGCAGTACTTTCCATTCTGTTCTATGTGAGTTCCAAGCACAGTTAAGTGAGTGTGCTGTGGCCAACTCTCCAATCTACATGTGGAAATTTGGAGGTCTGTTTTCAAGGTTACAAAAGATGGGACCCACACCTATCTGACGTTTATGACATATCCTATTAAATAAAGTCCTGATGAGAATTACCCCTTTAAGTTCAACAAAATTTTGGGAAAATCATGCCCTTCTGCCTCGCCCTGTGCCCTCTTGCCCTTTCTTTATGCTTTTATCAGCCTCAGGCTCTGCAGCACTTATTCTTGCCTGTTGGCTTCTGCCCTCAACTACATCAGTAACAGATCACCTGACGTCAATATAGGAATGTACTCCTCTAGGTCACAAACACAGGTCCTGAGTAACACCTTCTTTATCAGTTAAGTCTGACAATTTCTGCATAATCAAACTGCATGGAGTAAGGGGATCATTTGTAGTATGGATGCAGACCTTCCAACCATCTTGGATCCAGCAGGACAGTCCCAGATTTCAAAGACTGTCAGCTGCATGTCCTGGGAATCCAGGGCCTCCCTTGTATTTTGGGTCATTTTTTTAAACGTTTGGGTTCATACAATTAAAAAACTATGGCAGAGCAAAGACCATCGCCCCCTGCAGGCCCGGCTGCCAAAAGGGCAAAAGGGGGATTCCCCCGGTGGGGGCTGGGGCCCGGGGCCCAGCGCCGGCTCGGACGCCCCCGGGAGGCGGGGTGTTCCCCCCGGTGGGCCCGAGTCCCGGCCCCGGTTGTGGCACACGTACGGGGCCGCAATGGCCCCTCTGCGCCCCGGACCCTGGTGGCAGGGGGGGAGGCCCCCTGCCACACGGTGAACGGCCGGGTAAAACCGACCCAGCCTGTACCCTCACGGCCGCCGCCTGCACCGTGTCCAGGCAGCGGTGGGGAAAGCTGGGATTCCCGATCCCATCTGTTCGTCCAAAGGGGGCCGTTTTCGCAGGGGCGGATGTGAGGTGTCATGCATGCGTTCCGCCGCCTGTACCGGAAACCAGCGGGCTCGGGCAGGGGTAAAAGGGGTGCCTATTTTACCGGCTGTTTTTAAAAACCCGCCCTGGCTGCCTATATGCCTGGTGATCACTGCCGGGTGCCCATAATTGCCCTGCCTACCATACACTGCCCTAGTGCTTTTAATGCCCTGGCTGCTATTTAAATGCCCTGGCGGCCCCATAATAGCCCGCCTACCTATACACTGCCCTGGTGCCTTTAAAAGCCCTGCCTACCTTTTTCATGCCCCTTGCTGCCTATAATACCTGCTACCCAAAACCTGCCCTGGCGCCTATACAAATGCCCTGGCTGCCTATACATGCCCTGGCTGCCTTAATGCCCTGGTGCCAATACTTTCCCTGGTACCCATACCTGCCTGGCGCCTTTTAGCCCTGCCCCACTATACATTTCCCCGGCTGCCTTAAAGCCCTGCCTACCCATCACGCCCTGTCTGCCTTACACTGTCCCCGCCTGCCCTTTTTTACTGTCCCTGTCTGCCTATACATGACCTGGCTGCCAATTCATGCCTGGCTACCTTTCATGCCCCGGTGCTTAATAGCCCCGCCTTTCTATACTTGCCCTGGCTGCCTATAATTCCCTGCCTACCTATACATGCCTGGTGCCCCTTTTCATGCCCTGGTGCCTATACACTGCCCTGGCTACCTAACATGCCCGGGCCCCATACACTGCCCTGCCTCCTAATAATTTTCCCCCGCTTTTACGTGGGGGCCCCTGGCTGCCTTTAAGTGGGCCCCGCTGCCTAAAAACTGGCCCTTGCTTGTTGAATCAGTGCTGTTTATGGATGGTGACCTGATAATGGGGATGGTTGGTGGGGTTGTAGGTTTTTATGGGTGTTATGTGTGTCGTGTGGGGTTGTCCTGATTGTAAAGTGCCCCCTGACTTGTGATGAGGGGGGGTTTTTCTGCACCACTTTTTTTTCTTGCTTGTTTTTTAGGGGGGGTCTCACCGGCGGTTTTGGTGCATTTTTTGATGCTTTTTTTGTGCAGAAATGTACAACATTAACTGCTCTGCCTTTCTGCATAAAACCGCACCAAAAACACATAAAAAATGCACCAAAAATGCTCCGTGTGAAAGCAGCTTTATAGTGTATTTTATTTTAGAAAGTGTTGAGGTGCGAGAACAAGGGGAATTTTGTAAGTGGATATTGTATGTGGGCTGGTGGGGGCTGTGTGCCAGGGCTGATTTTTATTCCCAGTCCGGCCCTGTCCATAGGTCTCAGGCCTACAGAAGACAGTAGGTGGCGCCGTATAGGGACGTCATCACATCACGTTGCCCCGCATGGGATAGAGCCTAAAAGATCCAGATGCACTGCGGTATAACAGGGACAGGTACTTTTTTTTTTTTTTTTTTTTTTAAACTTGAATTAAAGAAACTCTGTGTGAGGAACTGGTCAGGGGCACACGAGTAAACACCGACAGAGTGAGGCCCTGACGCTGTTCTCAACCCACTCTCTCGGCCTTTTGGGGGTGTCCGACTCCTTAACAGGTCGGCTCTAACCGAAGACTATGAGATACACTAAGTAGGTGAATACACAAGGCGCAGACAAAACAAACACTAAACACAATAACAGAAGGTCAAATTAACCAGGTCAGCAACAGTTGGGAGAAGCAGTACAGAATCGCTAAAGCAGCGGAATAGTCGATAAGTATAGCCAAGGTCAGGTAACAGGTAAAGCAAGAAAGAGTAACAGGCTCGCTTACAGGCACAAAAGGTAACCAGTATAGCAGTCAGACAGTAATGGCACAGAAACCCTTCTATAACAGACCAGAGAACAAAGAACAGAGCTGATAGGTGGAAGCAACAAAAGACTGGGTTGGAATACAGGGCTGCCAATCAAAAAGACTTGCAAGGAAATAAGTTAACTAGCCGAGTGCTGGAGGACACGGTCTATGGGCGTTGGCCAAGAATTAGTTAACAGAGCAGATTATGACAGTGTTCACACTGGTGAAAACAAATATAAAGAAACTACAGCCGAAACCACGTTGTTTATTGCAACGGCCGTGGCCGGCGACCAGAGCTCAAAGCTGGGGGTCTGTCAGGCACAATCATGACACTCTGATTAAGACTTGGGGGGGCGGCCTAGCTACTTGGGAGTAGAGGGAGTATATACTGTACCTAACAACCTAACGGGCATATATATCTACCTAGTGGGGGGACTGTATATCTACCTATCTGGGGGGTATTTACCAACCTACCTACCTAACATGGGCATATATAGCTACCAAATGAGGAGTTGTATACCTACTTACCTAATTGGGGGTATATACCTACCTACCTAACAAGGGCATATATATCTACCAAATAGGGAGCTGTATACCTACTTACTTAATCGGAAGATTACATACCTTCCTAAAAGAGCATATAAACCTACCTAATGGCTGTAATTGCAGCGTAATCACATATATATGCAGAGCCTGTGTACAACTAGTAGTTGCTATGTGGTGGTCGCATGTGGTCACAGGCTGGCAGTTTTATTTGATCCTCATGTAGTTGTATTATTGGTATTGATCATCTTGGTATAATGGACTTTTTAGTAACAGTATGAAGGTAGTGTGTATAGCAAGATATTTTCCCCAAAAGGCTTCACTGCAGTTGTACGAACCGAAATGTCTGCTGCCAAAAGATGGTTAAGGGGTTAAAAGAGAGGATTAAAAAAAAAAAAAAATCAATAAATATATGTGCTGTGAAATATACTGCATGAATCTAGCCCTTTTGAGAAAATGATAACACAGAGGGCCCATGCCCCAGATGTTTTAGGACCCTAGCAACACCCGTGAAGATAAGATCTCCTGCACTCAGCTACTTACAGAGACGCTAGATATGCTAATCACTGCTGTAGAACTACCCACAGCCTGAGGAGGCATAGTAAGTGTAAAACTGGTTGTGACTCATTGAAACCCCTTGTGAGAAAACCACTTTAACAAACTACAAAATACCTGTCAGCGGTCTGTATAATATTACAAAAATGTCTACAAAATCGGTGTGAAATGTAAATGTGTTGTCCTTATATTAGATTAGTGTACACCAGAGATCCCAACAGCACCCAAGGCAACCTTGAGAACATGGACGCTGGTCCATTTAACCCATTAGATGCCTTGGTCATGCCATCACTGCATGTAAGGGATTTGACAGAGAAAAGGGGCTCCCTGTTTCCTCCCCTGGCCATCTGCCGTGGGTAAAAACAGTCTCTGGTCCGTCTGTGACATAGGCCTGCCAGATTTTGCCCGGCGGCAGGGTCTGACCGACTGACTGACAGGTATGTAATACATTGCAGTACAGTAATGTACTGCAATGTATTATAACAGAGATAAAGCAATTGCTCAGTTCAGTCCCATATTGTGTAGAGTAAAAAACAAAAATGTAAAAATGTAGAAAAGACAACACCTTCCTCATAACAAATGCTTATTATACAAATAAATACATTTATATATGTTAAAAAGACGACATTTGCTTGGCATTGCCACAATCCATGCTACTGATAATAAGACAGTAGGGACTAGCATAGGAATCCTTATAGGAAGCCAGTGATTTGTAGATGCTGAGCTGTGTCACTATTTTGGTGGTTATGGTTTCCTGTCAAATACTTGCTGGACTTTATAACAAGGCCACCTCTGTATTAGAGTGAGGTTTAGTAGAGGGCAAAGACTGGTAGTGCAAACCCACTCAAGTATGAAGTGACAAGCAGCCTACAATAACTGACAAGCTTAAAGACTAGATACAGTGGGGCAGATTTATTAACACTGTCTAATACTTGGACAGTGTAGACTTAGATGAAACAATCTAAAAATGAACCAGATTTATCAATAATTGACAAATCTGATGCCTGTTTAGACTCTTCTTACTTCACACTGTTTATTAGTTGGCTTAGTTTTTGCCAACAATTGTGCCAAAAATTTGGTGCACTTTTTGGCGCATGGGATCACACGTTAACGGGTCCAATGAAGCCACAACCCTTTCAATGAAGACTGCTTCTTTTGTCAGATGTGGAGCAAATGTTTCTAAAAACTACCTTAGACACACAATACAAGTGGTGCAAAACATATACACCAGTATTTTGGTGTAAACTGAGCTAGAATTCTTGCCATACTAAATATTCCTCTGTGAGTGAGAGTAAAACAGTACCACAACCATTAGTTTATAAACTATAGTAACCAGATAAACTGCCTTTTTGTGAGAATTAAAGGGGTTTTGCCACAATCTCATTTCATACCTCCTACATCCAGCTCTTCAGCTCTGTGTGCTCAGAAGGGGGCGTGTGTGATTTGTTTGAATTGCATATCATGTGACCCAGCAGGATGACATCACCATGCCTTTCCTCTCTGTAGTTAAAGAAAGTTCTGTTTATGTAAAGCATTGTGAGTAGCTGAGAGGTAAAGTTTTTGCCTCCAGACACAAGGGTCCTGAGTTCAACTCCATGCAGGAACCAAAACTGTGGATTATTTTTCTCTTTATCAATGCACATACCTTATTGAGGTTTCTTTTTTATTTATTTGCACTGTTTGACTAATTACTAAGGAGTACAGAGGAAGGGAGTAGAATGACAGCACCTGGGGTTTGAACACTCAGTAGCTGCCTGAGAGAAGAGGTGTTGTCTGAGCATGTCTGAGCAGGAGTGAGGAGCTCTCAGCCCTGGTCGTATCCCCTGGAGACAAGCTGCAGACAATGGATCACTAAAAGAGCAGCTGAAACAAAAACGGTGCCGAATTTGTAATAATAATGAATGGTGAAAATGTTTGTTATTTCACTTGCAAGCTTCACACATCAAAAACCCCTTTGAGTATTAAACATGTCACCAATGAAATATATATCTGAAGGTGCTACTGACACAAAATTCTCACCAGATGTCGGTAACAACACATCCAATCCAAACAGGGAAAGAAATCAAACCATAAATGTCCATATGTTATGTGTAATAATGGGAAATGACACAGGGATAAAATATTGAACACACTTACTGAAATGTATTTAATACTTGGTACAAAAGCCTTTGTTGGTGATGACAAGACGTCTCCTGTATGGAGAAACTAGTGGCATGCATTGCTCACGTGGGATTTTGTCCCGTTCTTCCACACAAACACTCTTCAAATCCTGAAAGTTCTGTGGGATCCTTCTGTGAGCTTTAGTTTTTTTCATAGATTTTCTATTGGATTTAGGTAATTTGATTGGATTATTCTTGCAGCTTTATTTTCTTTCTCTGAAACCAACTGAGAGTTTCCTTGGCCGTGTGTTTGGAATCATTGTCTTCCTGAAATGTCCACCCTCGTTTCATCTCCATCATTCTGGTAGATGGCAGCAGATTTTATCAGGAAGGTCTCGGTACAATTGTCCATTCATCACTTTGCCAGTGAAGTTTGCCAGTGCTTTATGCTGAAAAGCAGCCATGTTCCCACCTCCAAACTTCACTGTTGTTATTATGTTTTGGGGTGACAGGCAGTGCCTTTGGCCTTTGAACATGGTGTGTATTATGGCATCCAAAGAGTTTAATTTGGTCTCGTCTGACAAGACTATATTCTTCCAGTATTTCACATGCTTGCCTAAATGTTGTTGAGCAAACTTTAGGTGCTTGAACATGCTCTTTGTTAAGCAATAGAGTCGTGCGTGGTGATCATGCATACAGGCCATGGTGGTTGAATGCATTACTTTTTGTTTTTTTTAAAACAATTGTACCTGCTGATTAGAGGTCTTTCTGTAGCTCTCCCCAGGTGGCCCTTTGCTCTTGGACAACTCTTCTGATAATTTCACTCTTCTGTTTGAAATCTTGTTGGGAGCACCTGGTCGTGGCTGGTTTATGATGAAATTATGTTCTTACCACTTCCAGATTATGGCCCCAACATTGCGCACTGGTACCTTCAGTAGTTTAGAAATTCCTCTGTAACCAATGCCATCAATATGTATTGCAACAATAAGATTGCAAAGGTCTTTAGAGAGCTCAATGGTTTTACTCATCATGAGATGTGTCTTGTGTGACACCTTGAAAATTAGACACCTTTTTTAGGCCATCAGTTGAACCAGCGGATATTATTTTTCACTAAGTGGTAAGATTGCTTTCTAATTACTGATAGATATCAGATGGTGTCATGACTTTCCATGGCTTTATGCACCTCTCTTTCTTCATGTGTTCAATACTTTTTACCTGTGTCATTTCTCATTATTAAAAATAATTTCAGTTGTGTACAGCTACGGCTTGCTTTCTTTGCCTGTGCGGATTGGATTCATTGTTACCGACATCTGGTGAGAATTTCATGCTAATACCATCTTTAGAAATATGTTTACTTAGAGACATCAGGCTCTTAAATTAGACATTGAAGGAAATATACTGTGCTTACTGATTTCTCCTGCCCCCATCCCCATGAACACTGGAATTATTGAGGGAGAGTATAATTTTACGCCCTCCTCATAAATATTAGAACCCAATTTGTACAGTTTGGGGATGTACATAAAACCCCCCAACCCTCTTCAAAGCACCCCTTCTTTAAAAAGATCACCCGCTTTATCTACACTTAATATGTGTCAAATTTATGCCAAGATTCACCATATATACAGTCATAAAATACAAGAAGGTGCACCCTTTTTACTTATCTGGTTTTACATATCTGGACATAATAACAAAAAAACAAACATCTGGTAATCCAAAGACTTCAAAATTAGGCAACTACAACCTCAGATGAACAACAGCAACATATAAGAAATTCTACCATGTCATTATTTATGTAACAAAAATGATGTGAAAATGGAAAAGCCAAATGTAAAAAAACTAAGAACTCCCCAGAGATCATTAGATCCTTACATATGACACTAGAATACTTTCGTATACAAAGGAGTTGATGGTTGACTCAATGCCTGCAAGATGTCCAAGTTCAGTGGCTGCAAAACAAGCCCAAATCATTAGCCCTCCATCAACATGCTTGACATTAGGCATTAGGTACTGATATGCTTTTTGCTGGTTTCGCCAAATGCGGCGGCACTGTACATTATGGTCAGACATCTCCTCTTTGGTTTTATCTGTACAAAGCACATTGTTCCAGACAGAAGCAGATTTTTCAAATGCAACTTGGTAAACTTAAGCCGTGCTACTATGTTTTTGGGGGTGAAAGAAGACGATTTTTCCTTGCAACTGTTCCAAACAAGCCATACTTGTTCATTTTTTTCTAACTGTAATGTTACGAACTTGAAAATTTAACATGCTATTTGAGGCCCTTAGTCCCTGAGACGTAGATCTTGGATTTTTTGCAATTTCTCTGATCATTGCACAGTCTGACCTTGGGGTGAATTTGCATGGACATTCACTCATGGGAATATTGTAAACCCTCCTAAATGTTTCTTTCTCACTGTAGAATGATGGATTCCAAATTGTTTGGCCTCATAACTCTTCCCAGATTGTTGGGCAGCAGCAATTGCTTCTCTAAGATCCTTGCTGACGTCTTTCCTACTTGGCATTGTGTTAACATGCACTTTATGCTACAGACCAGGAAAGTGATAAAAAGTGGTCACACTTGTTGATGATCAGTTAATCAAGTGCATATGATTAGCAGCATCTGGCAGTTACTTATATTTTTAATTTCTACGGAAGCAGTAAGGTTGTATGTATTCACACATAGCTTTTTCATTTTCACCTCGTCTTTGTTAAGTAAACAATGAGACTGTGTAATTTGTCATGTGTTGTTTTTTACCTTAGGTTGTATTTAGCTAATTTAAGACCTTCCAGTTATGAATCAACACGGATTGTGAATCAATTTCTCCTGCTGTTGTGCAAATGGAACAGACAACTGATAGAAATGATAAGCAATTAGCAAGACAACCCTTAAAAAGGAGTGGTTCTGCAGGTGGTGACCACAGACCATTTCTCTGTTCTCATCCTTTTTGGCTGTTGCTTTGTCACTTTTGCATTTTGTCATTGCTCTCACCCCTAGAGGTAGCAGGAGGCGGTGTCTACAACCCACAGAAGTTGTTCAGGTAGTGCAACTCATCCAGGATGTCACATCAATGCGAGCTATGGCAAGAAGGTTAGCTGTTTCTGTCAGCACAGCGTCCAGAGCATTGAGCAAATACCAGGAGACATAGAGGGGACCATAGCAGGGCAACAACCCAGCACCAGCACCACCATCTTGTCCTTTGTGCAAGAAGGAACAGCAGGAGCAGTGCCAGAGCCCTGCAAAATGACCTCCAGCAGGCCACTAATATCCATGTGTCTGCTCAAACTGTCAAAACAGACTCCATGAGGATGGTATGAGGGCCCGACATCCACAAGGCAGTATTGTGCTTACAGCCCAACACTGTGCAGGGCAATTGCCATTTGCCTGAGAACACCAAGATTGTAGATTCGAGATTGGCGCCCTGTACTCTTCACGGATGAGAGTAGATTTACACTGAGCACATATGACAGACGTGACAGAGTCTGGAGACGCCATGGAGAATTTTCTGCTGCCTGTGACATCCACCTGTATGACCAGTTTGGCAGTGGCTCAGTAATGGTGTGGGGAGATACTTCTTTGGAGGTCCGCACAGCCCTCCATGTGCTAGCCAGAGGTACCCTGACTGCCATTAGGTACCAGGATGAGATCCTCAGACCCAATGTGAGACCATATGCAGGTGCGGTGGGCCCTGGGCTCTTTCTGATGGATGACAATGCTAGGCCTCATGTGGCTCAAGTGTGTCAGCAGTTAATGCATGATGAAGGCCTTGATGCTATGGATTGGTCTGCCCGTTCCCCAGATCTGAATCCAATCGAGCACATCTGGGACATCACGTCTTGTTCCATCCATCAACACCACGTTGCACCACAGACTGTCCAGGAGTTGACTGACGCTTTAATCCAGGTCTGGGAGGAGATCCCTTAGGGAGAACATACGCCGCCTCATCAGGAGCATGCCCAGTCATTATAGGGAGGTCAGACAGGCACGTGCAGGCCACACACACTACTGAGCCTCATTTCCTTGTCTTGAGGCATTTCCACTGAAGTTGGATCAGCCTGAAATTTGGTTTTCTACTTTGATTTTGAGTATTATTCCAAAGACAGACCTCCATGGGGTATTAATTTTGATTTTCATAGATCATTTTATTGTTCTCAACGCATTCCACTATATAATGAATAAAGACTTGCAACTGGAATATTTCATTCATTGAGATCTAGGAGCTGGTATTTTAGTGTTCCCATTTTTTTGAACGGTGTACTGTATATGTGTATATACACTCACCGGCCACTTTATTAGGTACACCATGCTAGTAACGGGTTGGACCCCCTTTTGCCTTCAGAACTGCCTCAATTCTTCGTGGCATAGATTCAACAAGGTGCTGGAAGCATTCCTCAGAGATTTTGGTCCATATTGACATGATGGCATCACAC
Source organism: Phyllomedusa bahiana (assembly GCA_025379985.1). Taxonomy (NCBI): domain Eukaryota; kingdom Metazoa; phylum Chordata; class Amphibia; order Anura; family Hylidae; genus Phyllomedusa; species Phyllomedusa bahiana. Next base: position 9,240 of record JAODAL010002541.1, on the reverse strand, counting down.
AGTTGCCGCAGATTTGTCGGCTGGCACATCCATGATGCTGAATCTCCCGTTCCACGACATCCCAAAGATGCTCTATTGGATTGAGATCTGTGACTGTGGAGGCCATTTGAGTACAGTGAACTCATTGTCATGTTTCAAGAAACCAGTCTGAGATGATTCCAGCTTTATGACATGGCGCATTTATCCTGCTGAAAGTAGCCATCAGATGTTGGGTACATTGTGGTCATAAAGGGATGGACTTGGTCAGCAACAATACGCAGGTAGGCTGTGGCGTTGCAACGATGCTCAATTGGTACCATAGGGGCCCAAAGAGTGCCAAGAAATTATTCCCCACACCATGACAACCACCACCACCTAGCCCTGAACCGTTGATACAAGGCAGGATGGATCCATGCTTTCATGTTGTTGACGCCAAATTCTGACCCTACCATCCGAATGTCGCAGCAGAAATGAGACTCATCAGACCAGGCAACGTTTTTCCAATCTTCTACTGTCCAATTTCGATGAGCGTGGGCAAATTGGAGCCTCAGTTTCCTGTTCTTAGCGAAAGGAGTGGCACCCGGTGTGGTCTTCTGCTGCTGTAGCCCATCTGCCTCAAAGTTCGCCGTTACTGTGCGTTCAGAGATGCTCTTCTGCCTACCTTGGTTGTAACGGGTGGCTATTTGAGTCACTGTTGCCTTTCTATCAGCTCGAACCAGTCTGCCCATTCTCCTTTGACCTCTGGCATCAACAAGGCATTTCCGCCCACAGGACTGCCGCTCACTGGATGTTTTTTCTTTTTCGGACCATTCTCTGTAAACCCTAGAGATGGTTGTGCGTGAAAATCCCAGGAGATCAGCAGTTTCTGAAATACTCAGACCAGCCCTTCTGGCACCAACAACCATGCCACGTTCAAAGGCACTCAAATCACCTTTCTTCCCCATACTGATGCTCGGTTTGAACTGCAGGAGATTGTCTTGACCATGTCTACATGCCTAAATGCACTGAGTTGCCGCCATGTGATTGGCTGATTAGAAATTAAGTGTTAACGAGCAGTTGGACAGGTGTACCTAATAAAGTGGCCGGTGAGTGTATATGTACACACACACACACACATAGGGCCACATGTATGAAAACTGTCTAGGTCTAGCACTTTCCTTGTTGCCCATAGCAACCAATCATATAGTGCTCTGAAAAAATGTTCGGTTGCTATGGGCAACAAAGAAAGTCTTAGAACAAGACAGTTTTCAAACATGTCCCCCATAGTGTTTGCAGCAGCAGACCACATAGCCGGCGCTCAAGGACTGATCAGATGTGCAATCTTTCTTACTAAAGTTAAGAGCATACATGGTTAATAATCATTGTGTATCAGGCAGAGGAGTAAATCCTCCAGATTATTTGGGTAAGATTGCACCAATCTTATGCAGATCACACTGAATCCATTATGTTGCTGTAGAGCAGTTCGTCATTGGAATGAAATCTTGGTAAAAGTTCTGACAGTAAACCCCGGAGGGCCCTTCCCTGCGGCCGCCTGCTTATTCTTAAAACCACAAACAGTGAGAGGCAAACTCGCATGGCTGACATGTATTTTTCCTAATGCAGAGTCAAACCAGAGCTAGCTCTCCCAGTGCTGTGGTCTGTGCTATTGATTTAGGTTCTCTCTCAAGGCTGTAAAACACCCAAAACCCCCGTATTAAATTGACAGCCTCAAAAAAACATTTGTACAACATAAACAGTGTCAGAACATTGCCCATAAAATAAAATATTTTATGATAGCACATGGATCTAAACAGAACAGAGCAGATTCGCTGAAAAATCTTTGCTCTAGTTTTTCAGATAGACTTATAAAAAAACATCATTATAATCTATTCGCTCATAGAGTGCTCACCTCATTCAGGGTCCTGGGATAGCTAGGTGACAACCTTTCTGAGAGGTATAATGGCAGCTAGATTGCCTATCACACAATTTTCCTAGAAAGCTGGAAGGGCAGCCATATACAGCTCTCCCAGAAAAGAGATAGCCATACCTCCCGACCGTGATAGAGGGGTTTGTGTCAGCTTTGTGGTGAAGAAAAACACCGTTGACTGAAACCAAGCCCCAGCGTTTAGTAATGAAGAGGCGTCTGTCAGAAAGCTTCATTATTAAAACTGAAATAAAATGGTAAAAAACAACACAGAAACAAAAGAAAAAAAATATTTAAATAAAGACTTCCGACACCAGCCCTCGTTGACCATTTTACTAAAGAAATAGATGCAATGCTGGTCCGACGTAGTCCAATGAATTCGATAGTATTAGTTTTGAACTCTATCCCCTGCACCCTTAACCCCTTAAGTCAAATGCCTGAAAAGTACTTAATGACCAGGACATTTTTTTAGTTTTTGCCTCCTTGCGTTTCAACAGTCATAACTTTTTTATTTTTTCAATGAGGCTGTTGTATGAGGCCTCGTTTTATTCGGGACAAGTTGTACTTTTTGGGGGAATAGTTTAAGTTCACATAAATTATTGCAGATTTTTGGGGTGATTTTTTTTTTTTTTTTTTTTTTTACATTTTTGTTTACACCATTCACATTTCACACTTAATAACCTGTTAGATTAATTCTACAGGTTAATACAGTCATGTGGATACCTATTATGTGTGGTTTTTTTTGTGTGTAATGTATTCTCAATTATTTTTTAGTAAATATTTATTTTTATTTTATTATTTATTTTATTTATTTTTTCCACACTTTTTATTTTATTTTATTTTTTTTGTTTTTTTTAAATCGCATGAAGGGATAACTGATTTACATTTTTTTTAACACTTAGTAATGTATTATCATATTCATATATGATAATACATTATAATCTGTGTCAGTTTGACATAGGCAGCAGTCAGGGCAACACACAGTCTGCCCTGATTGCTGGCTTCTTACACAGACAGCCCTTGGGCTACTCTAGGTCCCCAGGGCTGACTGTGCAGCCATTCCTTGGGCTCTGTCTGGTCACCGGAGTCCCGATCACCCGACAGAGCAGGGGAAAGCCCATTGATTACGCTGTGGTCATGAACCGCGGCAATCAAAGGGTTAAGCCCTGTCTTCAGCGCTGCTGTGGCGCCGGGCGCCGCAAACCCCAAAGTCTGCAGTGACATCAAAAGACATCACTGCAGACAAACGACCTGGTGGTGCAGGGGATGGATTACAGGCTACAGCTGCACCACAATCTAAGGAGGGTTGGTTCTCTGTCTCCTCCCCAGGAGATTGTGCCTGTAAACTGTGGCTGTACCCAAGGGTGCCAATACAGGCAGAACTCCTGTCAGGGGCCATAATCAAAAAGGGGCCCATTGATATGTTAAAAAATAGGAACTAGTTATGGGTGAGGGCCCCATTTGATTTGGCTGTATGGGGCCCTGAAATGGTTAATAGATGACTGATGGCAGCCCTGGCTGTACCTCATCTCTCATCCCTGCGGGCCGGTGCCAACACAAAATACAACCGTCACCTAACAATATGTAACCCATCTATCATCCCATTACCATCCTATTCCATATTTCACCCCACAGGAAGTTTGTACAGAAGGAGAACAGCTAGGGAGGTTCTGGAAAAGTGAGGATGTCTAAGATGTTTCTTGTAGTTAATCCTACAGAGACAAGGGTAGGGCCCGGGGAAAAAAATTGTCGTGGCGATCTGGAACGAATGGAGAAAGGGGAAGAGAACGATACCCATCAGAGAAGACGTCATCTATAAGTCACTAAATGTATCTGTACTGTAATCACTTATGTCTGCAGAGTGCCTGTGTATAACTACCCCCATATGGTATCTACCCTCACATGGTCACTATTTAGCAGGAATATTCGGAGTGTAATGATTTATATTCAGGAAAAAGTAAAGGCGGTATTATTTATCACTATGTGGGGGTGATCTGTGGTCAGATGTGGTTTAAATTTATCATATGTGGGGGTTTAAATTGTGATCATGGTGTGATGGTATTTTCTCAGTCACTTTTGGTGGGATAAAACTCTTGGGTTGATTTGTAACAGAAGGTGAATTTTTCCCTTTTTAGCGGATTATGTGGCATTTACAAACCATAAATAGAGGGATCATCCATAAACTTGTCTTTACAATATTTGTATAGATTTATGTATTATACAATACTTTAAATTTTAATTTTTAAATACTCTTTATTTTCCCCCAGTAACGGCGCTGTTGTGTTGGGGGTTCTTTTCTTGGGGGGGGGGAAGGGGGGGGGGGGTTTTTTTCTGTTGGGGGGTTGAGTTGGGGGCCCCTTTTTCCTTTAGTATGAGGGAAATTTTTTTTGGTTAGAGGGTGTCCGGGTTTCCCATTTGTTTGGGTTTTGGGTTTCGAGGGGGTGGGCCCTAGTTTTTCCCTTTTTTGGCAATTTTTTTAAAATTTTGGGAGTTTTTGGATATACTGTACTAATAAACATTTTTGGGGGTTTCAGACTTATTCCACCCCCCTTTTACAAACAGGTAAACCCCCCAAAAATGTCTCAACCTAATGCTATGAAAACAAAATTTTGGGCCACTTTAAATTTGCGGGAAAAAACCGGGTGATTGTCCGGGGGGGGCATTTCATCCATAACCAGCGGATATCAGTTGTGCTTTATAATCATTCTTTCATTTTTTTCTTTGGTATAATGGAAGCCCTGACCGACAATGCCATTAGGGGACTTCCACTTTCTATTTAGCAGCTTTTAAAACCCAAATTCAAAACCCTTTTCAGAAAAAAGAAAAAGGAGGATAGCCCAAGGCAGCAGCCAGGGCCCTTTGATGAGTTTTTTTGGGTGGGCCCAAACGTCAAAAATTTAAAATTTTTAATAGAACAATTAACCTTTTGTTACGGCCCGGGTTTTGCCCCCTAATGTTTATCCATGTGATACATTAAAGAAGGGTTACCCCAAAAATTTTAAAAACTAAACATGGCATTTTTTTCCCATAAAATGTCCCCAGTCTGTCCTCGGTTGTTTGTTTATTCATTTCAAAACCCAAAATGAGGGGAATTTAGGGCTGAAACCCGCAAAAACCCCAAAAACAATTTTTTTTTGGGGAAGTAATTTTTGTCAAATTTTTTTTGGTTTTTTAAAAGGTACTTTTTGGTCACGGATCAAAAAAGGGGGAAATTCACAGAACTTTTTTCTTGAAGCAGATTTTTTAAAGGGGGCATGTCCCCACGGTGGGTTTTTTTTTTTTTCACCCGGTTTTTGCGAAGGGTTTTTTGGGAAAGCCTCTGAAAACCCGGTTTGCCCAAAACTTTTAAAAATTAACCTTTTCCCAAAAAGGGGGGGGGGAAAAATTCCTTTCCCACGGTCCCCACCGGGGGTTTTTAATTTTTGGGGGAAGGGTTTTTTTGGCGTTGACCCAAAAAGGGGGGAAGGGGGGGGGGAAAGGGGGGTTATTTTTTCCGGGGGGGTTTTTGGGGGGGGGGGGGGGGGGGGGGAAAATTGTGGGGGGTGGGGGGGGGGGGGGGGGGAACTAAATTTAAAATTTAAAATTTTTTTTTTGTTTTTTTTTTTTTTTTTTTTTTTTTGTTTTTTTTGTTTTGGGTTTTTTGGGGTTTTTGTTTTTTTAATTTTTTTTTTTTTTTTTTTTTTTTTTTTTTTTTTTTTGGGTTTTTTTCCTTTTTTTTCTTTTTTTTGGGGTTTTTTTTTTTTTTTGGGTTTTTTAAAACCCGCTTTTATGACCCCAAAAAAGTTTGGAACTTTTTCATTTTTTCCCTTTGGTTTTTTCCCGGGGGGAAAAAATTGAACTTTTTCAATGCGAAGGGGGGGCCGGTTTTTTTCTCTCCGAAAAACCTTTGGGGGAAAAAAGCCATACCCCTGCGTTCTTTGTTAAAACCCCCTCCAAAACGAGCAAATACCATTTGGGGTTTAATCTGCCGGTATTTGTTGCGCCGTGGGGAAAATCCCAAAAAGGGAAATTCCCCCTTTTTTTCCCCCTTTAATGCTTTTAAAGAGCCAATGTTCTGGCTGGGGGTAAATTTCCCAAGTCACAAACCCTGTTTGGGGTTTTGCCCGGGGGGGGGAACCAGCTGCGGACAGACTTTGGGGACAGGAAAAAAAAAGATTTTTAAATTTGGGGCCCGGGGGCCGAAGCTCATGAAAAATATGTTTTTCAAATCCTGGATTCCCTTTGGGTTAAGATAAAGGGGATTAAACAAGAGCATTTTTAAAACCACTTCTCATCTGAAATAAAAGGGTAAACTTTAATTTTACTGGGGGGGCCTCCCCAAATCCCTGTTCCCCAGAAAAAAAAACCCAGTTTTTAAAAAAAAGAATTTTTGCTCCAAAAACGACTAAGACTTATTTTTAGGGGAGGGTTTTTTTTTTTTTTATGTAACAAAAATTTTCACTTTTTATTTGTTTAAAACAAAACTTCAATATGAAATAATATCCCCGTAGTGATTTCATCAGAAACATCAGAAAAAGCAGCCAACCCCGAATTTCATAACAAAAAATTGAATATGTTTTAAATTTTTGGGGGTGTCTTTTTTTTTGGGGGGGGAAACAGGGAATACTGGCAGCCCCAGAATTAGAACCGTTAGTAAAATTTTTTTTCCCTTGCCCATAAAGCCCCGGGGAAAGCTGAACACTTGTTTCCCTTTGGTTAGCATAGATTTTTACAGCTAATCCCAAAGAACCAATCAGTTTTTCTTTTTTTTGGAGACCCTTCTCCGAAAAAAAAAAAGCCCTAAAGGGGCACCTTTTTTAAAAAAATTTAAAAAAAATTTTTGGGAAACCCTTTTTTGGCCCTGTATATCCTACACCTCTATTTTGGCTTCCATAACAGCTTTTTTAAATAAAAACGGGGCATATTGGGGACTTTTTGGTTTGGATTTTTTTTTCCTCTAAATTAAAATTTTAAAGGGAAAAAACCTTTTAAACGTTTTTTTTTCCTCCGAACCCGGGCCCTTTTCCCCAAAAATTTTAAGTTTTTTTAAAAATCAAAATTTAAGGGGTTTTCTACAAATCTATTTTTAATTTGCAATTTTTTCCAAATTAAATGTGACCTAGACTGTGAACTATAATCATTAGTTACATGAACTGTGTAATGTTGTGCGGACTGCATTCATCATTTATATGGTGTAACATGGCTGAGTAACATTGCTGTATTTTGTACATACCTGGTAACAAATTAGCAAAAATTAACTGACTCGCTGTTTTATCTACCGTATTTGTGTCTGTATCAATAGTATTTCTTTAAAAACATAATCAGAATAAAGGAAGCATTTCCTTACTATCAAAAATGTTGTCAACTCTATTCAGCCGTTGATTCAGTAAAGCTGGGTGATAATCAATATATACACAAATGCGGACAGGTATGAACGGGGCTGCTGCGCCAGTTTGCGGCCAGAAACCTCTCGTAGCCCTGTTCTATAGATGTATAAACAGTCGTACACTCCCATTTGCCGCATTCTGCACCAGACATGACACTTTGGAATGCGGCAAGTTTGCAGCGGGCGTGTCGTGCCAGAATCATATGGTTGAGCCAATGTTTGGCGCATAAATGTTTTACAAATCCATGCCAGTTTCAAAGTGGCATGGCTGAGACAAATTTTGCCATAGAACATGATACCTGTATAGTAGGAAATGCTGCAAAACGCTTTCATACATACTGCCGCCTTCTACCATAAAGCGATTTAAAAACTGGTGTGTCGGCGCCAGGTTTCATACAAGTCACACAAAATTTCCATTTTTTTTTTTTTTTAAAACTGTCACCTAGCTTTCTTGAGGTTATGGTTGCCATCTTTATTTGGGCAAATTTAAGACACTTTTTTTTAGCACAAATGCATGGTGCTATCTTTAACCCCTTACCGACATTTGATGTAAACTTACGTCATAATGCCAGTAAGGAATTATGGCCATACACGGTGGGTACAGCACTGTTCCTCTCTCCAATCAACCCCTGATTGGTTACCACGTCAGCTGGAAGCTTAATGAAGGCTTTCATAGCCACCGTGTAAGTACTTCTAATACTTCCTGCCTCAAGCAGGGAGTAACAGAACCGCCATCTTGGTACAACCTTCCGCATTCTAAATATAGTATGGTGTATAAGCGATTGCGCCCCCTACTGGTCAAGTGAACGGGGACTGCATGTTAAAGTTAAAAATAAAGTATAGACAAATATTTAAAGTTAAAATCACCCCCCTTTTGTATACCATTTTACAAATAAAAAATAAAAAAATTTACACAAAATTTGGTTTATCCTGCACCCATAAAAACCCAAATTAAATTAAAAACATTTTTATTCTGTATTTTGACCAAAAAACAATTAAGCCCAGCGGGTCCCAAAGGGGAAAAAACAAAAAATTTTATTGGCAAAAAGGGTGTGCAGCGCAAATAGAGCTAGAGAATTTTTTTAGTTTCTTAAAAAATAAAGCAAAAAAGAAAAGCCTACATCTTTGATATCAATGGAATCGTATCAACTTTAACTACAATAACACATCATTTATACCAAGCATGAACACCAAAAAAAACAAAACCCCCCAAACATGGCACAAATATTTTTATTTTATTTTACCCCACTTAAATATTTCGCAGTACATTATATGGTAGGTCAATTCACCTTTAATGAACAGGGGACAGGGGGAACATTTCAACTTGTCCCCCAAAAAACAAGCCCTCATAGTAGATGGGGAAAAAAAAAAGTAATGGATCTTGCAAGAGGGATAGAAAAATGAAGAGCCATATTTTTGGACCACAAAAGTGGGGAAGGGTTAAAGAAAAAGTAACACTGCAAAACCACACCAAAAATCCATCGTACTGTAAGCTGGGAAAGAGCCATTGTTTGGGGCGCTTTAGGTCCTAGATACTTTGGGATTTTGTGGAGCAATAAAACCAAAGGTTATCATTTTACAGGGGAAAAATAAGGGCAGAAGTCCATGACCCAAACGAAGAACAGGGGGGATGTAAAAAGAGAAAGAGCCAAAACACACAAATATACATTGAAAAATGGTAGAAAGAAAATTTTTTTTTGGAAAGCGTCCTGTCCTTATCGCTATCGTGGTCCTCCTTTGGGGGGCTGTGGCTTCAAGTAGCAAAAATATTATAAAAAAGAGAACCTTTTCAGGTTTTAAAGATTTGTTTCTATAAAGCTTGAGGCAAGGTTTTAGTTTTTCCTCCTAAAATTTATCAATAATTTAAAGGAACCTTCAGGTTTTTTTAGTTGCCCATTCAGAGTAATTGAAGAGGAAAAGAAGCGACTCTGTGATAAAAGGGTTATTGAAGAGGAAGAAATACTCTGGATTAATAGGGTTATATGAAAGGGGA
>JAODAL010002540.1:0-193533 GCA_025379985.1 Phyllomedusa bahiana | reverse complement strand
CTCGGGAAAATGGACTGAATGGGTTCACTTAATTTTTTGAAATTTTTCTGCAACTTTTTTTATTTAACGAGACAGAAGCTGTTTGATTTTCATGCAAATTAGCAAGACAAGGGTTAATGCAGACTTGACCCATGTGTGTCAGGCACAAAACCAAATCCACACAGGAGACGCACCCCCCCCCCCCCCCTCTCACTCACTAGCTCGCTTCTCTATCCCCCCCCATTGGCCCCCACACCTCCTCTCTAGGAGGCAAGAGGAAGCCTGTAGTGATGCATCAAAGGGGCATCTCGCTTGAGATCTTGTGCCAACCCCTGCTCCATACTAACCGGAATCTTTCAGTAAGTGGCTATTTACATCTAAATGAGATCCTATTAAAGGGAGTGGGGAGAGGTGGGGGATGTGTAGCCAGGCCCCATCCCAGAAGATTTATTTCTGAAAACACAGCCCCACATACCATTCTGGTATTCCCACGTTGCCCCCCATACGTTTAATCATCTTCAGTGATCTAGAAGTTGCCTGGACACCCAAGTTTTATCGCAATTTTGTATTTATTTTTGATTTATGGAGTTAAATACATACAGATGTAGAGGAAAAAAATTAGAACATGTGCTGGTTTCTGTTGTGCAATATGAAAGCCAAACTGATCAATAAACATCGATCTTGAAGGTGAAGTATTCTGTTTTGTTTTTCTCCATGTATACATTGTGACCTATTGTCTCTGTATATCGCTATGTCTTCTAAATTATTGTAACCAGAATGTATTCTAGTTTCCTATAAAATCCAGCTGGGAGTCCATTGTCGGCTCTTGCTCGCTGTCTGACTATTCTACCATCTGTTGACCCAATAAAAGATCTATTTAATTTCCAACATTTGCCCACCAGGAGGAAAAGTCATCTAAGGCCAGGTCCACACAGCAAAGTTAAAATACCAGCGGAAACTCGACGGTATTTTAACTGCGCCGCAGCGTCGTGTGTTGGGTTTTTTTTGTGCAAAAACCGGTGGTCTGATTTCGTATCCCCGGCGGCCCAGTATATTATGGCTGCGGAAATCAGACGTCGGTCCTGCGGAATATACAATGTGTTCTATATTCGGCTTTTGTTTTAGGAAAACTGCAGTAAAAATTCTGTGCTGTAATCGACAGGTTTTCATTGTGGTCTATGTAGCAAAGGGCGGATTGAAAATAGTGAATCTGCCAAAAATCTGCGCAAAACCCTGTGCTGTGTAGACATAGTCTAAGAGCTTGTCCCCACTGCACGGGTTTTTCAGACGGTTTTTGGTTTTGAAAACCGTCTGACAAACTTTAAAATGGATCACTACGGAAAACCCGCGCAGTGGTCCCCACTGCGCGGGTTTTCTCCCCGCCGGTTTTTCAGGGAGTCCGAAGAACATTGCACTTGTTCATTCTTCCGCCCGGTTTTCGCAAACTGCGGAGAAAAGCCGTCCTCCCGGCGGCCGTGTACACGGCTGCCAAAACGGAGCAAATACCGGTCAATAAACTGACCGGTATTTGTCTCTGCCGTGGGGACGGGGCTTAAGGGTATATTCACAAGGCATTTTGGATCCGAAATCACATCCAAAAGTGCTGCATTAATCGCATCCTACACGCAGCCGCATGTTTGAATGTGTTTTGGCTGCAGCAGAAACACACCCTGTAGTTTTAAATAGGGCTCCTGCTGCGTCTTTCGGATCAAGAATCGACATGTCAGTTCTTTGAACAGATCCGAAAGACGCAATGAGACACGCATTGGCGATCACTCGTGTGAATACCGCTGCGTGTTTTACATTGAAAGCAATGCAACCTCACTCACTTTTTAGATGCGTGTTTGGGTCCTTTTAGGGTCCGAAACACGCATCTATAAATGTATGTCAACACAGACTCCACACTCCGTGTGTACACACCCTCAGGGGCCATTTACACGGTAATGGACAAATACCGGTCCTGTTTTGCGACCGTCCCCACGGCTGCGGGAGGGGGGGGGTGGCTTTTCTCTGCGATGAGCGGAGGAAAGCTCTTCACATTCACTTGCACATATTCCGTCTGAAAACTGGACGGAAGAATGTGCAAGCAAAATTTTTTTTTTGGGGCGCCAGGGGTTTCGGCGGAAACCCGTGCAGTGGGGACTGCTGCACGGGTTTTCCATAGAAGCCCATTGTGCTCGTTTGACGGTTTTTCAGAGTGCCCATGGTGAATACAAAATACCGGTATTCTGGTATTTTGTCCTTTTTTTTTTTTTTTGGTACGTAGGGGGACAGCTTTTGTTTGCGGATTCAAGCTCTCCCCCTTCGCACCCACATGTTCATTTTTCAGCCCAAAAACTGGGCAGAAGACTGAACATGTTCTAAGTTTTGTCAAAAACTTTCCGGCGGAAAATCCGTGCGGTGTGGAAGCTGCAAGAATTTTCTATTTAAATCAATTTAAAAGGTTGACAGTCGGTTTACTGACAGTTTTCAAATCTGAAAACCGTCTTTAAATCCGACTGAAAACCCTGCCGTGGGGGCCAGCCCTTAATGACAATAGATAAAATATAGAAGATAGACTCGCCAAAAAGTAGATGGGCCCCAAAGATTCTGAATTCTCTGATGCATCAGAATGTCCATCCAGTTTTAGAAGGGCACCAGGGAATGGCACACATGGAAAAGAAGTCAAAAAACATCCGGGCTTCCCTTTCCCCAGGAAATACCCCTTTTTGCTCCCTTTTGGGGGAATCGCCTTCTGAAGAGTGCACCCCCCAGACTTATTATCCTATTATATAAGTGCCAATACTGCCTATATAACAAAACTCCTGTATGAAACAATACCTGTTGGGTATTAGATATTAGGCCAGCATTCTGATGCAGGATTCAAAATATTTGATGCCCATCTTCTTTTTGGTGAGTCTGTCTTCTATATTTTATCTATTGTGATTAAAAGTTTTGTTTTATTGGTTTTTTTTTTTTCAGTTTAGAAAAACAAAAATTGCACCAAAATCTGCAGCAAAGCCGCTATGTGTGCATTCTGCCGTATTCTGAAAATCTGAATGCAGAACTGCAGTAGTTGGTCTAAATTTTGTTGTGTATTTCACTTTCTTCCTGACATGGATTTTAGGATGTGGATTAGCTTCAGTCAGTGGGGCAACTCTGTGTCCTGGCTCCTGACATGTTATGCACATGAAAAAAATACAGGTATTTTCCATGACACAGATTTGAAATCTGGGTCAGTAAATTATGCGCTGCAATTTCAGTTTTATGCATCAAAATTTGCATAAATAAGCCACATGAACATAGCCCAAGGCAAAATGCACAGAAAATATTTTCTCCAGACTTTACTTAGCATTATCAGCAAAATCAACATATCTAAATTGTTGACCTGGTAAAATTTGCAGCAAATGTCTGGTGCGAATTCTGATCTGCAAATCTACAACAAATAACAAATTGGTTTTTTTACAGAATGGAATCCACAGCACAAACTGCAGTAAAAGTTGGTTGTAAAATCTGTGGCTTTTGCTGCAAATTCACCGCAGCACAAAAATTCTGAAAGCTCTTCTACATGCAAATATTGCTGCAGATTTAGTATAGTGCTCACCCTAAGGGGCTATTTACACAGCACAGGACAAATACCGGTTGGTTGTACTGTTTTCACATAGATTTGTTCATCTTCCGTCCGCAAACCGGTCGGAAGAATGAACATGTTCTGTGTTTTTCGGACCGCCATTAAGGTCCGTGTAAAAGTTTGCAGCTGATTTTCAAAACCGAAAAACGGCTAAAAAACAGTGCCGTGAGGACAAGGCCTAATGTTTTAATAGTTGTGAAATCCAATCGGAAGGCTTGTAAATTTATCAAATCTACAGGATTAAATTTGTAAATCTCATCTACTTGCCAGGTAGCACAAATCCAGTTTATTTGTGGTATAATTCTCTGGTATCTTCCCATCGGCTTCTTGGTGGGACTTGAGAAGAAAACAAAAACACTCATGGAAAAAAAAAAATGGACTAGGGCTGAAGATACAAATGCAGTTTTTGAGCCAAAAAACAAATTGGATATGAAAAAAAGAGAGATCTTTCATCTAAAACTCCTTTACACACATTGGGCCATATTTACCAAAACGGTATCAACAGTAAGGGTACGTTCACACGGCGTCTTGCATCCGTGTGAACATACGCTTTTCAGATGCGTCTCGGGGGCCGACAGAACGGACCCAGAGATGCATCTAACAGTTAGCAGTGCCTTTATCACTGTCCGCAATGAGGAACACGCAGCGGCGTTCACATGAGAGATCGTCGCTGCGTATCTGCATCGCGCGTGTCAGGTCCGTCTTTCAAAGAATTGCATGTCAATTCTTTGATCGCATCCGCAAGACGGACCTGACAGGCGCGTGTTCCTCATTGCCGGCAGTGATAAAGTCACTAACTGTTAGTTGCGTCTCTGGGTCCGTCCTGTCGGCCCCTGAGATGCATCTGAAAAGCGTATGTTCACACGGAAACAAGACGCCGTGTGAACATACCCTAAAACTGTCTTTGTTGCCCATAGCAACCGGTTAGAACTCCGCTTTATTTTGTTAGGCTGATCTCTGGTTGTTGTGGGCAACAAAGACCGTTTTAGGGGATGTTCACATGGCGTATTTGCGGGGCGTACTTCGACGTGTAATTGTACTGGAATACTTCCCGCAAATTTAGTGACGACTGTAATTTTCTGATCGTATTTCTCGGTGTGTAATGTACACTTGTAAAAAGAACTGACCTGTCCCTTCTTTCAGGCACTTAAAGGGGTTTCCTCGCTATGAAGATCATAGCTCAAAAGGAGGGACCCAAAATGTAAGCACTGTCCTTGGTTACCATAAGCAAAGTGCCATGGTTTAGGAGAACTGGTTGTTTGTGTGTGTGAGATAGAGATCACTGACAGCGATCAGAGGACCTGCAGCAGAGAGAGATCATGTGCAGTCCCATGTAAACACAAACAAATAAAGCGTATAGTTTTGTTCTGTAGAGGTCAAAGGTGTAATAATCTGCAGGATATATCACTGTGTGTGAGAGACAGAGAATAAAAAATCACCCATCTTTCCCAGAGTCCTGAATGTCAAATGCCCATTCTAATTACAAAGTATGTAAGGAGAGCAAGAAATGTAGATATACACTCTGGAGTTACACTTAGCTTTTGACTTCCAACGACAGCTGAGAACGTCTCCCTTCCCCCAGCTCACACAGAATGAATTCTCACATGCACACTTTGGGGCGTGTCTGCAGGGAGAGAAGATACTCCCTGCTGGGAGGAGAAACACACCCCTCCATTTCAGAAGCTCTGCTTAGCAACCAGTATAAACGGCTGCCAAATGATGAAACGAGAATACCCCTTTAAGAGAAATAGGAAGGTATAGGAGGCAGAGAGCTGCCTCAAGTTAAAAGTACCCGCTGATCAGTGTGTACTTTCAACAGCACTAATGATGGTGTATTGCGGCGCGTACCTACAGTAGGTACACGCTGCAATATGCCGTATGAACTATGAACGTACCCCAACTGTTAGGGCATGTCCCCACGGCACGGGTTTTCGGACAGTTTTTCTGCCGGTTTGCGGTTTTTCAGAGCGCCTGAAAAACCGGCCGAAAATGAGCACAATTGTGCTCTATGGAAAACCCGTGCAGCAGTCCCCGCTGCACGGGTCTTCCGCCCGGCGGTTTTGCTGCGGGCGGTCCGGCGGCAAAACATTGAGCAAGCACCATCTTCCGTCCGGTTTTCGGACAGAATATGTGCTTCTCAATGGGAAGGGGGAGGGCTCTTCTCCGCTCATCGCGGAGAAAAGCCGCCCCCACTTTCCCCCCCGCGGCCGTGGGGACGGGCGCAAAACAGGACAAATACCGGCCGGCAAACCGGCCGGTATTTGTCCACTACCGTGTGGATGCGCCCTTAGTCTTGGTACATAAGGCTATTTTTTCCATATTTCTAAATGTTCAAAAAACATATTTAGAATGTTTCAAAATAAATGCTTTATCTGTATGAAAAACACCAGAATCATGTTACACTTTAAGAAAAAAATAAGTGATCCCAAAAGTGCCACAAACCAATATCTAATAATGTTTATATAGTGCCAATATATTCCGCAACACTTTACAATTAGAGGGTTTAAGTACGGACAAAAAAAAACATACATTACACAATAAGCCTATGTCTACACACCAATGTTAAAATGCCGTCCAAAAGCCAGCATTTTAACATCGCCACGCTGTGGTTTTTGGTGTGGATTTATACTAAAAACCGCGGTCTGTTTTCGGATTTTGCACCGGTTCAGTACATTGACTGTATGGGAACCCAGCAGAAGATAGAGCATGTTTTAATATCTGCCAGATTTCAAAACAGACCAGAAAAAATTCTGTGCTGTGTAGACTACTGCATGGATTTTCTAGTGCGGTCTAAGAGCACTGGTTACAGTCGGGTTTTTGGCAGATTTTAAATACTAAATCCACTTAAAATTCCAACCAAAAACAGTGATGTGTAGACATAGCCTAAAAAGCTACTTACAGATCAGACACAAGGGGTGAGGTCCCTGCTCACAAGAGCTTACAATCTATAAGGGTGTATGGGTGAGATGAAAGGTGAGAAGTGCTTCTGTAGTGGAATTTTTTAATAATTTTCTATAGACTTTTTGTGTAAGATTTGTCCACAGCATTTTTTAACTTAAAAAAGAGCGGTTAGAATTGCTGCAGAATTCTGTGTGTGGGTCCAGCCTTCTACTTTTTCTTCCCTTTTTGTTTACCTACTTTGGTTTCAACAACTACCATAAACTGCCTGTATTATTTCAGTTTAAAGAAAGGTCTTTCTCAGGTATCATATCCTTGGATGCTCCATATGTGTGTGAGAAATATTCGCCAATAAAACCAGTTGTCTTATCATAGGTTTCATGTATCCAAATAATTTGCCAGGGTCTGACCGGCAGGGATCTGATCACTGGGACCAACTCCAGATTTGCTGCTGCATTCATCTCATTCTCATCATCATGAGGAGGCTCGTACTTGATCAACGTGAACTGATAGCTAAAAACAGATGAAAGCCATGCTTAAAAATCACTTTACCACATTGATCAAATTATAGCAGGTGGTCTCATGTAAGGCCAAGATAGTCAATCTGGTAAAAAGCAAAGCTGACAGGAGAGGAGGTGACGAGGCGGCTTTCCTACCGTTGCTGCTACTTCATTATAATGATCCTTAGAGTATGTTCACACGGCTTATTTTGGAGTGCATTTTGGCGTACTGCGCTTAATATGCAGGGAAATGCGCCCCATAATTACGGTAATCCATAGCTCTCACAGAGAACTATGGATTACGCCTCCTCTCCCCGCTCGTACAATACGATCGTATTGTATGCGCGGGGAGATAAGTGACAGGAGTAATGCATTTCTCTGGGCCCGGCAGGCTGCCGCCGCCCCCCCCCCCCCGTGCCTCGAGTGTACGCGCTGATCAGTGTGAGCTCCCGCAACACGTGATGTACTGCGGCCCGTACTGTACGCGCCGCAGTACATCGTGTGAACATACCCTTAGGCCCGGTTCACACGGCTTAATTGCGGGATGTATTTCGCCCTGCAATTACGCCGTGTGTAAGGAGGGGGAGGGGGGCGGCAGCCCGCCGGCCCCATAGACATTCATTATTCTGGCGCGAATACGCCGTGAATAATTGACATGTCACTTCACTCGCCGTATTGTGCGAGCAGGGAGAGGAGACATAATCCATAGTTCTCTATGAGAACTGTGGATTACCGTAATGACTGGGACGTATCTCGCCCCGTATTTCGCGCAGTACGGCGCAAAATACGGGGTGAGATACGTCCAAAATAAGCCGTGTGAACATAGCCTTAAAGAGAACCTGTGACCGTTCCTGACAGGTCTGTCTTAGTAAATCCTTGTGTTCCTGTGAAATAACAATCCTGGAGCATCTTCTCATATATTTTTGTTGTGCTGTTCTTCTGTATTCCTGCTAGGAGCTTATTACTGAATTTGTCAGCTGGGTGTTACAATTCCAGTTCTCAAAGGGGCATGTCCTTGCACATGCTGTCAGCATTGATTGGACAATGTCAGACTGCATGGGCACCATAACCTCCCCCTCCCCCCAACTGGTAACACCCAGCTGACAGATTCAGGAATACATTTCTAGGAGGAATAACATAGGAGCGGCACAACACAGATTTATAAGATAATTGTTACTTCACAGGGAACACCAGTATTTTCCAAAACAGACATGTCAGGAACAAACACAGGTCCTCTAAAGCAATGTTCCCCAACTCCATATCCCACAGAATGCACTGACAATAATTAATTCACCTGTGCATTATAATTAAATCACCTGTGCAACGCTAAGGAAAGCCAGAAAACATGACCTGTTAGGCCCAGTTCACATGGGTTATTGCGGACGTAATTGCAGGGACGGGGGTTCTCTATAAGAACTCTGGCTTAGCGTAATGACAGAGACGGATTTCAGCCGTACTGCAGCGCAAATACAGCGCGCAGTACGGGTGAAATCAGTGCCCAAATCAGCCGTGCGAACGAGCCCTTAGTGGGCCTTGAGGACTGGAGTTGGGGACCCCTGCTCTAAAGGGCTCAATGAATAGACTTCCTGCTGATTGGATGTTGCTTGCATAACCTCAATGTCTATAATCAAACAAAGAGTATTTGCACCATCAACCAACATGTGGTATAGAAAAGTGTCCTTTCCATCCAAAAACTTTCCCCAGATCATAAGGGAGGGTTCACATGGCATTTGGCAGCGTGTGTAGTACGTGGCACAATACGCGTTGATTGCACTTGCAAGTACGTAATTTCAAAAGCGCAAACGATGTGCAATAGTCCCGAGGCAGATTTCTGCTCTTATCATGGCAGGTATACCTCTGAAAGAATTGACTTGTAAATTCTTTGAAGCCACATGCTAAATTAAGATTGTAAAATACACGGCGTGTCAATGACGCCACATATTTTACATTGAAGTCTATGCCAGGTGTATTGTACATTGTTTGGGGCATATTTCTGCACGTATTTCAGCAAAATTATGCCCGAAATATGGCCAAAAATACATCCTAAAAGACACCGTGTGAACATCCCTTAACGCTGCTACCACCAGCTTCTGTTCTTCCAGCAGTGGTTGCAAGGAGTTTGTTTTCTAATGTTTTTGTGCTGACATGCCTACATCCATCCAATTGATTAAGCAGAAAATGTGACTCACTGGAGAAGGCATCCCAAGCAGAGGTCCAATTCTGATACTGTCAGAAAAATCTAAGCATTTTTAGACTATATAACTTGATTAGTATAGGAGCAGTGACCATCCATCAGCTTTGGAGCCCTTCACTCAGTAGGGTCACTAAATTGTTTTATACACGCATCTGGTAGCCCTCCAGCAGGGCCGTCTTAACACCATTATGGGCTCCTGAGCAGAGCCCCCCAACCAACACAACCACTCACATGTATAAATATACATATTATTGATAAACTTATAACCTACAACACCTTCATATAGAACACAGAGTGTTCAGACAGCAGCTCAGGTATAAACTACAACACCGCCATATAGGAGACACAGAGTGGTCAGATACCAACTTAGGTCACCATCACATGACAGTGAATATAGCACTGATCTAAGAGAAACGCAAAATAACCCCTGATGACTTCTCCCTTTCCATAACTCGTTCCGGCAGAATTCAACGCACAAACATCTTAAACTTTTCACTTTATCAGCACTACCCTACTGATTCCTACCTCTGTTATGGGCGCCCTCCATAGGTAAATAGGTAGTAATGTTGCCCACCATCAAGTAGGTAGATATAGAGCTCTTTGGAGGCAGATATACTGCCCCTGTAGGTAGATTTGCAGCCCCCTGTTGGTAGAGTTACAGCCCCCCAGTAAGTACAAGTAGATGAACTTCCCCAAATATATCAGGGGCCTATAACTTACAGGTTATAGTCACCTGCAGGTTACAGCCCCCTGTAGGTTATAGCTCCCTGTTATAGGCTTCTGTAAGTTATAGGCCCCTTGTAGGTTATAGCCGCCTGAAGGTAATATGTGGCCCCCTGTAGGTTATAGCTCCCTTATAGCCCCCTATAGGTGATATATGCCCACTGTAGGTTATAGGCGCCTGTAGGTTATAGCTCCCGTTAGGTTATAGGCCCCCTGTAGGTAATACATGGCCCCTTTAGGTTATAGCCCCCTGTAGATTATAGCTTACTGTAGGTAATGTGTGCACCCTGTAGGTTATAGCCCCCTGTACTTAATATGTGCCCCCTGTAGGTTATAGCTCCCTATAGGTTATAGGCCCCGGGCAGGTTATAGCCCCCCCCCTGTAGGCTATAAGCCCTCTGTAGGTTATAGGCTCCCTGTAGGTTATAGGCTCCCTATAGGTAATATGACTTTGAATAAAAAAAATTAAAAAATGTTACTTACTTATCTGCGCTCCGCCAGGGACCTCACTCCAGGAGCTAGTTTCTGGCATGAGCAACGTGACATCATCACACCGACTACACCGGGATGTTGCTCCTGGGATTTCCTAGACCGGAAGCCTATGGGTATTGCTTAAAGATGCGGCGGGTCCGGGCCTGCCACTTGGACCCGCTGCTGGGGCCAAGTCACGCCACTCGGCAGGGTAGGCGGCTGCCCTAAAGGGCTCCCTGTGTTTGTGGGGCCAACCCTGCCCAATGGAAAAGACGGCCCTTCTCCCCTGGGTCATTTTAGCAGTGAGCTGTAGTGTGTTTGAATGCTCTAGTGCACCTTCGTAGCAGACATTCACCTGTCACATCGGTGGACAAATGGCGCCATTTGTCCACTCACAATACACTTCACCACAGCAGTACACGAACAGTTCAGAAACTGCACAGTGTAAGAAATACTGCCCCCCCTTAGCCTGGACGCTAATAATCATCCATTTTTGCAACTCTGACAAATCACCCCTTATCCCCTTAAAGGGGTTGTCTCGCTACAATGATTGGGTTTTAATTTAAAGATCTTTAAAAAACAAGCAGCTTTGCAATATATGTTCATTACAAATGTCCTACTGATTTTGAGCTAGCCCTGTTAGTATTACTACATCAGCTCCTCAAATTTCTATAGCAGTGGACCTGTTGATCCTTATCTTACTGGCTGTCAGGTCTGAATGACTCATCACCTTTGAAGACAGGTCAGAGCAGAGAGCCCCTCCCACACAGAATGCTTCTGGAGGGGGAGGAGGACTCTGGTGTCTGTGTCCTTACTGCCTGGATTAACCCTGTGTGTGCCTGCTTCCTCCTGCTCTCTACACAGATAGATGTGACAGCAGTGACCCTGTCTGTTACTATAATCATGATATGTCTTTGGAACTGTGACTATACTAATACTATAGAGATCAGGCATGTGAATACTTTATGTTCTCCAGTATTAGTGAGACATCCTGAGTATAGTAACACTTCCCTTGTTGTTGCTGGAGATGTGGAGACTTGTAAGCTAAGCAGGGGATATAGGAACACATGCATCCCCTCGCTCTATTAGCCCCACCACTTCCCCTTCCTCTCTACATCATAGATCAGCCCTCTCCTGCAACAGACCTAGGCAGGCACAAACAGGGTGAACTCTGAGAGCAAACACCCCCTCCCCTCCCCCCCTGTATAGAAGTTATGTAGCTGCCTGTGTGCTGATGGGAGGGGGGAGAGGGAGCAGAAGAGACAGACAAGCTAGCACGCCCCTCAGTTCAACTTACCAGGGACACTGACAGGCTGAAAGCTCGTAATGAGACAACTCCTTTAATAGCAACAAGCGATATATGTGCAGACACCAATTTGTAAGAGTTCCAGGACACAATAAAAAAAAAAATCTTTTTATTGCATTAAAATCTGTAATGCACTCAAGTAAAAAAACACGGTCACACTTCAGACCATTCGGTCCTTCAGCACATTACAAACTTTAATAGATTAAAAAATATAAAGATTTTATACATTATGTGCTAGAACTTTTTAAATTTGGTTGCTATTATGCTGCTGTGTGCAGGCATCTGCCTATACGAAGTGATGGATACTTGCATTTATGAAATGAGTGCACAAAAGGTGGAAAGTCTTTCTAACCTGTTTTTGTCTATGTGTGGAGATAGCCTATTGTCCACCTTATATACCCACTCACCGTGAGCTACATGCTGCCAACATTGAAAGTAAAAAAAGTGGTCATAATAATGTGACTCAGCTGTGTGTGTGTATTTATATATACATTAAATCTCAAATCTATGCTCATAACATTAATAACAATACAGCACAACTAAGGCAAAGGAGGCAGGGAAAATACCTGATCTCTTATATCATATCTGAATTTTTTTATGATAAATGCAGAAGAATACAATATAAGATAAAGAAGTGGGTTTACTCACGATACTGTCAACTTTTTACAGATAGTTTTTCTCTGCTTGCTACCAGTTCTGCCAGTTCTCCATCCAAGGAGAGAAAGCCAAAGGGAAGGGTCCGGGAGTCAATGCTAAGCTAATCCCTAAGTGATCCTACCTATACAGTGGGGGTACCGCTCCAAAAAGGGCGCCCTATTCCTCCCTTGCATTCGGGGGTCTCAATATCTGAAAAAGTGGACGGTATCATGAGTAAATCCACTTCTTTTTATATTGTATTCTTCTGCATTTATCATCAAAAATTCATATATGATACAAGAGATCAGGCATTTCCTTGCCTCCTTTGCCTCACTTGTGCTCTAATCCTGTCATTGGCTGTATTGTTATTTATGTCACAGCATAGGTTTGAGATTTAATGTATACGTTTTAAACAATATTAATTAAAGGTTATATTTTATCCCTTTTTGTTCAGTGATGGGGTCTTCTATATGGGTTAAAAAAGATCTATGGGACTCCTTTCCTTCAATGACATTATATACAGTATATATATATATATTATATTATATATATTTATATATATATTATATATATGTGTGTGTGTAATTATATAAATATATATATTATACACAGTATATGTGTGTGTATATATATATATATATATGCACAGTATATATGTGGGGTGTATATATATATATGCACAGTATATATGTGTGTGTGTGTATATATGTATGTATGTGTATATATATATATATGTGTGTATATATATATATATATATATATATATATATATATATATATATATATATACACTGTTCTGCATTTATACATCAGTGTGTATATATATACTGATGTATACCAGCAAAACGCAATGTAGTCTGTGGGCATATTAGGCATCCTTCCTAATTTCCAGGCTGAATGTGATGTCCTCATATAATGTTAAAAGAACAAGAGTTTATGTGACTGGAGTCACTATTTGGATTTATTCATGTTGGGAACATTCATCATGCAGGTGTGTCAAACTCATTTTCACCTTACGGCCCATCACCATTATTGTAGGTCTCGGAAAGCCATTGAAGGGTGGCTAAGGTGCCTGGGCAAGGTTGTCAGAGCTGTGCCACCTGTGTGTTGCTGAACAGATCGGTATAGAGGTGTGTGCTAGAGCTCTGAACTCAAGATGCCGCTCCATCCGGGGAAAGTAAAGAGCCGGTCTTTCTGCATCCTGACCTTCTCCATCCCTGCTCACTGTGTCTAAGCTCTCACGGGTCACCTAAAATGACCTGGTGGGTCTTGAATGTGACACACGTGATGTAGTGTATATGTTTTTATGGCAGCAAAAGTATACAGAAGTATGCTGCATTGTTCCCATAAGCTTCTTTGGGGCCAGTCTATGGCAGGGGTGTCTTTCTGGCATGTATTTGGCAGGTTTGTGGTGTCAATGAATAGTGCACGCTTTAGTTTGTTTTCCTTCACAAACATCCATGGGTGGACACATTCATGTGTATGACATATGTTTGTGCAGTATATACATTTGCATCTGCCTGGGGGGGAAAGCACCGAAACTCAACCAAACAGAGTCCCTGAAAATAATTTTTAAGCTATTGGTAGCCATGCAAACCTATACATCGAAACATGGGCTGTGCGTTCTGGATCATGTCACATGATAAATGGTGGGGTATTTTTAGAGTGAAAAACAAATGTGCTGCCTTTGATCACTGAATACTGATATACATAAGCTGACATGCAATGTTCTTTGTCATTTTGTGATAACACAGCAGTTAGTTGGGGAGGGGGGCGTAAAAGCTGTAGTAACTTCTATTTATACAAGATAACAATATAGCCCTGAATGGGCCAGAAGTATGAAGCTCAGGTATCGTAAAAACTTTATGGGTCTAGTATAATGAGTTATGTTAAAGATTCTGTTAGGCTAGATCTACACAGCACTGGATTCTTGCTGGATTTTCAGGGGATTTAGTATTTTGAATCCACCAAAAATCCAACTGTACCCAGCGCCGTGTAGACTTCAATAGAAAATCTGGGTTGTAGTCTACACAGCACAGGTTTTTTACTGAAGCCATCGTCCATCCGGTGAAAGAGCTGGATTGGGTCATGTATTGGGTCAGCGATAAATCCGTAAAACCGACCACAGCTTTTGGAGCAAACCCGTGGTACAGCAATGTTAAACTGCCATCAGATTTTGGATGGCATTTTAACATTGCTGTGTAGACATAGCCTTAGGGTATGTTCATACAATGTACTGCGGCACGTATAGTACGCGCCACAGTACATCGTGTGTTTCGGGAGCTCGCGCTAATACGCCTGTACTCCCGCAGCGAAGGGGTCCGGCAGGCCGCCGGCCCCTTTGATATTTATTACTCGCGGCGCGTATTCGCCGCATATAATTGGCGTCACTTATCTCCTCACGCATACAATATTGTACAGGTGGGGAGAGAAGGGGTAATCAATAGTTCTCTATGAGAACTATGGATTACCGTAATTTCAGCACGCATCTCGCCCGTATTGGAGTGCAAATACGCAGCTAAATGCGTGCCCAAATTACCCCTTGTGAACATACCGTTTGTTTTCTGTTATCAGTCTTTGTGCATCCAACAATGAAGATATAGAATAAGACTTAAGGAAATGTCTGATCAGTTGGTCTGGGTTTTACACTTAATGCAGATTCACATGTTGCTATTTTTTTTTTTTAAAAAAAGCTACTAAAAAGCATGTGTTTTTTTGGCAAAAACTGCAGCGGCCAGAGGACAACCGGTAGTCAATAAGCAAATAAAATACAGTACAGACGTTGCATTTTCATAAAAAACCTAAGGACCTCCTGATGAAGGAAGAGCGAAAGTGATTTTCAAACAAAGGGTAGTAATCGCATTATACAATTTTTTTTCATGGACTGCATTATACATTATAATGAATTATATTAGTGATATCATGGGTGAAATACACTTTCAATACCATCATGTTACTCTTTAAAATGTGCTGGTTGCTCTGTAATATAGCACCTATGAAAAAATGAGAGCTACAAAATATGTAACTGAATGTTGGTGTGAAGTAAAAAACACAATATATCGTCTACAAGTAAAACACCCCAAAGCAAATGAAACAAAAGTACATTTTGATTGAAAAATATAGTGAAGGAAATAATTATTTGACCCCTTGCGGATTGTGTACGTTTTTCCACTGACAGAGACATGAACAGTCTATAATTTTAAGGGTAGGTTAATTTTAACATTGAGAGATAGAATATCCAAAATAAAATCCAGAAAAATCCCATTGTATAAATTATATAAACTTATTTGCATTTTGCTGAGAGAAATAAGTATTTGATCCCCTACCAACCATTAAGAGTTCTTGGTCCTCCAGACCAGTTAGACGCTCCTAATCAACTCGTTACCTGCATTAAAGACAGCTGTCTTAAATAGTCACTTTTATAAAAGACTCCTGTCCACAGACTCCATTAATCAATCAGACTCTAACCTCTACAACATGGGCAAGATCAAAGAGCTTTCTAAGGGTGTCAGGGAAAAGATCATAGACCTGCACAAAACTGGGATGGGCTACAAACCATAAGTAAGACGCTGGGTGAGAAGGAGACAACTGGTGCAATAGTAAGAAAATGGAAGAAATACAAAATGATTGTCAACCGACATCGATCTGGGGCACCATGCAAAATTTCACCTCATGGGGTATCCTTGATCATGAGGAGATCAGCCTAAAACTACATGGGGGAACTTGTTAATGATCTCAAGGTAGCTGGGACCACAGTCACCAAGAAAACCATTGGTAACACATTACGCCGTAATGGTTAAAAATCCTGCAGTGCCTGCAAGGTCCACCTGCTAAAGAAGACATGTGCAGCTGAACTTTGCCAGTGAACATTTGGATGCTTCTGTGAGTGACTGGGAGAAGGTGCTGTGGTCAGATGAGACAAAAATTTAGCTCTTTGGCATTAACTCAACTCACCGTTTAGGAAGAAGAGAAATGCTGCTTATGACCCAAAGAACACCTTCCCCACCATAAAGCATGCAGGTGGAAACATTATGTTTTGGGGGTGTTTCTCTGCTAAGGGCACAGGACTTCTTCACCGCATTAATAAGAGTATGGATGGAGCAATGTACCGTAAAATCCTGAGTGACAACCTCCTTCCCTCCCTGGGTCGTTGTTGGGTCTTCCAGCAAGACAATGACCCAAAACATACAGCCAAGGCAACAAAGGAGTGGCTCAAAAATAAAGAACCATTAAGGTCATGGATGGTTTAGCCAGTCTCCAGACTTAATCCCATAGATAACTAACTTAGGGAGGGTTGCCAAGCGACAACCTCAAATTCTTAATGATTAGAGTATGATATGCAAAGAGGAGTGGACCAAAATTCCTCCTGACATTGTGCGCAAACCTCTTATCAACTACACAAATAAGTCTGATCTGCTGATGCTTGCCAACAGGGTTTTGCAACCAAGGGATTAAGTTTGGTACTTATTTCTCACTGAATAATGCAAATTTATTATATTTAATACAATGTGATTTTCTGGATTTTATTTTGGATATTCTGTCTCTCAATGTTAAAATTAACCTACCCTTAAAATTATAGACTGTTCATGTCTTTGTCAGTGGCCAAACACACAATCAGCAAGGGATCAGATAATTATTTCCTTCACTGTAATTACAATTGAAATACCTAAAAATAAAGCGACAAATCACCTGTGCAGGTATGCCTTCCCACTGATAGAACACTTTTATAAAAATAGGTAAATATTCAGAAAACATTGTATATACACAGGGCAATAAGGCGTCTTTGACAAAGTATAAAAAAAATAACAATAATATATAGTAGAATACCGAACCAGCACAAAAGAGCGACAACAATCAGGAACAACGTGTCAGGAGGAAGAAGTCAGGAGAAGGCAAACAGCCCCAACAAGTGTTTTATATGTACATGCCCTATCTCAGTGTATATAAAAAAATTTTAATTATTTTTTTATGTACCTATTTTTATAATAGAGGAGGATATATATATGTTCTGTCAGTGGAAAGGCATATCTGCACGGGTAATTTGCCATTTTATTTTTATTCATTTGCTGTAATAATCTAATGAATTGGGTATTCTTTATTGCACTACCACTTTGACGTTGTATGTTATATATGTTCTGAGTTATTTACTATTACATCTGTTTACACTTTTTTTTTTTTTTACTATCATGGTTATTTTTATTTTATTCTGAAGTTAGGCCGGGTTCACATATAGCATATAGCGTCATGTACCTGTGTGCGCAACTATACATCTGTTGAAACAGCCCGGCCCCCATTCATTTTCCCCGGCGCACTTTTTCTTTCAACGCTTCTTTTTACGGGTGCGTTCTGGGGAATACGCCAGGTTATCTATTTTACTGTATTTGCAGGGCGTACTTTGGGTGTATTGCAGCACAATTATGTGTCGACGTACGCCCCGCAAATACTTCGTCTGGACATACCCTAACACTATATCTAACCATGATATTTATGATATGATGTATTTTTACCCCTAGTTGTCGAAAACATTTAAGACGTTCCACTTTTGTGTATATTTTATAGACAACCTTGTATCAATAAAAATTTAATAGATTCAATGTTTAGTAAATTTATTTGCAGTCAACTGAACATGTATTTCTGTTTAATAGGTTGCTTTTATCTTTGTAGGGTTTTTTTTTCCACATCAGGTGTGATATTGAGGTCAATAGCAGTTTTTTCAAAACAAAGCATGTTATAGGTGTAGTTTTTTTTTCAAGCAGTTTGTAGCTTTTTTTTTTTCTCTCCATAGACATATAATGTTTTTTCTTCTCTGCACCCAAAAAATTCATGTGCTTTACATTTTTTTATATCTCTTGTAGTGTTTTTTTTTCACATTGCAAATCATGTGGTGGATGACATGATTTGTGATGGGGGAAAACACACCAGAAAAAATGCATGTACCAGTACAAACTTTTTGCAAAAAAAAGCTGCAAAAACTGCATGAAAAACCGAACAAAGCCTTAAAAAAAGCATACAGTATTTGAAGCATTTTTTTGTGCTTAAAAAAACGCCATGCCAAATCTAAGTGTGAAGGAGTCCTTAAATAGTAAGCTGAAGTTTTAGCTAACTAAACAATAGGTGATTGCTTTGTGCACATCAGCCTCTAGCCTTTGTCTCCAGATTTAAAATTTCTTATCTTTGTATGACTTACCTGTCTTGCGGGCAACATGTATGCAATTTGATGCCGACGTGCCAGTTCTAAATCGATATAGAGGAGTGTAGAATATGACAGTATGTATGAAAAAGTGTTTTG
Source organism: Phyllomedusa bahiana (assembly GCA_025379985.1). NCBI lineage: Eukaryota > Metazoa > Chordata > Amphibia > Anura > Hylidae > Phyllomedusa > Phyllomedusa bahiana. The sequence continues at coordinate 174,927 of JAODAL010002540.1, read as the reverse complement.
CGGCAAACATTGTCTCAGCCATGGTATGGCAGTTTTGCGCCAAACTTTGGCACATTCTTTGCGCATTTTCGGCACATTCAAAAGTGTCATGTCTAGTGCAGACTGCTCCAAGTTTTTGCATATGACTGTATATATATATTTATATATATATATATATATATATATATATGCATCTACATATGTGGAAGAGGGCTACGACAGTTTTTTTTTTGCTCAAAGTACATAATTTTTTTTTTTACTTGTCCCCATAGTAGATTTGTATCAGTGATCTTCGGATTACTGTTACAATGTATAGCTGTTCTGCTATGCATTATAACTGTCAGTCACTATGCCTGGTCCACTTGTGAGCCCGCATGGATGACCAGCACAATAACCCAATACATTCTGTCCATATGAGGGAACACCTCCCAGCTAGGACGTATCGGTATGTCCAATGTCAGTAAGGGGTTAATATCTCACTGAACACGAGAGCAATTGCCAATGTTGTGAGAAGACTGAGCTTCATAGAACATTTTTTAACCTATAATATGTAAGCAAGGTTATCTTGGGATTCTATACTGTGTAGTGATGAGGCCATAATGTTTCTGGAAATGATGGCATGAGAACTGTATGGCGTCACAGAGGTGACGAGTACAAAGAAAAATGAACAGTGCATCAAATAATGCAAATGTCCAAAATAGATAAATAAATCACCAAAAACGTGAAAGAATGCGCTACCCCGGAGATGGGACAGCCTCGATGCTCGTTTCATCAAGCTTTTTCAGGAGGCTCAAGAGTAAAGCTATGTTCACACGGTGTATTTGCAGGGCGTAATAACGCCCCGCAATTACGCCGTGTGACCGGGGACGGGGCGGGAGCGGGGGACTGAGCAGGGGGCCCGGCACTTTCCCCGGGCCCATAGACTTGAATTGCCAGTGGCGCGTATACGCCGCTAGTAATTCACATGTCAATTATCTCCCCGCCCGGCAGCTTCGCCGGGCAGGGAGAGGAGACGTAATCCATAGTTCTCTATGAGAACTGTGAATTACCGTAATGAATGGGCCGTTTTCAGACCGTAATTTGCGCACTTCGGCGCGTAATTACGGACCGAAATACGGCCCAAACTTAGCCTTGTGAACATAGCTTAAATACAGAAAAGGTCCATATATATATACAAGAATATAGTGGAAAAAAACACCCATAATTGATTCTATTTGACAATAGAAGAAAGAATTTACCAAGACATAAGCGCCTACCTATAGCTATTGGAGGTGCAGAGGTAGTAGTTGCACCTAAGCTCCGTAAGTGTGAGGGAGCCTAAAGACCCCTGTATCACACAAGAAGATGGCACCATTATAAATAACATCTGATAGATGGGGGGGGGGAGGTCCTGTGACAGATTTTGAATTGTGGCCCCGGAGCTTTTAAGTGTTGTTCATAATTTAGAATATAATGTACTTAGCCCCACTGCATTGTACAGGGCTGTGGAATATGTTGGCGCTATGTAAATAAAGATTATTATTGGTCACATGACACTGCAGCCAATCACTGGCTGATTATTATTGGTCACATGACTGCTGAGGCCAATGACTGGCTGGATTATCACATGACTGATGAACGTGATGTCATTGTTGGGGAGCATCGAAGCCACGGCAGAGCTTTAACTACAGCGGCTTCATAGGTGAGTTAATTTTTTTTTTTCCTATTTTTTACCCCTCTCGGCCGGCAGGCCTGTTTTTGAAATGATGGACTGCCCCTTTAAGTTATGTTGTTTGCTTCTGCTGGAAAATGTGGACCTAAACTATACTTCAACATATGTAAGGGTATGTTCTCACAGTGTATTTTTCCGCGTTGATCTATGTTGATATAAAGATACTTGGATTGTATGTAGATATTTAATGCCCCATTAACTTAAGTGGGAAAAATATGGGAGGAATTGGAATAGAAGCGCATGAAGAGATGACGTGCTCAAAATTCCTCATGTGGTGGAATGCCTAATCAGATTTGACTGAAAATTTCACATAGAAAGCACTAGCTTTCTGTATGCAGAAGGCTTGATGTGAGAACAAGCCTTAAGACTAGGTCTACACAGTACAGGATTTTGGTTGGTTTTTCAGTAGATACAGTATTTTGAATCTGCTGAAAATCCGACCTTACCTACAGCGCTGTGAAGCCCTCAATAGAAAATCCGTGCTATAGTCTACACCAGTGTTCCCCAACTCCGGTCCTCAAGACCCACCAACAGGTCATGTTTTCAGGATCTCCCACAGAATGTACTGACCATAATGATATCACCTGTGCAGTACTGATTATATCACCTGTGCAGCATAATTAAATCACCTGTGCACTGCTAAGGAAAGCCAGAAAACATGAACTGTTGGTGGGTCCTGAGGACTGGAGTTGGGGGCCCCTGGTCTACACAACACAGATTTTCTTTACTGAAGTATTCCTAATCCGAAAACCGACTGACGGAATATAGAACATGTTGTATATTCTGCTGGACCAATGTCGGTTTCCCGCAGCCCTAATGTACTGAGCAGAAATCTGGCGGCGCGGTCCAGCAAAGTGAAAATGACGTTGGATTTTGGACGTTTTTTCAATTTGCTGTGTGGATCTAGCCTAAATCTTTATTTTGAATAAAAAACATTTGATACAAAAATACATTTTTTCTTTAAAAAATTTTTTTTTTTTATCTGTTAGAATGTATCGATAGATAGATAGATAGAAAAAAAAAAAACCTTGGAAATTTCATTAATATTTTAATTCATACTTACAAAAATCTATCATCAATTTTAAATCCTCCCACCCCACTGCAATATATTACACTATGTAAAAGCCTCTAACTATGAATATAAGGAATATTGGGTTACAAGACTCTTTAGTCTCTAGTTTTGGCTGATATAATCCAGAGGACATGGTACATCCTACAACATATATGAGTAACGTGAACTTATTGATGTACAGACTTTTTCTAAGTGATCCTCTTTGTTTCTGTTTTTTTCCACATCTCAACCCCCCTTTCCTAGTCTCCCAATGATTTGCCCACCCCCATAAGCATTTAATCCTGGATCAATAGCAAGAGCTCTCATTTACTAGCCCACAGGCAAATCCTCTTTTGTAAATTACATGTGTTTTTATTTTGCCGTGAATTTCCTCTCTCTCTGGAACCAGCCTCAGACATTTGGTGACTTTTTTTTTTCTTTCCAATAAACAGAATTGGAATTTCAGGCTTGGACTAAAATCACCCGGTTTAACAACTAGTAGAATTTAGGTTATTGTATGTAAACCTACTGAAACACAAAACATAGATAAGTAAAGTCTCATCTTCAATTTGGGGAGATCTTTGAAGACACTTTTGAAGTTTGCATATATATATTATAAGAGTTATTATATAACAATGTTTTTTTATATATTTTATAATTTATTATAAATAAAAATTTATTAAAAAAAGTTGTATTTTACACAAAAAAATAAAAAAATTAATATATAAAAAAAAAATTTTTGTTTGTATGTGTGCAGCAATGAAAAAATTTAAATTAAAAAAATTTTATAATTTTTTAAAAAATTATAAAAATAAAAAAAAAAAAAAAAAAAACATTTTAAAGTGTTTTTCAAAACCACCAAAGAGTATGTTACAGAGCACTTTACTGTTACAGATTTTTTATATATAAAAATATTTTTTATATAAAAATATAAAAAAAATAAAAAAAACACCCCCCAAAAAAAAAAAAAAAAAAAAAAGATATATCTGTAACGTAAGTCTCTGTAAAATCCTTTTGGTGACCCTTAAAAAAAATTTAAAGTGCCACATATGTGTTTAACCCATATGCTGTACATATACAAACAGTATGATGTATTTTTTATAAAATAAATATATTTTAAAATAAATATATATAAATTTTAAAAATACAACTATATATATATACACATATCATCATCATTATCATTTAGTTTTGCGTGAAAACAACCCTTTTACAGATAAAGATAACATTAGGCTCCAACTTCTCAGCTGTCAGGCCAAGAGGACAGAATGCCCCCTGGGTGAGGAGATTTATACAGATTAGATTAGCAATGTTAAATGGAACACCTGTAAATACATAGAAGAAAGATGTCCAGCTGCATGTTAATATATAGACACAAATTTTTACAGTTATTTCCTCGACAGATCATTTAATTTTTTGTACTGGTGAAAGGTACAATTTTCTGTTTTCATACGTTGAGGTCAATTGACAACAAAATCCATTTTATTATTTAACTTTTGACTTCAAAGAAAATAAATATGGTCCAAATTGTTTTACACGTGTAAAATGTATTTCTGCATTAATTATCCTATCTACTTGGATACACTGCAATCAATTCACAAAAATCTTAAACCTAAGATGGGGGGGGAACACATAACATCTCTGATTTTCTGTTTAAGTACAAAATGAAAACATAAAGGGATCCCTCGATGGATGCCAAATAGTGGCATCCGTCACCCTTAGTCTCCCGTTGTAAAAAAAATATATATATACATTAAATTTATATTTGTTTTATAATTGGATGCTGTTGTATAAAATAATGCCGCATTCTGCGCTATTCTATAATATATTTTTTTTGCGATTAATAGACGAACACTGGAAATATGGGGGCTCAAAAGATGCAGCATGCTGTAGATATGCCATTTTGTGGCATTTTTTTCCCTATATATCGCCAATGAATTGTTGCTTTTTTGTGCCTTTTTTTTCCACATTACAAATTATGTGATGAATCAGATGATTTGTGTTGTGAAAAATGCACTAGAAAAGAAACACATCAAAAAATTCATGCATTTATATACATTTTGTTTAAAATGCCACAAAAAAACTGCATGAAAAAGCCAAATTAGTCTGGGTTCACACAGTGTTTTTTGGTACGTATTTGTAGCAGTATTTGTAAGCCAGAACCAGAAATGGGTACAAAACACAGAAGAGGTAAAAGCCTTTCCATTATCCTTTTTCTCTGTGTAGTTTCATCCTGGTTTTGGTTGACAAATACTGCAGCACAATATGTGTCAGAAAAGACTGTGTGAACTTAGCCTTACGGTGGTTTCACACATTGTGTTTTTGCATGCTTTTTTTTCTTGTTTTTTCTCCAGGAACTGCAGTGGTCCTTTGTTACCTGGATGTCAAAAGGCAAATGTGAAATACCCTGCAGACATTACTTTCTTTCTTTGTAGCGTTTTTTTTGCAGTTTGGGTTTGGTGTTTTTGGTCAGTTGCTGTTTTTTGCAGTGGTGTTGTGTTTTTTTCATGCAGTTTTATGCATTTTTTCGCTTCTCTGCACCAAGAAAACGCATGTGGGCATGTATGTCGCAATTTTTTAAAAAAAAGCATTTTTGTAGCATTTTTCCACATTGGAAATCATGTAAAGGATTATGTGATTTGTGATAAGAAAATGCACCAGAAAAAAGGCATCAAAAAGCACATTTGCAAATACACACTTTTTTGCAAAACACGATACAAAAAATGCATTAAGTAAGTTAGGTTTTTAAAACATTTAGGGTCTTTCACACAGAGCATTTTTTTTGGGGCATTTCGGATGGTTTTTTTGTGCAGAAGGGACGAAATTAAGCTGTACTATCTGCACAAAAAAAAACTCCAAAACGCACCAAAAAACCCCCCCATGGACAACTTTTTGGGGATTTTCCCCTTTGTTTAAAAAAGCATCCAACACACACCCAAAGTGGCTGCGTTTGGGTGTTTTTTTTTGCAACAGGATCGCACCCTTAGTTTTAAATAGAGCGGGTGCTGCTCTTTTGGATCAAAAATTTACATGACAATTCTTTGAAAGGGTCCAAAGACACATCACAATGACGCATGAAAAAACGCACGGCGATCACTCGTTGAACGCTGATGCTTTTTTACATTGAAAGCAATTAAATCACACGCAATTTTTAGATATAAAATATAAAACTTTATTTATCAGAGCCAACCTATTCCGCAGCGTTTGATTTTTAGGGTCCCAAAACGGATCCCAAAAACCTCTAAGAAAAAGCCTTAGGGTTTTACACAGTGCTTTTTTTGGGGATTTTTTTATGTGCAGGAAAGGGACAGCAATTAATGCTGTACATTCTGCACCCAAAAAACTGCAATAATTCCCCCCATTTTTACCGCGTTTTTGTGGGAGCAAAGTCGCATTTAATTGCTGTGCCTTCCTGACAAAAAACCATCAAAAAAAAAGCACCAAAAACACACGTGTGAAAAACACCCTTATTATGTTTATGTGTACCTGGGTAAAGCTGCCAAAATTTTTACTTAACGTACCTAGGGTTTAAAAACCCCATGGGGGGAACATATCTGTATACCATAATGAAAAAGTATAGACAGCGCAGGGGCTCCTATACACCGACATTCCCCAAAAAAATTATGGGCCACTGTATGAACCTTAGGTCTAAAACTCACTTTTTTGCCCATAGTTTACTATGGGCAAAAGATTGAGTTTTAGACCTAAACAGTTTCATACTTGTGGCCCTATGTGTTAAATGTATATGCTTTATACCATGGGACCCAATGGGTGACGGATCCTATTTCTTAGCATCTGTTTAATGTATACAACTTGACGTGGACGTTAAACAGAAGCCAGAAACGTGGTGTGTGCCTAGCCTAAAAATATGCAGTTTCTGAAGCTTTTTTTGGCCCAAAAAAGACCAAGCAAAATATGTGTTCCCACTTCTATCTAGTTTTTGCAGTCAAAACCAGGGATGAATCAGAATTGGAGGATACCTATAAAGAAAAAACTTAGACTTCTTGTTTTAAATTCATACTTGGCTTAAAAAACTGGATGAAGGTGTGAACACGCTCTAAACCTTGAAAAAAAACTGTGCACTTTTTAAGCTTTTTTTTTCCATAAAAATATATGCAAAATGTAAGTGTGAAGGAAGCTTAATGCAGTAACTCTATGAATACCGAATTGTATAGTGCAGCGTTCGGAGGCTTTCCCCAGCACAGTTCTTTATGAAGAGGTATGTAGTAACTGGACTGGAGGTGTAAGTAGCGCTGGAGCCACTTAATGCATTTATGACTTAGTGTTTGACTGTTAATTGGTTATTAGAGAGCTGGAGGTGAAGTTCATGCTGTGAAGCCCCAGGAGTGAGAGGTCTGTATGAGGTGGGAGGAGGGAAAGGGACTTGTGTCACTAAATTCTCCTCCATCCTTTGTTTACATGTGACCAATGGAAAAGAGCAGACAAAGGGTTATTGTGAGTCTGGGGTCTCCCCGCTGCCCCCTCCTCCTGGACGCTTTTTACAAAGAACAAAATGGCTTGTTCCCATCCACACACCCAGATTTCCCACCCACAGACCTGATGTTTCAAAACAACTTTAAATAAATGATACAGTCACCTTACCCTCCCAGCATACAATAGTAAATGGGGTGGGAGAAGGGGGGCAGCTCGCAGCCGGGCCTCTACGTAGAAATCCAATTATTTGACACTATTTCAGGTAATTTGACCTCTAACTTCAGTTACTTAGTGAAACTGTATCCTTTTAACGAATAGAAAAAGGAAGGGAACAATAGTAATAGGAAATAATGTTTCGTACCTTCATGGATTAAATACTGTAGATTGAACAAAAGTTTTTAGATAGTCGGTCATCGCTGGAATATTTATCTAATGTCATAAAATCATACGTGGAACCGGAAACAATGATTATGTTTTATCTGTATGGAAATGGTTCAGCTCTCGTTTACTTTTATTAGTTGTAATAAAAGCTCAAAAAGTAATAAAAAAGTAGATTTAAGCTAATGCAGGCTTCATTAATACTTTCATGTGAAAAACACCCTACAGCATTGTGCACAGTCATATTGGGCACCAAATTCTGGTCATTACAACTCCATACAGATTCTTGGTAATAAAGCTTGTTTCCTCCTTTAAAAAAAAAGTGTTAGGGGATTTTCACACAATGTTTTGAATACATTTTTTTGATCCGAAAAATGCATTCAAAAGCGCTGCGTAAAACGCATCCAACACGTACCCAAAGTGTGCTGCGTATCTGGATGCATTTTGCTGCAGCAGAAACATACCCTATGGTTTTACATAGAGCGTCTGCTGCATCAAACAGATCAAGAGTCAACATAACAATTCTTTAATGGGAAAAACGCATCAGAAAGACGCATGTAAAACATGTATTGTATGAACGCCGATGCATGTTTTACATTGAAAGCAATGTAAAATCACACGTTAGATGCTTCATCAAAAAATATATAAATCCAACCTTGCTCATTAGGTTAAGCCTTTTAGTATTATGGCTCCCTCTCATAGTATGACCACTCTCCATGAATACTGAACAACAAAAAACACAAAAGAGAGTATATGGTCCAAAAATTAAAAAATTCTTTATTGAATACATAATAAAAAAAATTAAAAATTGAGGCATGCGTAAGAAAACCCAAATAACTGGATATATCCCATATGTTGTAATATGATGGATATTATAACTGTATAAGGGTGCTTTCACACGGTGCATTTTTGGTGCGTTTGTGATGCGTTTTTCAATGCATTCTTTGTGCAGGAAGGTACAGCAATTAATGCTGTACATTACTGCACACCAATCGCGGCAAAAATCGCGGTAAATTCACGGTAAAATCGCGGTAATTACCGCAATTTTTATGCAGCAATGTACAGCATTAATTGCTATACCTTCCTGCACAAAAAAGGCATTGAAATACGCACCAAAAACGCACCGTGTGAAAGCACCCTAAAGGTTACCAGTAAACATATGAATGTCCAATCAAATGTTCAAAATGTACAAAACGACACATAAATGCATATAAACAATGTTTATGGACTCTCTATGTGAATAAACTATCAATTGGCGACTCCTCACAGTGGTAATCACACTTAATTTCAAAGCACAGTGCAGAAAGCATGGCAAAGTGAAAAGTCAGCATACAAATAGTTAAATATAGGTTACCATTACCAGAAGGGGACCCAGCCAGCAACCCCAACGCACGTTTCGCGTCTCTTGCTTCTTCAGGGGGTCCTGTTAGATGCTTGTTTGGTTCCGTTTAGGGTTCGAAACACAGATCCATTTACGCATCTAAGAAACGCAGTGTGAACATCCCCTAAGGCGATGTTCGCACAACGTTTTTTGGGCCATATTTTAGCTCGTTTAGCACATTGAAAAATGTCTAAAATCAGCCTCAGACAAGCTTCAAATATTCCGTCATTGAATATAATGTAAAATACATCTTGTTGTTCACATGAAGCGTATTTCACAAGCGTAATTGCAAGCCCTTTTTGTAAAAATAAGTGACATGTCAATTCTTGAAGCATTTTTTGCTCGTAAAATCCCCACAGGAAACAATGGATAGGATTTTTCAAAATACGCTCAAAGATGTGCCTCCAATCAGGTGTTTTGGAAGCTGATTTTGAAGCCTAGGGGTATGTTTACACAGCATATTGCGACGCGTACTATATCCACCACAATATGCCGGGTGTTTTAGAAGTACGCAATGGTCAGCCCATACTTCTGAAACACTTTGTGCCGGCTCCCATAGGCTTTTACTTTCCCCAGCGTGTAAGCCGCGTGAAAAATTGACGTCACTTCTTTCTCCTGACGCGTTAAACGTGTCGGGGAAAATGGCAGGTAATCATAGGTCTCAACGAGAGCATTGATTTACTGTATTTGTGGGGCATAAGTCGGCGTATTTCAGCGCAATTACGCTCTGAAATATGCCCTGCAGAGACGCCGTGTGAACATAACCTAAATTTATACTTCCAGAAACATTGTGTAAACCTCTCCTGACATGTCAGTTTTAGTAAATCCTTGTGTTCCAGAGCAATTCTGGAGCATCTTCTCTTATAACTCTGTGTTGTGTTGTTCCCTGAACGGAAAGGGGAAGGGAAAGTGGGGTACCTGAAGAAGCAAGGGACGCGAAACGCGTGTTGGGGAGACTAGCTGGGTCCTCTCACTAGTGAGGTCTGCCACTACTAAGGTGTCTAGACTACTTAATGTGTTAGTGCATGTTGTTGAAAAGGGAGAATACCCAATTTGTACTTATATTAGCACTAGCGTCCAAGTGTTATACTCCTGCCATAATGACTTTGAAATAGTTGACACATGGGAAGACATTTTTCAGTGTCAAATAAGCCTGAATGTATGAAAGTGTTTTTTGCGTGATCATAAATGGTGTCTAAAGTTAATTGCACTTCGCCTGTGTGTTTGGCGCATTAATAATGTAAAGGCTAAGAAAGGCTGGAAATAAGAGAAAAGTCATTAGAATAGCATGTCAGTGAATAGAAACTATGGTACTGATCCTGCTTGGTGGACCACAGGTCCCAGCAAGACCTGTGGTGTGCTGGCCCTTGCTGTATGTAGAATAAAGGGTGAGAGCAGCAAAAGTAAATTTCATATTTAATTTAGCAAAAATTTAAAATGTAAAAATCTGAGAAACATAAATCAGTGGGTTATTTAATGTAGTTTTAGATTCTATGAATTTTAAATACATTTATAGGAGAAATGTTCATATTTTTGGGGTATTATATATTTTTATATTAAGTTTAGATGATAACATTTTTCATCAAATTTATATAATTTTCTATAGTTTGATAAGTATCATAAATTTATTTTTATCATTGTACTGGTGTAAGTTGAGAAATATTGGACATTTTTCTTGCTCCGCTTTGACTCCTCAGGCAAACCACATTCCAATAGGTGTCCGAGCAGTTATGCGCCTAGTTTTGCCGACCTGCATTCATATATGTGTCTAATAATGGTGTGATGCGACACGCCTCTGGAACTCCCCCTCATGTTAGGCGCATTAAAAACTGTCGAGTCTTACAAACAATGCGCCTAACCAGGGCCGAACTGGGAATAAAAATCAGCCCTGGCACTAAGTCCCCACCAGCCCACATACAATATCCGCTTACAAAATGCCCCTTGTTCTCGCACCTCGTCACTTTCTAAAATAAACTACACTATAAAGCTGCTTTCACACAGAGCATTTTTGGTGCCTTTTTGGGTTTTTTTGGTGCGGTTTTGTGCAGAAAGGCAGAGCAGTTAATGCTGAACATTTCTGCACAAAAACGCATCAAAAAATGCACCAAAACCGCTCCGTGTGAGAGCTCCCTAAACACAAGCAAGAAAGAAAAAGTGCAGAGAAACCCCTCATCACAGAGTCAGGTGTGCACTTTACAATCAGGGACAAGCCTACATTGACAATACATAAGCACCAACATAACCTACAACCCCACCAATCACATCCCCAGTAGTCAGGTCACCATCACATGAATACAGCACTGACTCAACAAAGAAGTGAAATGACCCCTGACAGCAGGGACTCACAGGAAACGTCATCTCTGATGGGAGTTGTCTTCTTCTCCTTTTCTTCTGCATCTGGCTCAAACCTCCATGACCTCTTCCCTGATGAATTGTTCCCTTCCATATTTTCTCTGTCCGGTACGGAATGCAATGTCTTCTTCTCCCGGTCACTACTCGTTCCTGTAGAATTTACCACAAATACATCTTAGACGCCTCTCTTTTCTAGCACTTTCCTATCAATTCCCCAAACAGCGTATGTTAGACCCTAAAAATAAGAAATTAAAAAATGTCAGATAAGTGGCATGTAAATAGGTAGACCCCATTTGGTAGGCAGGTCCAGTCTATAGGCAGGGCCAGTAAATAGGCAGGCAGGGCCAATATGTAGGTAGGCAGGGCCAGTATGTAGGTCGGCAGGACAACTTATAGGCAGCAAGGGCCAGTATGTAGGCAGTCAGGGCCACTTATAGGCAGCCAGGGCCTGTCTACAGGCAGGCAGGGCAGTATATAGGCAGGCAGGGCAGTGTATAGGCAGGCAGGGCAGTGTATAGGCAGGCAGGGCAGTGTATAGGTAGGCAGGGCAGTATATAGGCAGACAGGGGCAGTATATAGGTAGGCAGGGCAGTGTATAGGCAGGCGGGGCAGTGTATAGGCAGGCGGGGCAGTATATAGGCAGGCGGGGCAGTATATAGGCAGGCAGGGCAGTATATAGGCAGGCAGGGCAGTATATAGACAGGCAGGGCAGTGTATAGGCAGCCAGGGGCAGTATATAGGTAGGCAGGGCAGTATATAGGCAGCCAGGGGCAGTATATAGGCAGCCAGGGGCAGTATATAGGTAGCCAGGGGCAGTGTAAAGGCAGGCAGGGCAGTATATAGGCAGCTAGGGGCAGTGTATAGGTAGGCAGTATATAGCTAGCCAGGGGCAGTATATAGGTAGCCAGGGGCAGTGTATAGGTAGGCATGGCAGAATGTAGGAAGGGCAGTGTATAGGCAGCCAGGGGCAGTGTATAGGTAGGCAGGGCAGTATATAGGTAGCCAGGGGCAGTGTATAGGTAGGCAGGGCAGTATATAGACAGCCAGGAGCAGTGTATAGGTAGGCAAGGCTACTTATAGGCAGGCAGGGACAGAAAGTAGTTTAAAAAAAAAATAAAAATACTTACCCGCTGTCGCCTCCTCTTCACCTGCTCCGGAGCGGCCGCTGGTTTCCTGGGACAGGTCGCGTGGCCTCCTGGGAGCTGTGCGGCCTCCTGGGAGCTGAACAGACAGGATCAGAAGATGCCAGCTGTTCAGCCTCGGCCGCTGCTTGCGCCGCACGGTGCAGGCGGCGGCCGTGTTGGCTGCATGGCTGGGTCTGTGACCCGGCCATGCAGCCGTGTGACGAGGGGGGCCCACCGGGGGGGGGGGAACACCGGCCTCCTCGGCGGGCAACCCGAGCCGGCGCTGCGGCCCGGACCCCAGCCGCCCACGGGGCAAATGCCCGGTTTGCCCTACGGGCAGGCCAGACCTGCACCTAACACATTAGTTTGGCGCATTAGACATTGTAGTTGGATCACGTTGGCGCATTTTATGCTAGAAAAGGGTGAAAAACCCAATCTCCCATAATTCTTTCTTGGCTTACTTTAAATTAATAACATCATATGCATAACTATATAATGGTGATTGTGATGTCATGCCTGAAGTTAATGGGTTTTTCTCTATATACCTTGACTTTTATGGGATTTTATATATAATTCTTGTAATGAATAAAGATTGTTACTTTTTGACTATGTACTCTTTGATGTTTTTTGTGGCAGTTTAGTTCCAATACGACAAGTCTGGCTCAGGCACCACCTTTACCCTGGTCTGGCTGTTCTAAATGTTCTTCACCTAGATTTGGCGTCAAAGATTCATAAATATGTCTACTTCTATGAATGTGATGCAATGTCCCCAGAACGCCCCTAAACTTTGGCGCATTAAAAATTGTCTTTGGCGCATTACAAAGTTTGGAGTGCGCCTGTTCATACATTCTTTTTGGCTCAAAGTACACCAGAAAACTGCCGCAGCCCCGTTCATACATGTCTCCCTTAGGGTATGTTCACACGGTCAAATTTCAGCGCGCATTTCCATAGAGAGAACTATGGATTACGCCTCCTCGTATCGTATTTTACACCCGGGGAGATAAGGGACATGTCAGTAATGACAGTCTATGGGGCCGGCCCCCGCCGTTCAGCGCGACTCCCAAACACCCGGCGTAATTGCGAGGCGTACTGTACACCCCGCCATTACACCGTGTGAACATAGCCTTAGCGTTCACTTCTTTTTTCTTGTCTGACAAAAAGCTGTTGATTGGTTGTGATCGACATTAAATTTCAGGTCAGGCTGATCCGCTCCTACCCAAATCAGAAGCACAATACTAATCATAAGCAAGCTATGCCCGAATTATGTACCTACTGGTAACTGGCCCTCTAGTCATAATAAAAAGGGAACCTATACCCAAGAACCTTCCCCTCAAATATATATCTTTACCCCAGTCTTTTCTCTTCAGCGTCCTGTCTTATCAAGATGCTCAAAGGGTAAAATCTCTGCAAAAGTAACATACAAGTAAGGCAGCTTTGTCTATGGCGTATAATAACACCATAGATGAATCCACTATATCACTGGTACTTTGAGCACATAACAGGAAACCATATTACAGGTAATCCTATTTGCTGTTGATAAATACCTCTGACCGCATTTTACTTCTGTATCATCCTGTGTTTGGATTGATTCCTAGGAATATGTAAAAACTACCCATCAATATAATAGTTAGATTCGCTCAGCTTCTTGACATATTGTCAGAGATTAAACATTTTCAGACGGCTGAAAGGAAATTCCCCTGACAATATATTTAGAGATAAGAGCGCTCATTCACTGAGATAGGAGTGTTTTACTATTCTCAGCACTCACTGGGGTATTGTGGGAAGATCTTCTTATGATAACGTACTGGATTTACCATCATGAAGGATAAAATATGAAGCTGTGAGCAGGAAATAAACATAAATTTGGAGCTCTGTGAGCAATGTCCTTATGACAGGGTTTAACCCCTCATTGTTACCATTGTTTCATATCCTTCGTTATCACTATAATAAGGCCACTTTTACACTTATATTTTGCATATCGCTTTTTGGCCAAAAAATAAAAAGCTTCAAAAGTCAAATGCTTTTTTTAAGCTTCATGCATTTTTACATGCGGTTTAATGCACGGAGCATTTTTTGTACAGAAATGTACCGCATTAATTGTTGTACCATTTTGCACAAAAAAAGCAACAAAAATGCGCCGTGTGAAATCACTCTAAAGTGTGCATTGGTACATTTTTTTTTTTTGTTGAATTTTTTTCTGGTGCATTTTTCCCATCACAAATCATGCTATTTGCATAAAAAAAGCAACATACATGCACACATGTTTTTTTGGTGCAGAAAAAAACATTTGTAGGGTGTTTCCTATTTGTCTAACAACTTCCGGCTAACATCTGGCCTCTGCAGATTTTTCAAAAATACTTGCAGAAATACTGCATACATTTTTTGCCAAGATGCGTGTTTCAAAAGCGCAGCTCAGCTCTGTCTTGAAAAGAATTGACATGCAATTCTTTTCAAGACGGAGCGCAGTTGCGCTATTGAAACACGCAGCGACGATCTCTCATGTGAACGCTGCTGCGTGTTCAGCACAGCGAGCAGTGATAATCTCACTGCTAATTGTTAGATCCGTCTTGGGGACCAACAAAGCGGACTCTGTGTGAAAACTCTGTGTGAACAAGCCCAAGGGTGTTTTCACACTGTGCGTTTTTGATGCGTTTTAATGCGCTTTTTGTGCAGGAAGGCAAATCAAATAATGCTGTACATTGCTGCACAAAAATCACGGTAAATTCATGCTAAAATCGCGGTAATTGCCGCGATTTTTGCCGTGATTTTTGTGCAGCAATGTGCAGCATTAATTGTTGTGCCTTCCTGCACAAAAAAACGCATTGAAAAAACGCACCAAAAACGCACCGTGTGAAAGCACCCTAATGGAAAGGTTTGTAACTCTTTTGGGTTTTGGACCCACACCTGATTTTGGTTTCCAAATCCTGCTGCAAAATATATCTATAACACAATGTGAACCCAGCCTCAGGCAATGTTGATACTGTGTAAAAAGGATGGCAAAAAATACATACATATACACAGGAAATTTTCCATTCGCATTTTGCACGCATTTTTGAATGCATTTTTTTTTTTACACATTTTTTGACATTTCTAAACATCAAAAAAACATAGAAACGTGTATTTGCTGTAATTTTGCAGAGCCGTTTGATTTCAGTGGAAAAACAACACCAGAAAACCATGTGTTCTACTTGCCAAGCATTTGATCTTTTACACAGCATGTATTTAAAGAAAATGTGCACAATGGTGCAGAATATGCGCGTATTATTATGCACCAAAATAAGCATACAAAAGGTAGTGTGAACATAGCCTTTGGCTCAGTTCACACCTCCTATGCTGTGAAGCTCTCTAGTATATTTTAGGACCCAACAGCTCCCACTGTATTGAGAAATATAGTTGTCTTTGCTGTTCTGTGTAACTGAATAAAAAAAAACATATGCCACATGGTAAACATATAAAATACCAGGCAGATGAGACATGTAAAACAGTGGTTAATTAAATATTCACACAATGTGCGAGTACTGGGATTTTCTTCAAATTTTTTTTTTTTTTTTTTTTTTTTTACATGCCCGCCATCTAGAAATGTTCATCTTTCTGTGTCATAATTGTAAAAAACAAAATAGATATATCACTAAGGGAACAAATGTATCAGTAATATAATACTTGAATTCTAATGTCTAGTATATAAGTATGAATTTTATCGGAATTATAGTCAGAGTCTATAGAGAAGCCCAGGGGTTATGTTAGGAAAAAAAAGCTAATTTTTAAGATAAAAAGTAAGATAATAAAATAATAATAAATTCGTAATAAAAGTATGAACTCTGTAACAAAAAAAAGTCTGACCTCTAATAAAAAAAAATTCTCAGATAAAAGTAAGAATTCAGTGATAAAAGTGTAAATTTATATATTCTGTGACAAAATGTCTGAATTTTGCTTTGAATTTTGTGATAAAAGTCAGAAGATGAGATCAAGTCAGAATCCTGAAAAAGGTAAGACTTGCAAAATAAAAAGCCAGAATTCTCACTGTTTTAAATTTGAGAGTTGTGTTAATGGCCCCAGTTATAAGGGTATATTCAAACAAAGCAGTCATGTTGCAGAAAACAACCACATTTAGGTAAATGGAACTGATTTTTGTAACATAAATTTCTGTAATAAATCTGTTGCTTGCTTTATATACCTTAAGGGCCCCCACGGCACAGAGCAAATACCAGTCGGATTATCTGACCGATATTTGCGCTGTTTTGGAGCCGTGTACACGGCTGCAGGGGGACAGCTTTTGTCCGCTGTTTGCGGAAAAAAGCCCTCCCCCTTCACATTGACCTGTTCATGTTCCGACCGAAAACTGGACAGAAGAATAAACATGTTCAATGTTTTTCGGACCGCTGGCGGTCTAAGAAACTGTCCGGCAGAAAATCCGTGCAGTGGGGACCACTGCATGGATTTTCCATTAAGGTCCATGATAAAGTTTGACAGCCGGTTTACAGACGGCTTTCAAAACCGAAAACTGTCTGTAAAACCGGCTGAAAAACCTGCTGTGGGGACAAGCCCTGAGGCTACGGCCACCTGGTAAGTGTAAAATGCCTGTCGGATTTTGTTTAATCCGACCGCTATTTTATCCTCTTGGTTTTGGGGGACAGTTCTGCCCGAGGTTAACCACTGACTAACACACCTTCCGTCCGAAATCCATCCGGCTGAAAATCCGTTCAGTGTAGACTACTGGGTGGATTTTCTATTAGGGCATGTCCCTACGGCACAGTTTTTCGATGGGCTTTTCAGCCGGTTTGCGGTTTTTCAGACCGCCTGAAAAACCGGCCGAAAATGAGCACAATTGTGCTCTATGGAAAACCCGTGCAGCAGTCGCCACTGCACGGGTTTTCCGTCCTGCAGTTTTGCCGCCGGCGGTCCGGCCGCAAAACATTGAGCAAGCACATTCTTCCATCTGGCTTTCGGACGGAATCTGTGCTTCTCAATGTGAAGGGGGAGGGCTTTTCTCCGCTCATCGCGGAGAAAAGCCGTCCCCCCGCGGCCGTGGGGACGGCCGCAAAACAGGACAAATACCTGCCGGCAAACCGGCGGGATACGCACCGTAGATAATGAATTTCTACGCCCCGCCCCCTCTGCCGAGCACGCAGCGTAATTGCGGGCGAAATCCGTCCCGCAATTACACCTTTGAATAAGCCGTGTGAACATAGCCAAAAAAGTAGAATCTAAGCAGATAATTATTTAGAAAGATGCTAAACTTTTTATTCATAAATTATTAAACCACGGCACACCAAAATAAAACATGTTGAAAGTGTTCACAGTTTATTTACATAAGGCATATAATTATTCCAAACGTAGGAATTAATGCACAAGTGCTAGAAAATCATACTGAACAAGTTCTTTTACAAAATAGTAGATGGTTAATGTGGACAACTGATGTCAATATAAAAATACGACATTTCGGCGTAATGCCTTTGTCAAGTCACATCAAATAAGGAGGATGTCTTCTCCACACACCGGACGTCCTGTCCATTCCTCTGCCATTCCAGCCATTTCACTGTTATCTTCTCGTACTAGTGGAGATCTTCCTGGACATTCTTGTGCATTCACTGTGCTTTTAGTGGCTTACCACATATTCGTTATTCTACCTCTTTCTCCTTATTTGATGTAACTTGACAAAGGCATTACGTCAAAACGTTGTATTTTTATATTGACATCAGTTCTCCACATTAACCATCTACTATTTTGTAAAAGCACTTGTTCAGTATGATTTTCTAGCACTTGTGCATTAATTCCTACGTTTGGAATGATTATATGCCTTATGTAAATAAACTGTGAACACATTCAGCATATTTTATTTTGGTGTGGTTTAATAATTAATTATTGTACTGGCTTTTGGCCTTTTCCACGTTTGCACCCACCCTTCCTCCTTACCCTAAAGGGCCGTTCACACGGCTTATTTGGCCACGGATTGGAGCTCATAGAGAACAGTGGATTCCGTCGCTCCTCCCCGCTCGGCGAAGCCGCCGAGCGGGGAGAAAGTCACCTGTACATTATCCAGACGCAATACGCGCCGTGGATAATGCAAGTCTATGGGGCCGGCAGGCAGCACCCCCGCACCCGCCCCTTATTCAAGCCGGAATTGCGAGCGCAATCCAGCTCGCAATTACGGCTTGAATAAGCCGTGTGAACACGGGCTAAGGGTGCTTTCACACAATGCGGTTTTTGGTGCAGTTTTGATGTGTTTTTTGGATACATTTTTTGTGCAGAAAGGCACAACAATTAATGCCATACATTTCTGCACAAAAAACGCATCCAAAAAACGCATCAAAAATGCACCAAAAATGCACCGTGTGAAAGCACCCTAAGGTGTGCGTGACCATTTACTTTTTCAACTTTTTATTCAGACATAAATGATTTAATTTGGTAAAATAATGTTCACCAGTGATAAAATGGATCACATTGGATCTCCCTGTCAGTATTTCTATGCTAGGATTATCCTTTCCACCCTCTCCATTTACATGTAATTAGGATGCTGGTAATTATTGACCTCTGCCCCCTAAACAACCAGCATTAATTTTCCTCAGACATCGGCTATTAGGTCTGTGAACCCTCACAGTCTGGCATTATTTCCTCCTGTCCTACTGTCATTAAAGCACTTATAATTAACAGATGAGGCTAGAGATCCAACCTCTTTCCAATTCTGACAACCTAAAATGATTAATCACTGATCGGTTATATTGTAATGAGTGCTCCCTCTAGTGGATACAGTGACGTAGTGAAATCAATAATTGATTGGCCCCGCAGCTTTTCTGGGCTGCAGTAAAATCATCTTATGTTCTTACAGGGTCAGGGATACGTTCAGGGCAATTCTGTCCATCTCCTGTAACGATACATGAAAGCAGAGAATATGCACATTCCTCCTGGTTTTCACCTAATGTATTACTGACAGTAAGGGTATTTTCACACGGTGTGTTGTATCCGTTTTTAGATGCATGTTTGGATCCGTGTTTCGGACCCTAAACGAACCCAAACAGGCATCTAACAATGTGCAGTGTGCCATTGCTTTCAACGTAAAACACGCATCGGTGTCCAGACGAGTGATCATCGATGCGTGTTTACATGCGTCTTTGTGATGCGTCTTTCGGATCCGTTCAAAGAATTGTCATGTCAATTCTTGATCCGAAAGATGCAACAAACATGCTATTTAAAACTATAGGATGCGTTCCCGCTGTAGCCAAACACGCACCTGCGTGTTGGATGTGTTTTGGATGCATTTTTCAGATCCAAAACGGATTCAAAATCGGATCCAACATGCTGTGGGTATGTTCACATGGCTTATTTGGGTGCGCATTTCACTGTGTATTGCGTTTACATGTGGCGAAATGCGCGCCGCAATTATGTAATTCATAGCTCTCAGAGAGCTATGGATTACTCGTCGTCCCCCCGTGCGTACAATATGATCTTATTGTACGCACGCGGGGAGAATTGACATGTCAATTGTTTGCGGCGATTACGTGCTGCTGACAATGCATGTCAATGGGGCAAGCGGGTTGCCCGCCCCCACGTGCTGTGGAAATAAGCGCTGATCAGTGCGTGCTTCCAAAACACCCGGCGTATTGCGGCGCGTACTATAGGCGCTGCAATACACCGTGTGAACATACCCTAAGGGGGCTTTCACACGGTGCTTTTTTGGTGCGTTTATCAAAGCGTTTTTTGTGCAGGAAGACACAGCAATTAATGCTATACATTGCTGCACAAAAATCGCGGTAAATTTGCCGTAAAATCGCCGTAATTACCGCGATTTTTGTGCATCAACGTACAGCATTAATTGCTGTGTCTTCGTACACAAAAAACGTATTGAAAAAACGCATCAAAAACGCACCGTGTGAAAGCACCCTAAAGGGGTATGTAGATGATCAGGAAAAATGACTGCGCTCTTCCAGAAAGAGTGCCATACCTGTGCATGAGTCATGCTAATATTGCAAGTTAGCTCCATCGAAGTGAAAGGCTAGGTTCACACGGCTTAACTGCGGGACGTAACTACGTCCCGCAATTACGCCGTGTGGCCGGGGGCGGGAGCGGGGGGCCGGCACTTCGCCGGCCCATCGACAATCAGTACTAGCGGCGCGTTACGCCGTTAGAAAGGGACATGTCAATTATATAACCGCCCGGCGGTTCGCCGGCAGTGAGAGGAGACGAAAATCCATAGTTCTCTATGAGAAAGTGGATTACCGTAATGAATGGCCGTTTTTCAGCCCGTAATTTGCGCACGTCGGCGCGTAATTACGGACCGAAATATGGCCCATTTTAAGCCGTGTGAACATGGCCAAACGGCTGGCCGGCCAACCCAGGCACCACCCAGGAGTGGTGCTGTTTCTGGAGGCAAGTAGTGTTGTTTTTTTATTCTGCACACACCTTTCAGGTTGACTCTGTGTTTACATACGTTTTTAGCTGCGTGTTTGGATCCGTCTGTTGGACCCCAAACGGACCCAAACACGCAGCTAACAAATAGAAATGTGACTTGCATTGCTTTGAATATGAAACACGAGTGATCGACGATGCGTGTCCCATTGTGTCTTTCGGATCGGTCTTTCGGATCCGTTCAAAGAATTGTCATGTCAATTCTTGGTCCGAAAGACGCAGCAAGAGCCTTATTTAAAATGATAGGGTGCGATCCTGCTGCATCCAACACACATCCAAACATGCAGCTGTGTGTTGCGTACGTGTTGGTTCCGTTTAGGATCCAATCGACGCAGCGTTTTGGGATGCAATTTCAGATCCAACACGGATCCAAAAGCGTATCCCAAAACGTCGTGAGAACATACCCTTAGGCTACATCTATACGGCGCTGGTTTGCAGTCAAATTTTTAAGCGGATTCAGTATTTAGAATCTGCAGAAATCAGACTGTAACCAGTGCCCATAGCCCGCAATAGACAATCCGTGCTGTAGTCTACACAGCACAGATTTTCTACTGTTGGCATTCTAAACCACCGGTTCTCCGCCGGAATATAGAGCGTGTTCTATCTCCTGTCAGATACCCCCTACAGTTCAATGACTTACCTGGCCCCAGGGGGGTTTATCCGAAAACCACCGGGTTTTAGCGCAAACCACAGTACAGAGACGTTAAAATGCCATATACTGTGTAGACAGAGCCTTAAAAGCCAAAGAAGGTTTATGATGTTGCTAAATATATACGTCAGTGTTTACCAGGCTGTAGTATATAGGAAGCAGAATATCTGCATAAGAAGTTCAGTGTCGTAGCCTCATAGTGGGCAAAAGTAGTACAGCAAAACTCCATTAGTCCGCCTCACACTTCATTTGTAAAAATTAGTAAGTTGATAAATATTTTCCTATAGAAAAGAAATAAAATCTGACTATCCCAGGACCATCTTATCCACTAGGCATACTGAGAAACTAATCAGAGAGAGATAGAGGGAGAGGAGCTGAGCTCTGTGAATTTTTGGGTTAAATTATAGAGGGGAAAGCTGAGCTCTGTGATATATAGGGTTAATGTAGAGAAAGCTGAGTCTGTGTAATAGGGGGAATATAGAGGGGAAAAGTGAATATGTGATATATATGGTTATATGATAGGAGAGGAGTAGCTCTGTGGTATATAGGGGTTTTATATAGGGGAGAGGAGCGAGCTCTGTGATATATAGAGTATATAAGGGAGAGAACTGAGCTCTGTGATATATAGGGTTAATATATAGAGGGAGAGAAGCTGAGCCTGTGATATTAGGGTTATATGATGGAGGAGAGAAGCTGAGCTCTGTGATATGTAGGGTTATATGATAGAGGGAGAAGTGAACTATGTGATATATATGGGGTTTTATGATAGAGAGAGGAGCTGAGCTCTATGATTTTATAGGGTTATTATGATAGAGGAGAGGGAAACTGAGCTCTGTGATATATAGGGTTATATGATGGAGGAGAGAAGCTGAGCTCTGTGATTTATAGGGTTATGATAGAGGAGAGGAGCTAAGCTCTGTGATATATAGGGTTATATGATAGAGGTAAGGAGCTGAGCTCTCTGATATATAGAGTTATATGATAGAGGTGAGGAGCTGAGCTCTGTGATATATAGGGTTATATGATAGAGGGAGAGAAGCTGAGCTCTATGATATATAGGGTTATATGATAGAGGAGAGGCAGGGGCAAACCTAGAGAAGCCAGGGCCCCAAAGCAAACTTTTGGATGGGGCCCCCTACCCCTCCCCTCCCCCGCCCACCTCCCTGACCACAAAAACTTTTTACCAAGGACATACTTTTAGATAATGTAGAAATATAAGGGGGCAAATACCCCCACCAAAAACGAAATCACCATCATACTGGTTTACCAAACAAATCCACTAAACCAAAAAACCAAAACATTACCCATACCTACTACTGGGAAAAAATTATTTTATACTGCCAAAAAAAAGCCCAACAAAGTGACTGAATAATACCCTTCATTATTACGGGAAAATTTTTTACACAAAAAACCAATATCCCCCGGGCCAAAAAGGTTTCCATAAAAGGGGGTATAAAAACTAGTGTAAAACAGGCTCGGGCAAAACTGTATATAACCACCAAAACGGGGTGACCAAAACAGTGGTAACACCAGGGGTACACAGGCTCTTTTAAGCCCTTTTAAAAGTAATTAAAGTGCAGTTACATTTTTGGTGACTCACGGGTAAACTTTTCCCTTTTTGACAAGTCTTTGGGATTTTCCCTTTTTTTTTCGCATTGGGTCCCAGCCCTTCATGATGACCCCCCCAAACCTCTTTTCCCCTTTTGGAAAGATTTTAAACAAAATACCCTTAGAATCCTGATTTTTTCCAGCACCTGCCCCCCTGGCTTTTGGGGGGCCCAAATTTGGGTAGGCAGATTTAGGTAGCCTTTAAGGGAGTTTTTACAGGTAGACAGGGGAAAGGGTTTTGGCTAAAGGGGCCAAAATAGGTTTAGGGTAGTGTAAACAGAGCGACTGCGGGGTAGAAAAAAATAAAATCCCTGCCACTGGGAAGGGTCTAGGGCCGGAGACCCTCTGCGATTTGCCACCGAGGAACGGGG
Source organism: Phyllomedusa bahiana (assembly GCA_025379985.1). Lineage (NCBI taxonomy): Eukaryota > Metazoa > Chordata > Amphibia > Anura > Hylidae > Phyllomedusa > Phyllomedusa bahiana. Next base: position 151,486 of record JAODAL010002540.1, on the reverse strand, counting down.
CTCGGGGGGGAAAAAAACCCAACCTATTTGTGCCCAGTTTTTATTTTAAACTGTCATTTACGGTAACGGCTAGAATAGCTGCAAGCAGCTAGGAAATGGGGGGGCTTTTTCCGGGACAGCTATATTTCGGCGGGTGGTTTCCCCCCAAAATTCCAGGCCCCGGGGTTTCCAGCCCAGATTTTTGGGCCATCTCTTGGAGGCCTATAAAAGCCTAGTACTCCGGGGTGATTTTGGGGGCGTGCTGTTAAACCTAAAGGGTTGGGAACACAAAAGCTGAAAAGAGAGCTCGGGCCCCCCCAAAGGGGCACGGGGAACCCAGTACACAGTGTGGGAAACTGTATGTTTGAGGGGCTGTGGATAGGCACAGACCGTCGGGACAGAGGGGGAACTTTTGTAAAAGTAAGAAAGGGGCCAGAGGGCCAAAGGGGATTTTTTTTTATGGGGTTTGTTTTGAAACACTTTTTGTCCCCTTAATTTTTTTGGGCCCGGGAACTGTAAAGAGAAGCCTTTTGTCGGTTTGCCATTATCTTTCCCAAACCAAGGACGGGCAAACCGGGAAGCCAAGTCCCCCCGGGCCCGGGTCCAAGATGGCGGCCGAATAAAATGTGAGTGCGTTAAAAAATGGTGGGGGTTATGGGTTGGGGCAAAAAATTGGCACAAAGTAAACTGTGTCAAAGTGGTCCCAAAAAAAAAGGGGGTTTTAAACCGGGACTGCTGCTTTCACATGGGACTGTTTGGTTTTTGGGCACGTGTGGGCAAACCATTCTCTAAAGAGAGACACACCCGCAGCACCCTTTTTGGTGCCCTAAAAGGACTTTTGTTTGTGGGGGGGGGAAAGGAGTTGCCCCCGTGGACCCAGCAACGGTTTTGGGGGGGACAGGGGACGCACCCCAAAAAAGTGTCGTCTTCCGCCTAAGTTACTTCTTTTTTGCTTTGGGGGGAATTTATAAAATTTTTTGACGGGGCAATTGCCCGAAGGAAGGAGGAAACCCAAAGGGTTGCCCCCCAAAAATTCCCCCCGAAAAAAAATAAAAGGGGCCTGTCCCTGCCACCTTTTTCCTATACAGCGGCTACCCCAAGAAAGGAAACCCTCGGGCCCTTGGGGGGTTCATGAAAAAGGGGGGTCAAAAAAGCCAAGGCGGTCCCCCAAAGAAAAAGGCAAACCCAAGGTGTTCCGACCACCATGGGTTAACACCAACCAATGGACCTCCCAAAGTGTATAGGGGGGCACCGTTACCGAGAGAAAACCACCCCCTACAACAAAGGGCGGCTTGCTGGGTCCACGGAAAGGGGAGAGGGCCAGGGGAGGCCCCGGGATTTTGTTTGGTGGGTGGAAATCCAGCTTTTGGGGATTTGGATTTTCCCGGCCAAAGGGTCCGCCCAGGGTGAAACCCAACATCCAAAACCCCTTTTGTAAAGCCCCTCATAACCGGGGAAAGGGGCGTTAAACTGTATTTTTTTCACGGGTTGTGGACTGCCAATCATGTTTTTGGGAGGTATGTAGGGAAACCTCCAAGTGGAATTTGGGGGGCTTGGCATTTGATTTTTTCCCCTATTTGGGGCGGGCTGGGGGAGACGGCGAGGGGGGCCGGCACGGGCAGGTGGTTTTTTCCGGGGAAGCCCCCCCAAAAAAAGGGGTTTCGTGCCATTGCTTAAAGGGCCAGAAATATCCCCTTTGGAAAATCCCTGAGAAGATGGGGGGCAAGAGTTCCCTGCCCAACAGTCTGAACTGGTGCCAGGGGGCAGAAAACGGGTGCCCATAAATGGTGCCAAGTGAGACTTTTATACAGGGACTTGAAAAGCCCCAGGGACTTTAATGATTATCCCTTTCTCTGAAAAGTTGCCTTTAAAAATTTGCTAAAAAAAATGGGTTTAACATATCCCTTTTACCAATAGCCACCCCCCACACGGGCCTGAGCAGGGGGGGTTAAAATCTGTAGAAAAAAGTGTGAACAAGTAGTAGAGGAAGCACCCAGGTCTGCCCCTAGGGGTCATGGCGTCAAAACCCAAGGGGGAAGTAAAGGGAGAAAGGGGTTGCTCAAAGGGGAAATTTTCAGCCAGTGCAGCAAGGGGGTACCTCTAGTGTGCCCCGGGAGGTCTGGGGGAAAGTGCAGCCCAATAGCACGGGGATATGGGGTCCTGTGGCGGAAAACAATCGGGAGAAGGGGGGCCAAATCGTTTACAGGCTCATTTTTTACCCAATCCCCCATAGAAACCCGGGTTTCCCTTCTGCCTCCTGCCCGGGTGAAAACGTAGGAGTGTGAATTTGTCTGGAGTCCAGCGGGTGATGTGTCTGCCCAGTGACCAAGGGGCACTGGGTGTACCTGATGTTACGTGAAAACGCGGGAAATGCTTTCCCAGCTGAAAACCAACCAAATTCGTCCCATTGTAACTTTGGGCCCCCCCCAGTGTTTTTGCTGGAAAGAAACCCCAAACCCGGGAAAGGGGGCGGGTGCTGAAAGATTTTTGGAGGAGATTTACCCTTAAAAATTTGGGGTGCCCAAAAAAAACCCCCCCTTGAGGGGGGATTCCCTGAAAATGAAGGGGGCCTCAGAAAATATAAAAGATAATTTGTAAAAAGAAACGGGCAGAGGCGATTCGGTGTGAAACCCTGAGCAGTGGTATCTTTGTGGGAGATTCAGAGGGGCGACACCATAGGGGTTTTAAAGAAAAGGGGCCATGGGGGCCCTTAAATTTTCCCCCCGGTTTTCAAAAAGTTCCATTGTCTGCTTTTTTTTCCAGTATTTTTCCACTGCATTGGTCACAAAGACAGCAGAAAGGGAAAAGTGAGCTGCTAGACACCATTTGGAGATCCTGTATGCTTAAAAACCCCAGTAGGGGATGTGTTTTTAAAACCCCCAAAGGTAAAGAGGAGCCGGGGTCCTAAAACAAAAATTTTACATTTTTTTGGAAGGAATGGAGGAAAATATCAAAGAAAGAGTTTTTGTCCGGTGAGTTGGGGGAACTTATATGTGGTGCCTTTTTCCAAACCAATTTTTGCTGGCCCCTAAATGGGGCCCTTTAAAGGGGATTGGAGTTTTTCTAATATGAACACAGCAGTTTTGGGTTTTTTTGAGTTTTGGGAAAAAATAAAAGGGGGTTACCCCGGGGTTCTAGTGACTCCATGCATGGGATATACATTTTATAGTTGGGGCAAAAATAGGACTCCCCAAAAGAAACCCAAATTTTCCCTTAGTGATGGTTTAGGGGGGTTTAAAGGAAACATCTTCACACAAATTTCTGCCAAGGGGCCCGCGGCTAAATTTATTTGGAAAACCCGTGCACAGGGGGATGTGTCCCCCTGATATGGGTGAGGGCCTGAAAATGAGAGCAGACACGGGCTTGTGGCCCCTTTAGTGCAATATAAGCCCCTCCTCAAGTGGGCCCCCCACAGGTCAAAATACCTGTGTAGGCCCGTGAAGCTCGGGGGATGCCAGTGAAACCCCCTTTTCAGGCAAGGATATTCAAAGGAAAAAAAAGGAAAAAAGCCATTAAGGTTGGTCCTCCCACCTTTCGTAAGTCAAAAAGGGATTTAGGGGCGAGCAAGTCCTCAATAAGAAGAAATCACCGGTAAGGAAAGGTGAGGGAATCTGCAGAGCCCTTGATGTTGCGAAATAAACCCCGCTATAAAAATGTTTTTAATTTAAACCCACAGGTGAAAAGTGGCACAGAGGTACCTTCCCTCACAGTCGAAACCTACTGCAGGGGGGTAAAAAAACACTAAGTGGGGGATGGGTAGAACCCTATTTTCCCCTGGTTTGTAACCAAGTTTAAAAGCAAAAGCCCAAGGGGGTAGCTTCAGGATCCAGTTTAAATTTAAAACTGTATCTGACCCTAAGGGGACAGGAAAATGGTCAGTGAGGACCAAGGCCTGGTGGGTGAAGAGAAAAATTTGGGTTTTCCCTGATGGGGGCCCGCAGACCCAAAAAGGAACCCGGTTTTGGCTCAGGTGCAGCCCCGAAGGGCCCCTTGGGGTAAAGAGACCCTGAGAAGGGGTGCTGTTCTTACCCGGGTTCTGATAACCCCTAGTATAGTTTTATTGGGGACAAACCAGGGCCCCCTTTCTTATGCGAGACCCCCAAAATAGGGAAAAATCTGCCCAGGGGGCCCCAATGCCCCAAAATAATTTTGGGGGGGGTGTAAGCAGCCGAACCCAAAGGGTGGGTACGCGGGGTTTTAAAGGGGTTGGGCATTTAAACCCTGTGAAAAGTTTGGCATTTCGGCTTTTGGGTGATGCCTCTATTTAGTGGAACGGAGCGTGGGTTTGTGACACCTATATTTAAATTGGCAAGTTAAAATGTTGTTGCCCAATGTGGTTTTTAGTGCATGCTAAAGAGCCCACAACTAAGTTGTATGTGGACCAGGTCCCCCCTCGGGCCCCATTGCCGGGGTTAGGGAAGATGTTCCCCCCAAAATAGGGGCTTTGACCCCCGGGGGGGCCTGGGAATGTGATAAAAGCCCTAACCCGGGGTTTATCAGAGGGGGAAGGGGGAAGTGAACCCAACGACTGCTGGTAGTCGCATGATCCCCCCACTAAGGGGCAACCCGGGGAAAACCCCCCTTTCAGATTGCCAACCCCCAAAGGAACCCGGGGCTCGGTTTCGGAAAAGGGCCAAAACCTATTTTGGTCCCCGTATTATTTTTACTGTCACTTCCCTAAACGGGTAGAAAGCTCAAGCAGCTAGGTTGGGGGGGCTTTTTCCGGGAAAAAAAAGCTATAGTGTCCGGGGGGTTTGGGGGTGGCGGTCCCCCCCCAAATTTCCCGGGCCCCTTTGGTTTTCCCGCCCCAAAAATTTTTCCACTCTGGGGGGCCAAAAAAAGCCCCATAAAATCCAGGTTTAACTGGGGCGTGGGTTAAAACCCCGAAGGTTGAAGAGCAGGGGCTGAAAGGGGCTTCCCGGCCCCCCCAAGGCCAAAAGGGGAAACCCAGGACACAGTGTGGGAAAATGTATGTTTGAGGGCTGGGGCCCTTTGGCACAACCTCGTACAGAGAGGGAAATCGTAATAAAGTGTTAAAAATGGCCAACCGGCCCAAGGATTTTATTTTAAATTTTTTGTTTTTGTACCCGTTTGCCTTTAAAAAAATTGGCTGAACTGTAAAAGAAAGCCTAGTGTCCGGGGTGCCTTATCCCTTCTACCAAGGACGGCGAACCAGGGGCCAAATACCCCCCAGCCCCGGTCCAAGATGGGGGCCGAATGAATTGATGCGTTACAGTATAAAGGGGCCCCAAAAGTAGACCGGCAGAGTTCGGGGCTATAAGGTGGGCCCACTTTAGGGGGTTATAGGGGCTAATGGCAGAGGGCTTTAACGGGGGCTATAGGGCTATTCAGGCAGACAGACAGAGCTATATAGGCAGGCTTGGGGGGGACTTTGTAGGCAGGTTTGGGACGAGGCTATATAAGCAGGCTGGGGGGTATATAGGCAGGCTCCGGGGGTATATGGTGCTGGGGGGGCTATGCAGGCAGACTGGGGGTAAAAGGCCCAAGGGGGGGGTATAAAGGCGGTGGGGGGTAAAAGGGTAGGCTGTTGGTATATAGGTGGGGCGGGGGGCGGCTAGTAGTATGCTGAGGGGGTTTTTAAAGGCAGGCGGGGGGAATAGGAGGTTAGGGGGTTATAGGCAACTTAGGGGGTATATGGGCGGCTTAGGGGCGGTAAAAAAATAAAAACTTACTTACCTCGGTCCCGGGCCCCCCCCGACGCTGCCTCCAGCCTCTGTGCTCAGCTCGGGCAGCGCGGTCATGTGACGTCACCGCGCGCGCCCATCTGATCACAGAGAGCCGTCAGGGGAAGCAGCAGAGCGGATCGTCGCTCCGCTCTGCTATTTCCGGCAGTGCGCCTCTGAACACTCGGGCCCGGGGGGCCTGGGGAAATTTAGAGGTGGGGTGCGCTGGGCCCCTCGCTCGTTTCCCCCCAGTGAACTGTTAATTCATGCCGGGGGGCCCCGGGTGGCATTACTGTGGGCGGAGCTAGAGCTGCGCCGGGCCCCCCCAAAGCACGGGCCCCGGGCCTCTACCCCATGTTTTTCCCCCGAAGGGAGCGGAGCTCTTGATATTTGGGTTATATAGGAGGGGAAAAAGGGTGGCTCTGTGATATAAAGGTTATATGATAAGGAGAGAAACTGGCCTTGATATAAGGGTTATAGGATAGAGGAGAGAAGCGAGCCTGTATATAAAGGTTAATGAAGAGGAGGAAGCTAAGTTCTGTGATATATAGGGTTATATGATAGAGGAGAGAAGCTCCTCTATCATCTGGGATACTCAAAGACATTTTTTTTTTCCTTATACCCAAAAAAAGGGGGTTTTTTTTGAAAAAAGGGGGAAACGGGTTTCCCAAACGCTTGAACTGGGATCTCCCCTTTGTTGCTTTTTCACTATAGAGCAATTTTGTTTTATATTTTTTCTCCTCCTGCCCCAGGGGGGTGGGGATAGGATTGGTGAAGAAACGTACAGCACGGGGAAAGAGCTACAAAGTTATATATTGATTATATGAGTTTACCAAAATGTACAACTCTTGAAGGGACATTGTATTGAAAATTTGTTTATTTTGAAAATGACGACTCACGATTCTGGGGGCCCCTTTTTTTTTTCCTCATCCTTACCTTTTTTTTTGAGGGTGAAAAGGGAGGGGAATTTGAAAGACTCTACCTGCTATCAAATATGGGTTTTATGATAGAGAGAAGCTGAGCTTGTGATAAAAGGGTTAATATAAGGAGGAAGCGATCTGTGATAATAAAGGGGGTTTTTTGAAAAGGAGAGGAGTGAGCTCTGTATTAAAAGGGTTATATGATAGAGGAGAGAAGCAAGCTCTGTGATATATAAGGGTTTATTGATGGAGGAGAGGAGCTGATTCTCTGTGATATATTAGTTATATAATAAGGAGAGGATTTAGACTCTGTATATATAGGGTTATATGATGGAGGAGAGGAGCTGATCTCTGTGATATATAGGGTTATATAATAGAGGAGAGGAGCTGATCTCTGTGATATATAGGGTTATATGATGGAGGAGAGGAGCTGATCTCTGATATATAGGGTTATATAATAGAGGAAGGAGCTGAGCTCTGTGATATATAGGCTTATATGATAGAGGAGAGAGCTGAGCTCTGTGATATATAGGGCTATATGATGAGAGGAAGAAAGCAGAAGCTTGTGATATATAGGGTTATATGATGGAGGAGAGACACTGAGCACTATGATATATAGGGTTATATGATGTAAAGCAAGATTTCTGAGTGAAATTCAGAGTAAATCTTGATAATGTTTTCACTGTTAGTTTTTTTTATAATGGAAATTAGAAGCAAACAGGAACAGTAGGGCCCCAGACATCTACAGATACTGTACAGTTTCCTTTATAATCTGGGGTTCATAGACAGATTAGAACCTGCTATACACAGCTGTCATTAGTCCGTATAAAAATTTCAGATAGAAATTTCCTGTCTGTACATTACATTAGTTTTTGGTCTCACTATCTTATTCTGATCTATTATAACATGTGACTGTGCTTTCTTTAGGTTTTGCAGATTTTTCCTTTACATATTCTGCCAGCATCCAGATATTCTCCTGAGATGTTCTCCGCATCCTGCCTCTAGGGAGACCTTTCACGTCATCTTCCTGCATAAACAATATTCTTATGTACTATGTGCTGCAACATCAGTGCCAATCCGGCGTCATAAAATGTAAGTAGAACCTCTAGGGACATACGGTACATGATAATATATTATACATTCTCTTTTAAATCTGTTTATCAAGGACATTACTCACCAATAATTGTTTTATATTTTAACTTCAGTCATTTCCATCTTCTTTGTATGTTTCCATCAGCGTGTCATGTATAGGCCATTACTACATATTAATCTGATGCCAATCAACCGGACTACTAGAACTGGTCAGCACCCATCTGTCAGGAAAACGGCTTCATCTCCTGACATGTAATAAGCCTGTAATGTCAAATAAATTCAACATCCAAGGAGATATGAGGCAAGTACAACAGGCAATAACTTATAAACTCAAAACCTCAGTCATATAAGCACATAAACACTGAGGGCGACATATATGAATGGGGCTGCGCCATTTTTTTGTCGCGCTTTGAGCCAAACAAGCTGTCGCATGCAACGTCTAACACAGCATTGTGATAGACAAAACGCTCTTAAATACGCCAAAGATGCTGGGTCGTGTCACGGCAAAGTCGTACAATGCGCAAAGAATGCGCCAAAGTTTGGTGCCAAACTGTCGTACCAATCCATATCAGTTTTAAAGTGTCATGGCTGAGACTACTTTAAGCAAGACCACTGTATAAAGCATTGGTGCGACCTCACTTGGAATATGCTGTTTAGTTCTGGGCCCCAGTTTATAGAAGAGATGTAATGGAGCTAGAGAAAATGCAAAAACGAGTAACCAAACTTATAAGGGGAATGGAGCATCTTAGTTATGAGGAGAGGTTAGTAGAATTGAACTTATTTAGTCTTGAGAAAAGACGGCTTCGGGGGGGACATGATTAATTTATATAAATGGTCCCTACAAAAAGTATAGGGAAAAATTATTTCATGTAAAGCCCCCTCAAAAGACAAGGGGACATTAATTCCGGCTAGAGAAAAAAGGATTCAATCTCCAGAGGAGAAGAGCGTTCTTCACTGTGAATCTGTGGAATAGCTGCCTGAGGAGCTGGTCACAGCAGGAACTGGTGAGGGTTTCAAGAAAGGCTTAGATACCTACCTGAAACTAAAGAATATTAATGCGTATTTAGCTATGAAACATTCTGGATCCTATCTGGTGGCGGCTCTGGGGTCAGAGATGGGGTCTCCACTGGAGCAGATTGGTTCTTGCCTTGTGGGTTTCAGGGCATTCACCAGTGGGGAGGCTGGACTTAAAATCCTTGTCTCCCTCCCTTCACCCACATTTTACCCACCCTTGGTTGAACGTGATGGAAACATGTCTTTTTTCAACCGTACTATATAACTATTTAACTATGGAACTATGAGACATTTATATAGTGCTGTGAGACACTTTCATGTATACTGTCGGATCGCACACTATTAAAAACAGAGGGAGAACTGGTGAGTCGGCGCCAGGGTTGTACATGTCGCCATAAGTTCAGAAACATATCCATTTTTATCCATAACACATACAACAAGCAAACCCATATGCCTTGTCATAGATTTCATGCATTTCATGCAATCCGTGTGCCTGAGACTGAAATCTATAGGTCTCTGCTATAATTAAAGGGGTTGTCTCACTACAAGGATTGCTTTCTAGGTTAAAAATCTCGCAAAAACAAGTCACTTTGCAATATATGTCCGTTAACAGTGTCCTACCTATTCCGAGAGATCGCCTGTTGGTTGGGCTGCAGCAGCTCCTCTGGTCGATATAGGTTCATACCTGGTCAGTCTCTACCGATAGGCTGCCAGCGCTGGTCGCTATAGCTACAGACCTGTTTAATCTCTAATGATAGGCTGCCAGTGCTGGTCGCTATAGCTACAGACCTGGTGTCCGCAGCAGCTCATCACTGCAGGACAGTAGAAGCCAGTAAACACGCTCCAGAATTCAAAAGTGAAAACAGGACTGAGGTAAGATGAATCAATGTAGTTAGACAACCACTTTAATGTCACTTTCTGTTGTATACAACAGCAAATATACCAGGCTGGGGAGGCCTTTTCCTGTAAGGTTTTATGAAAACTGCATGGAGTGACATAAAACTGCTGATAACTAACACGGCACAACTAACACAAAGTAAAAAAAATTCAACTTTTTTTACACCAGAAAACTGTACATCATTGATAAATTCACTTTATGAGTGAGGGAAGCCTAAATTAGTAATAAACACAAAGTCGAGTCACATAATTGTGACCAGCAGCCCAAATTAATAGGCCTGTGCATCACAAACAGCAACTAGACGGCCTGAGAGTGACTCAGTAAGGTCCTGGTAGGTTGTCACAGGTCATCTGGAACCATGCTGACTGCATCCCACAGCTCCTGGAGGGTCCGTAGAGCGAACACAGTGGTCCAGCAGATGCTCAATTGGGTTCAAGTCTGAGGAATTATGGAGTCGGGGTAGTATTTGGAGTTTTGGTCATGCTCTTCCAATCATTGTCAGACATTTCTAGCTGTGTGACTTGCATTGTCTTGCTGGAAGATCACATCCACCCCAGGGAAGACAATCAGCATGCAGGTCTGGGACAAGGTATTCTAGTGCCCTAGGCAAATAAGGCAGGTAGCGCCCCCCCCTACCCTCTCAATGTATAATTCACCCCACTCCATACCTATTTGTGCCCCCTTCCTGCCTGGGATGAAGTGAAGCCTACCTTCGCCTACCTGTCGTCTCAGCCCTGTCAGCATGCATGGGTGTATGTAATCTACAAGGATGAATTCATACCCAAATTGGTTGAGTGCCTTCTACATGGATGAGTGTCCTAGAGAATGTTACGAAAAATCACACTGCCACCACTAGCTTGAGTTCTTCCAGCAATGGTTGCAAGGTGTTTGTTCTCTGATTTTTTTTTTGCCTGTCACGCCAACTTCCATCTGTTCAATGAAGAAGAAAGCGTGAATCATTGAAGAATGCAGCCCTTTGCAAATCAGTGAAGGTTCATGTCCAATACAGCTGAAAAAATGTAAGCCTTTTCTGTTGATGGCACTTGGTTGGCAGAGGTGCAGTCATCCGTCTGCTCCAGGACCCCATATGCAGTAGAGTTCACTGAACTGTTGTTTTAGACACATGACATTCACATCTCACATCAATGGCACATGGTGCTTTCCATGTGGCTTATTCACAATGGCGCCATTTGTCTACTCATCATACCAGCATGGGTATTGGATCCAGAGGTTGAGGGGACCCCCTTAAGTATAAGAACATTATTCTAGCACTACCATATGGGTTCCCGGGACGTGGCCTCGTGCGGCCCTATGCTTTTACTAAAATGTATGCCAAAAAATGGCACAAATTAAACCAGAAAATTAATCCAGGTCCCAGGTGGCTTAAAGGGGTGTTCTCACAATGCTGTTTTACAGAGTCACAGCAAGCTTCAGGCTCTCACTTCCTGTTCAGGCTGTGAGTGGTTCTACAGCAGTAATTGGCATATCAGCTCTGCTATTCCTAGCTAAGTCTGTTAGAAGGACATTAGTACTGGAGGTTTATAAACTGTACTGAAGAAGGCTGCAGAGCGCTTAAGGGTTAAAAAGTTTTTCAGTAAGTAATGTAAACAAGCTGCTGCTCTGCTGAAAAAACAGAGCAAGGAGCGACATCACCATCCCAGTCACTACTACTGGAGCCTGTTAGAGCAGAGAGAGGTGGCTGATAAATTAGAATAGGTTGTGTACACAAGCAGGAGATAAGGACTGCTCTAATTTTTAAGGGAAGCAAAATCAGAACAGCAATGTATTTAGTAATAATCTTTATTTACTTTACATGTTTAAGGCTTATCAATGTAATGAAAATACTCCTTTAACCCTTAACGACCCCCACTGTATCTTGATGGCAGGCAGGGCATGGACAAAAGATATCGCTGTCTCCAGAAAAGGTTTACGGCTCTCAGTGCAACAGCTGTGCTAGGAATGGAGCTATAGTATAAGGCCATGTTCACACGGCTTAAAATGGGCCGTATTTCGGTCCGTAATTACGCGCCGAAGTGCGCCAATTACTGCCGAAAACGGCCCATATTCATTACGGTAAAATCAACCAGTTCATAGAGAACTATGGATTACGCCCTCCTCTTCCACGCCCGGCAAAATCCGCCGGGCGGGGAGATAATTCACCTGTCACTTTTACTTGCGGCGTATAACGCGCCAGCTAGCAGTGATAGTCAATGGGCCGGCGAAGTGCCGGCTCCCTGCTTACTCCCCCGCTCCCGCCCCGCCCCCGTCCACACGGCGTAATTGCGGGCCGTAATTACGTCCCGCAATTAAGCCGTGTGAACATAGCCTAACAGCCCCATTCCTAGAGCAGTCTTTGTGAACAGCAGGGACCGGAGGAAGCCTCCGATTCCCGTCACTTAACCGTTTGATTGCTGCAGCCCTTGACCACGGCATGGTCAAAGGGGATTCCCATGCCTCATCAGATCACCGGGATTCCTAGTGTGTAAAGGAGCCTGTGGAATATCTATACAGTCAGCCCTGGGTACGAGAGTAGCCCCAGGCCTGTCTGTATTTTAAGCCTTCTGTCAAGGCACACTGTGTAAAAATAGTTATCCCTTAAGGGGATTTAAAAAAAAAAAAAAAAAAAAGTTTAAAACATAAAGAAGTGTAGAGAAAAATAAATAAATAGTTAATAAAAAAATTATTGTGAATACATTACACATAAAAAACCTACACAGTAGGGGTTAAATGTATGATTTATGGCGCTTAGACGGCAATTTTAATGCACATTACAATAGTATAGAATGTGCCTGACTTATGAACCTGTTCTACTGCGGGTCATAAATCAGCCGCATTCTAGCACAGAAATGCCAAATCTGGCTCAGGTAAACCACTTTGAATGTGGTTTACCTTTTCCAGCAGTAATGCGCCTGGAATTGCCTTAACGAAGCTATAAATTTATAGCTTCATACAGTCGTAGTGCGCCCCGTGTCCCGCACGCCCCGAAATCAGGCGCATTACAAAGTGCCACGGATGCTCTGTAATGCGCCTGATACTGGCGTGCAGGCGATTTAAAAATATAGCGAATGGGGATGGGCTGAAAAGACGCCAGACTTCTGGCGCAGCCCCGTTCATACATGCCACTCTAGGTATCCAGATGACCATAATAACCTGTAGAATTAATCTAACAGGTTATTTAGTGTGAAATGGGAATGGTGTGAAAAATAATCAAAATAAATTGATTTTTTTATGTTCACGTTACAATTTTTTTTTTTTTTAAATGACACAGTAATTTATATATTGGCTTAAATTATGCCCCAAAAATACAACTTCTCCCGCATAAAACAAGTCCTGATACAACTGCGTCCCTGAACAAATAAAAAAGTTACGACTGTTGAAATGCAGGGAGGGAAAAACTGACAAATTTAGCTAGTCATTATGGCCTTTTCAGGCATGGGGCTTAAGGAGTTAATTTTTTCTTAATCTGGCGGATGGACACAGAACGATGCTCCAGATTTATTAAAGGGGTTGTCTCATCTGAAAGTTTCATAGGATGCATGAATGAAATAATGCTGCTTTGCTCTTTCACTTCCTGGTCAAACTGTCTGTAATTAGCATATGAGCTCCGTGTATTCAGACTTCTCTGTTTATTAGTCTAGATTAAATAAATTACTGTCTCTGAGGTCCTAAGAAGCTTCTGAGCTAATGTAAACGGTAATTACTGTCTTTTGTCTTAAAGATCAGATAACACACAAGCTTTCACACTGCTGGCCCTGACCTGTGTGATGACATGACTCCTTGCTATCAGACAGAACAAACAGCAGGGGAGAAGGAGTACAAAGGTCGGTCACTAGAGAAATCAGAAAGCCCTCAGAAGGTGATAAAATCATTTGTAGCTCCTTAACAAAAAAAGATGAACAAAGCAATATATTTGGAAAACGTCTTCATTTAGTGTTCTCTACATTTTGAAAGCTAATCTTTGTAGTGAGACAACCCCTTTAAGCCTTAATAAATCTGGAGCGTCTTACTTCTATGCAGTTTTCAATAAGCGGATGTTCACACGGCGTTTATTAGATGTTTGGGTATGTTTTACGGACCCAAAAATGGACCTAAGGACGTATCTCACAATTCTCAAAGTGAAATACATTGATTTCAATGTAAAACATGTTTCATTGTTCAGATGATACGTGTTTTACATGCGTCTTTAGGATGCGTTTAATGGATCTGATCAATGACATGTCAATTCTTGATCCATTTTATGCAGCAGACACCCTCAGGGTATGTTCACACAGCGTTTTTGGATATGATTTTGGATCCTTGATTTTGGATCCTACGCATCCAAAAACGTAGCGTCAATCGGATCCAAAACGTATCCAACATGCAGCTGCGTGTTTGGATGCAGCAGGATCGCACCCTATAGTTTATTATAGGGCTCCTGCTGCATCTTTCGGACCATTCTTGGAACGGATCCGAAAGACGCAATGTAAACACACATCGGCGATCACTCATGTGAACGCAGATACGTGTTTTACATTGCGAGCAATGTAAAATCACACTGCACATTGATAGATGCGTGTTTGGGTCCGTCTAGACAGACCCAAACACACATCTAAAAGCATATGTTCACACGGACCCAAAATGTTGTGTGAACATACCCTTATTTAAGGCATTATGGGAAAGGGGCTGAGAAGCCCACAGCGCCCTCTGTTGGTTGTAACAAATCCTCAATTTGCTTTTGACCCACCGAGTCTTGAGAAAGCAAAAAGGATTTTTTAGCCAAGCCAGTATCTCTCATCTGCAGACAACGCTGTTTCGGGATTTTTGTCCCTCTTCAGTGCAGAGTAGAGAAGATACTGGCTGGCTGTGTGGGAGGCATCGGGTAGCTCAGGAAGGGAAGATCTCTCCTTAAGGAGAGCACCTTATTTAATACTATAGGATGTGTTTCTGCTGCACAGAAAACGTATCCAAACATGCAGCACACTTTGGGTACGTGTTTGGATACGGTTTTCGCAACGCTTTTCAATAAATTTTTTGGGTCCAGAAACGAATTGGAAAATGCTGTGTGAACGACCCCTAAGACAGACATATTTTCCACCAGTCTCAGTACATATCCCCCCTTTGTGCTGACCTTCAAAGCTGTAATAGACAAAAGTCACCGGCAGATGGCAGCAGAAGCTTACTACAACATCATCCCCAGGAATCCTATCCATCTTCCTAGAAAACTGGCTTCTACCTAGCACCCTACGGGGTCAGGACGCTGCATTTTTTCTATAAGGGAGGCAGGGCATTTGAACTGATGCAATGACTATGAGCTATGCATCCCACAAGATTACACCGCCATGAACATGAATCCACCTTAATCTGTCGGTAATACCGTTCTTGTGGTTGCATTATTTAGGATAATAAAGGTAACCATGTGGATTCCCCGACACCCACGAAAGCTTGTCTCTTTATTGACATATTTTCCAGGTAGCATTTCCCTTCTCGCTATATCACAGTTAATGAGATTTGAACAAGACACTGTTATTCCTACACTGTGACATTAAGGCATCTGTTGCAAGAACACAATGTGCGGAGGATACCAGGCAGCATTCACATGTGTGATGATTAAAGCTTTGTGCGGATTGTAGGTTTCTATGGCAACCGCCTCACAATTGCGCGCTGTGTTTTGGGTAACAAAACGAGAGGCAGGTGACTTGCAGGAAAAAAAAACAGGCTGGCTTGTGATCAAAAAGTGGATGATGAACACTACCTTAAAGGGGTCTTACCACAAAGTAAAATTGATGTGGGAAGCTTGTAATTTAAATAATGAACATTTTCTCCATTCATCGCTATTAAAAATTCTGCACCATCTTTGTTTTAGCTGCTCCCTTAGTGATCCATAGTGTACAGCTCATCTTCAGGGGATACGACCAGTGACGAGAGCTCCTCCGTCCTGGTCGCACATGCTCAGACATCACCTCTCCTCTCAGGCAGCTACTGTCACACTATTCCCTACCTAGTAATCACGCACACTCACTGCTGAATGAGTGTTCTACCCCAGGTTCTTCATTCTACTTCTGTCCTCTGTACTACTTAGTAATTAGTCAAGCAGTGCAAACAAATAAATGGAAAAAAGAAACCTCAATCATTGAGATAAAGAATAAGCCACTTTTGCTTTCAGCAGGGATTTGAAACTAGGACCCCTTTGCTGAAGGGTAGAAGTGAAAAACACTCAGCTATATTGTAGCTACTCACAGCTCTTGACATAAACAGCCCGTTGTTTGACTAGAGTGAGCACACCATGGGGAAAGGCATGGTGATCTTAAGCCTGTGGGTCACATGATATGCAGTTCAAACAAATCTTACATGCCCCCTTTTGAACACACTGAAAGCTGAAGAAGGGCAAACCAGTCATGAAATGCCTTCATGGTAAAACCCCTTTAAAGCCACAATGCTTCACTTTTCCATTGGCTTTCACTTTTGAAGCTTAGCCTTGCTTAACCCCTTGACGACCCTGGACATATGAGCAAATTTTTTTATGGTACCAAAACATTATGGAAACCCTACATGTTTGGTATTTCCAGATGCATATCAACCTGTAGAATACAGGTAACATCATTTTTACCGGAGAGTGAACACCCTAAAAAAAAAAAAAACCGAAAACATGGCGCAAGTACTTTTTTCACATTTTGTCTTGGAATTTTTTTGCAGTTTCCCATTATATTCTATAGTACAGTGAATATAGAAAGTACATGGCTCTTGGAAGATGAGGAGAAAAACAAACATGTCAACCAAAAAAATGCAAGGCCCTTAAGGGCTTATGGATAGGATATGCCGTCAGTGTCTGATAGGGACTCACACCTATTCTGAGAACTACTTTTAAGTTTTAATTGGAGAGGTGGTTGGGACTCTACCACTGGAATCAATGGGAGTTCCAAGAATAGCCATGGTGCGAGGTCTCGGGGCTGGTTCAAAACAGAAAGGTTTCGGGGCTGGTTCTCAGGATAGGTGTGAGTCCCAGAAGAAGGATCTCCTATCGATATGACATCAATGTCCTTAGTGAGACAACCCCTTTAATACCCTATCCTAGCAATTATTATGTCAATTATGGCAGAATTCTGGGCAAAAATACTGCCATACATGCTTTATACCTCATTTATAATCAGAGGCGTAACTTGAAGCTCCTGGGGCCCCAATGCAAAAAGTGTTATTTATAATACTGGTGTCTTCCTATGTGGAAGGAGGTCTTTTGAGCCCCCTCAGGCTACAGAGCCCAGTAGTGACTGCTACCTCTGCACCTCTGTTTATAATGTATTTTAGATCATTTTTAGACACTTGTAAGCCTCACTTGACAAAAGGAGCTACAGTATTGTCGTTAAGAGGGGCGTTGCTGAATGTGCAACATCATGCCTCAAGTAAATGCACCTAAATTTCAGCACAATTAGTGGTATATTGTAAGGCTGTGTTTACACGGCACAGACCAAATACTGGTCCAGAATTCCTGACCGGTAATTTGTCTATTTTTTGGCACACAGGGGAGCGGATTTTGTCTGCGGTTTGCGGATTCAAGCTCTCCCTCTTCGCACCCGCATACTCAAGTTCCACCCCAAAACCGGGCAGAAGAATGAACACGTTCTAAGTTTTTCGTTACGCAGGCTGCGTAAAAAAATGGCGGCAAATTCCAAGCAGTGGTGACTGCTGCATGGATTTTCCATTGAAGTCTATTGGGGAGCGTTGGTTGTCGGTTTTCAGACGGTTTGTAAAACGGGAAAAACGTCTGAAAAAAACGAGAAAAAACCTCTGCCGTGTGGACAAGCCTTAAGTCAGCTAATAGAAGGTGTAAACTTTGACTAAACAGTCTAAACATGCACCAGATTTATCAACACTATAATAAATGTGGTGCATTTTCAGACTGTCTTGTCTAAGTTTACACATTGGGCCACATGTATGAAAACTGTCTAGGTCTAAAATTCACTTTGTTGCCCACAGCAACCAATCAGAGCGCCCCTCCCATTCTTCCACAGCACCATATGAAATAAAAGGGGCACTCTGATTGGTTGCTATGGGCAACAAAGTGAATTTTAGACCTAGACGGTTTTCATACATGTCCCCCTAAGTATTAGACAGTATTGGTAAATCTGCTTCAATGTGCTTTTTTTCCCATGCTTTTCTGCAAATTCAAAGACCTCTAAATCCAAAGCAAAATTAGAATGAGCCATAGATAAATCCGGTTAATGTATCTTGCAGTGATGTATTTTATAGATCGCTATGTATTTAAGGGGTAGATCTTTCATATGTGTAAGGGCTTTGTGTCATTGTGCCTGGTTAGCTAAGATGAGTCACATTTCAGGTAGCACAACCTGCCCCTCAGCATAAATTTACAGAGGAGCTGGTCACACGTTGCTACATTTTCCACATTTCCTTGCTCCAGGCTTTGTCATATTGCTGATACTGTGCATAAGCCAGCTACCTTCTTTCATGCATCTAAAGCAAATATCCTTCGTTATTTCCCAGGATGCACCACTGTACAGCGGCTGGTGCCACACTTGAACATTGTACTTGGAATAAAGTATCCGGTACCATCTGATAAAGAGAACTGGAACTGTCAATTGCTATGAAAGCAAGGTTGCCAGGATTTCACACTTAAAAGCTACATATCTGATCTGATCTAGGGGTGAAATACACAGTACATCAAATGTATTCATAAAAAATGAATGGTTTCATGCCGTACCTCTCTGTACATCTAATTTTGTATAGATATTTTTTGCAACATTGATGGGGACGTAACTGTGAAATGATGGATATCGAAGCGATAGATAACGGGGTATTACTGTACATACAAAGGTTTGAAATAGCTCATACAAGGCTCTTTAAAGGGGTTGTCTTGCTACAAAGATCAGCTTTCAACATGTAGGGAACACTAAATGAAGATGTTTTCCAAATATATTGCGTTGTTCTTTTTTTTTTTTTTTTGTTAAGGAGTTACAAGTGATTTTACCACCTTATGTGCTCTCTCTGGTTCCCCAAGTGACCGACCTTTGTACATCTCCCCCCTGCTGTTTGTTTATCTGATAGCAGTGATGTCATTACACAGGTTGCAGCCAACATAGAACTTCATTCAGTGAGAGCTTGTTTGTTATCTGATCTTTCAGACAACAGAAAGTAATTACTGCTTTTTACTCAAGGCTATGTTCACACAGCTTATTTGCGGGACGTAATTACGCCATGTGGACGGGGTGGGGGAGGGCGGGGTGGGGGGGCATCACCTCGCCGACCCATAGTCTTTCATTACCAGCGGCGCATATACGCTGCTAGTAAATGACATGTCACTTATCTCCCCCCACGGCAGATTCGCCGAGCAGGGAGAGGAGACATAATCCATAGTTCTGCATGAGAACTGTGGATTACCGTAATGACTGGGACGTATTCCAGCCGTAAGTCGCGCACTCAGGCACGTAATTACGGACTGAAATACGTCCCATTTTAAGCCGTGTGAACATAGCCTAAGTCTCATGCTGTCAGGACCAGGGAAGCTTCTGAGTTAATCTAATTAGCAGAAGTCTGAATACACAGAGCTCATATGCTAATTACAGACAGCTTGACCAGGAAGTGACAGAGCAAAGCAGCATTATTTCATTTATGCATCCTATGAAACTTTGAGATGAGACAACCCCTTTAAGGTATGTTCACACGGCGTAATTGCGGGGTGCATTTTGCTGCGTATTTGCGCTTCAATAAGCCAGAAAAGCGCCCCGCAATTACGGTAATCCATAGCTCTCATAGAGAGCTATGAATTACGTCTGTCTCCCCTGGAGTACAATATGATCGTACTGTACGCCAGGGGAGAGAAGTGACATGTCACTTCTTCGCGACGCTTTCGCGCTGCTGATAATGAAAGTGCATGGGGCCAGCCTCCCCTGTGCTTGAAAGTGTGCGCTGAACAAACGGCATATTGCGCCGTATACAGTACGCGTCCCAATACGCCGTGTGAACATACCCTTAGGGTAATCTAGGGTATATGTCAGGGTAATATAACTCTTGACATATGATGATGACAGATGCCACTCATACTTAAAAGGATATTCCAAAAGTGTTAAATGCTCATTAATTGTTAGGTAATGCTAAAAAAATAGAAGAAAAACCCCCCCAAACTTAAAGGGGTTATCTGGGAGTTTAATGGTTTCATAGAACACTATAAACAGCATTTATATTGACAGGTAAAGATATCTCACTACCTTCATGTGTTGCTTTTCTTTTCCTTTGCCTCCTTATTCTTCTATCATAAGATCAGTAATAAATTCCTGCGTCTACTAGTGTCAGTAGTACTCCTGCAGCTACTGTATTTCCTACAAGTCCCAGAATCCATTGCAGGTACAATCTAGGGCTTCCCTGCACCTGCTACCCTCATCCTCCTGTTCAGCCCTATACACCCTTATATCATCATTCTAAGGCTATGTCTTCACAGCTCAGGTTTTCCATTGTATTTACGGTGGTTTTAGTATTTTGAAACCGCTGAAAATCCGACGGTACACCATGCTGTATAGACAGCTATGAAAAACCAGTGCTGTAGTCTATACAGCACAGGTTTTTTTACCATTGCGTCAAAAAACTGGCAGAATATGCAACAAGTTGTATACTCCACCGAATTCTGCTCGGATTTGCTGTTGGCCCCATACATTCGCCGGCGGCAAATCCGAAAACTGACTGCGGCTTTTGCACAAAACTGCGCCAAACACCATGGTCCAGCAATGACAAAATACCATCGGATTTCTGACGGTATTTTGTCATATGCTGTGTAGACCTAGCCTCATGGCCCTGCATCTCTGCTCCACTTCACCTTCTGATTGCCTGCAGCAAGCTGTGTGAATAGTACAGTCACCAATCAGTTTGCAACATGGTAAAAAAAAATATTTCATCATCCTATACAGTTTATACAGTATATTTCTATATATGTGCTCTACATCCCTCACAGCAGGTACACAGCTATCCCATCATTATTACTTTGATTGCTGATTTGACAGCATTTCTGTACACTGGATAGCCTGACAGCCAAGAAAGGTGGGTGACGTCACATCCCCCACAGCAATCAGTTTTTATCATGGGAAAGTTGTGTGCTTGCTGTAGGGGATGCACACAGTGATGTCAGGGCAGTGTCTCATGCGACTTGAAAAAGCGCAGCTCTCTGTCGCTTCCATGTGTCACAAAAAAAAAGGATACATGGTCATGCAATTGACATGCAATTCTTTGCAAGACGGACCCGATCGGCGCTTTTGAAACATGCAGCGGCGATCTCTCATGTGAACACCGCTGCGTCTTCCCCATAGCCCGCAGTGATAAAGTCACTGCTAAGTGTTAGATCCATCTTGGGGTCCGCTCTGTCGGTCCCCAAGACGGATCTACAAAGCGCATGTAACACGGAGTCAAAACTCTGTGTGAACAAGCCCTTACTTGCAGACATGCACAGCTTTAGGCTCAGTGCACACCGTGCTATTTAGAACAGATGACGGAGCCATTTTGGCGCAGGTAAAAATGGATGCGTTAAGGTGTTCATTAACTCATATAGGTGGATGGATGTGCAACATGCATTGATATTGTGTCCGTTTTTACACTTTCCGTCAAATATGCGTTTAATTTTAACAGGAGGAGAGTGCAGGGCTCTATGCTTTTTCGAGTTAAAAAAAAAGTATACTTTTTTTTTACAATGTATGTCAATGGAAAACGTATCCTAGTGTTCGAGCCCATGTTGCAAACGTATACATTTTTGTCCGTCATAGAAATATAAACAAAGACCACCAATGAAATCGTAGGGGAAAAACGAGTGACAGCCAATAGAAAAACTAGTTAAAAAAGAGAAAAAAGTAAACGACTGTCAAACGTCTGCTCAAAACAGTGCACATTTGGCATACGTTTAACGTATACGTCATAATGCACACGTTTTGACATATGGTCAAACGCAGTGTGCACTCAGCCTTAAACTGCCTTTATTGCTGTGCATTTCTGCACCATGTGAAAGCACCCTAAAAGTGCAAAACAGTGTATATATGTGATTATATGGTCAATCTGTAATGTATTTCTTCATAGGGTGATCACTTTAATTTGACAATCTGCAGCTGCTTCTCAATTATGGAAAGGTGTGTCTCTACCAGGGAGCTTGCACCAGGCACCTGACCAGTGGAACTGCAAGAGTCAAAATGTTCTACGTACTATTGCTATAATCAGGCACTGCAAAAGACATAATGAAAATGCCTTAGCTCTGGCAAAACTAGGATTATAATGTAAAGTTTTGATGTACAATGATACAGATTGTGGGGTGGCATATGACATGTTCCATATGACATGATGACTCCTGTGGATGGTCGGTGGGGAGATGGCAACAATGGTAAGTAGTAGTGGTGGAAGCAGTGTCGGACTGGGGGGTCTGGGGCCCACAGGGGAGTTGATCTTGGGGGGCCCACCCTACTGTACATGAAAATATTACCGGCCTCTCGGACATAAATGCGCCCATTTTACCACATAATACAGTGTGCAAAACAGAACTGTATTGTGTAGTACAATAGCAAGAGAGTCACATATCTGTATCTCACATATCTGTCTGTCTCACACGTCTGTCAGTCTAGCATATCATAGACACAGGGCTAAGTAGCTCCATCCATATCCCCCTCCACCCACATACAATATCCCC
Source organism: Phyllomedusa bahiana (assembly GCA_025379985.1). Classification (NCBI taxonomy): domain Eukaryota; kingdom Metazoa; phylum Chordata; class Amphibia; order Anura; family Hylidae; genus Phyllomedusa; species Phyllomedusa bahiana. Next base: position 129,256 of record JAODAL010002540.1, on the reverse strand, counting down.
CTCCACCCACATACAATATCCCCCTCCATGTTTCCCTTGGTCACGCACCTCACCACCTTCTAAAATAAACACCAGCAAGAAAGAAAGTCTAACTCCTATCACAGGGTCAGGTGTTCCCTCACTCTTACAATCAGGGACACATGTGCGCTGCCACTATACTAACGCCAATATAATCTACAACACTGCCATATAGAGACCATATAGAGGTCAGACACCAGCTCAGGTCACATTACAGTGAATTCAGCACTGATCCAATATAGAAGTAAAATAACCCCTTTCAGGGACTCACCGGAGACGTCTGATGAGTCGTTCTCTTCTCTCATGAGTTGTTCTTATTCCCTTTTCTTCTGCATCCGTTCCACACCGTCATGATGACTTGTCCCGGCCACAACTCATCCCTGCAGAAATTACACACAAATATCTTAGAATCCTCAATTTTCCAGCATCTCTTTACCCATTCTCACCTCTGTACAAACTACCCAGGGGTGGGAGAGCGGGTACAAGCCATAACTTAGAGGCCTAGTATCCTGAGGGGTTGGAGGGTGGGGAAAGGACTAACCCCCTGGAGATAATGCAGGAATATACAGGCAGGTACGGACTCCCTTTAGGGAGTATACAGGCAGTTAGGGACTCTCTTTAGGTAGTATACAGGCAGTTAGGGACTCTCTTTAGGTAGTATACAGGCAGTTAGGGACTCTCTTTAGGTAGTATACAGGCAGTTAGGGACTCTCTTTAGGTAGTATACAGGCAGTTAGGGACTCCCTTTAGGTAGTATACAGGCAGTTAGGGACTCCCTTTAGGTAGTATACAGGGAGTTAGGGACCTCCTTTAGGTAGTATACAGGCAGTTAGGGACCTCCTTTAGGTAGTATACAGGCAGTTAAGGCCTCCTTTAGGTAGTATACAGGCAGTTAAGGCCTCCTTTAGGTAGTATACAGTCAGTCAGGGGTCTCTTTTAGGTACTATACAGGCAGTTAAGGCCTCCTTTAGGTAGTATACAGGTAGTTAGGGGCCTCCTTTAGCTAGTGTACAGTAAGTCAGCCCCCCCTTTAGCTAGGGTGCGGGAAGTGAGGGCCCCCCTTTAGCTAGTGTGTAGGTAGTCAGGGCCCCCCTTTAGGTAGCCAGGGCCCCCCCCTTTATGTAGCCAGGGTCCCCCCCTTTATGTAGCCAGGGCCCCCCCCCCTTTATGTAGCCAGGTCCCCCTTAAGCAGCCAGGGCCCCACTTTATGTAGTCAGGGCCCCCTTAGTAGTCAGGGCCCCCCTTTATGTAGCCAGGGCCCCCCCTTAGTAGCCAGGGCCCCCCCTTAGTAGTCAGGGCCCCCAATAGTAGCCAGGGCCCCCCTTAATAGCCAGGGCCCCCCTTAGATAGTTTAAAAAAAAACAAAAAAAAAAACAACCAGCCACTTACCTGGCTCCGGCTCCCGCTCCGGCCGCTCCGAGCTCCCCGCCGGCTCCTGCCGCCCTGCATAGGTGGCGCGGTGAAGTGACATCACCGCGCCGCCTACGTCAGCAGCAGGTGCCGGCGCCCGGCAGGCTGAAGGCCTAGCGTCTTCAGCCTGCCAGGGAGATCAGCAGAGCGCTGCGCTAGTGGCGCTGCGCTCCGCTGACACCGCACAGCCCCAGGAGTCGGGGACATTAGTCCCCGGCTACCGGGCCTGGTCTCTGAGCGCTCGGGACGCAAGTCCCGGCCGTTCAGTGACCGAATGCGCGGCCGAGCCCCCGGGAGCGACGGCACTGCCTCCGGGGCCCGCAGCAGCTCGGGTGGGCCCACCGGGGGATTCACCGATCCCCGGCGGCCCAGTCCGAGCCTGGGTGGAAGGAACTCCCCGCGTCTCTGGGCTGAGTTTAGTTTGGCCTTTTCTGCAGTTTATTCATTTAAGATTATTTTCTTTTCTTTCAAGGATGCATTTCATGTTTAAAAACTTTTAAGGGTATGTTCACATGATGTATACATCATGTGTTTCAGAATCTTGCGCTAATATGCGGTTACTCGTGCGCGGGAGGGTGGGGTGGGGGGGCTTTGGTCCTGGTAGTCAACCAGCCTCAGACATTCATTGCTCACGGTGCGTATTCGCTGCAAATAATTGACATGTCACTTATCTCCCCGTGCGTACAATACGACATAGACATTCATTACTAGCAGCGTGTATTCACCGTTAGTAATTGACATGTCACTTATCTCCCCGCGAGGCGTATTGCCCGAGCAGGAATAGGAGGCGTAATCCATAGTTCTCTATGAGAGCTATGGATTACTGTAATTATAGGGCGCATTTCCCTGCTTATTAAGCGCAGTATGCCGCGAAATACGCTGCAAAATGCGCTCCTAAATAAGCTGTGTGAACATATCCTAAGGGTGCTTTCACACAGTGCATTTTTGATGCGTTTTTTAAAGCGTTTTTCTGTGCAGGAAGGTACAGCAATTAATGCTGTACATTGCTGCATAAAAATCGCGACAGAAATCGCGGTAAAATTGCGAATTTTACCGTGATGCTGTACCTTCCTGCACAAAAAAACGCATTAAAAAAAGCATCAAAAACGCACCATGTGAAAGCACCCTAAGGGACCGTTCGCGCGGATTGGCGCCGGATTTGCGCTGCAGTACGGCGCCAATCCGTCGGAGTAATTACGGTAATCCACAGTTCTCATAGAGAACTGTGGATTCCGTCGCTCCTACCCGCTCGGCGAATCCGCCGGGCGGGGAGAAACTGACATGCACATTATCCAGGCGCAATACGCGCCGTGGATATTGTAAGTCTATGGGGCCGCCGGCCGCGCCCCCGCACCCGCCCCTTATTCAAGCCGGAATTGCGAGCGCAATCCGGCACGCAATTCCGGCTTGAATAAGCCGTGTGAACCGGGGCTTACACGTTAAAATTGCTGATCAGTGAGGGGCCAAGAGCTACACTTAACAAAGGGCACCTGCGCTCAATAAGTGTTGTGCTCCTTTTCTGATTGTCTTTGCTCAGAAAGCCAGGCACGCAGTGTTTAGCTTCACTGAAGATCTCATCTTCAGTCTGCTGGCTCACAGTAGCACATGAAAAGCTTGCTTCGAATAAGCCAGATTTATAATTCGTTGATCATTCAGATCTTGCAGTGAGCACCATTTTTGATAAATTAGTTTTTTTTCTTTTTCAAACTCTAAGGCTAGGACTACATGGCATTGGATAAAAAACTCACTGAAAACCAAATCCTAAAACAGTTCATAAAACTGATGGGTTTTTTGTCCAGTGAATGTCACAAACCGCTAAGAAAAAAAGGCTGTTGTGTTTTTTTTTTTTGGGGGGGAGGGGGGGGGGCAGAAATTCATAGCATTAAATTGCTGTGGATTTCTGCAAAAAAACCACCACAAAAGTGCCAACAAAAGGTCCGGCAGTTTACACAGACTTCAATAGTAAATTTTCTGTCCTGTTCTGGCGTTATTATATGTTTCAAAAAACGACCTGGAGCAGAAGTGAGCTGAAGGCTACGGAAAGTTTTTACTGTAAGGATATGTCTATACTACATGGTTTTACGATCGTATTTTCGTCACTTTTAGGATTTTAAAAACTACGATCATTCGTGCAGCCCCATAGACTACCTGTGATCTCGCCTTTCGGCGCCAGCGTTTTATTCTACGTGTTGTATAATACACCGATGATTTGAATTTTTTAACGTCTTCCCATACAATAAATTTGTATGGGCGATGTCAATAAAACGAGAAGCAACCGTGTTTTTTGCACAAAATATGAAAAAAACCGCAGTCGTGCATCGGGATTAAAAAATGCCGTTTTCCGATGCAGTGTAACCATAGCCTAGAAGTCCATGGGAACTGTTTTCAGTCGTGTTTCAGCAGTTTTAGTAAACAAAAAGCGCCAAAAAAATGACTGAAGATATTTGCAGTGGAGACATAGCCTTAGATTCATTCATCCTGCATTGTGACAAATCTCTTCTTTGGGTTCTAGTTGCTGTGAACTGGTCCATTTGTTATCTAGGGCTCCACTGTATCACCCCCTTGTCGCTGTTAAATTGCAAAGGTATTGGAACCCCGCTGCAACTTGAGGCATTGTTCACCAAGCGTAAAAAGGATATTGAAAAATACACCAGTATTTCAAGGGAAATCCATCTGTAAGTTACCTGTTTTCCATGTGAATTGTAGGTTAGGGACATACCATGTTTATGATGTCCGTTTAGTGTGTACATCAGGAAAGCCCCTGACATGCACCTTATACCCTGTTTCCCCGAAAATAAGATGAAGTGCATTTTTTTTTTATGCAATTCAGAGTTTGGCTGCTTATGCTGATGTTTGTGATGAAATCACTACAGTATATTAATACATGTGGATTTTTTGTTCAACAATAAATGTGAATTCTTGTTCTTAAAAATAAGACATCCCCTAAAAATAAGTCTTAGCTTGTCCTTAGGAGCAAAAATTAATATAGGACACTTTCTTATTTTCGGGGAAACAGGGTATATATCCATAGAATCAAATAGCCTGACATAGATCAAAAGTATGTCCTTTTGACCTCTGTTTGGAGAGTATTTGTCGGTATACCACAAAAAAAAAGTATGGAATAGCACAGGAACCTACACTATTCAATACAATGGTATTCAGTAAAGCACATTTATTTTAAACGTATGTGTTTTTTACAATGTGATCCTGTGTGATGAATGCCAATACTTAGCATCCATTTGTGTACATTAAATCAAAGCCCAAGACGTGATGTGTACACTTACCCTTACCCCTTTATATTATAAAATAAATACATATCAATTATTATAATTTTACAACAGTGAGTCAATGGAAATTCAAAAAAATGGATCAAATTATGAATGTCTTTTGTTGGCACATAATTTGATGTGTTGCGCGTAAAAAACAAAACCCCAACAGACCACATCAAACAAAATGGGGTTGGCTGCAGAAAAAATTAATGAAAATATGCATAAAAATAGCACCAAATGAAGAAGAGTACGTAAAACGCATGTAAACTGCAGATACTTTCGTCACCTTTTAATACCTTGAGAATATAGTCTCAATGTTTCCCTCGCAGCAGTTCATTTTTATGTGGCTTTTCATCAACCTGGCCAAAAGTCTGAACCTACAGATTCACCATTTAATGTTAAGTGTTACCCTGTCTGTGCAGGTTTCCTTCAGCAGCTAAAACAACTTTATTTCACAGTCTCTTGAAAATAGGTCTGCGCTTTGTGGTTGGAAAGGTCATATTTTCCCCCTATGCTATATTAACCAGTTGGGGTCAGCTAAAGATAAATATTACAAACGACACTGTAAGTAAAAAAAAAATCTCTCCGTATCTTCAGTATTGGGTCATTTTAGGCTTTAGAACATCCTCGCTCTGGACCAATCTTTTTTCTCAGCTGGATAGTACTTTTGTCTGCTTCACATTAGTGGATGTTCTGTAACACCCGGGACAAAAAAAAATAAATTTTTACCGTACTATATTTGGGTAATAGGATATTAAACTGCATTCATTTCTCCTGGTTGCATAACATATAGCAGGTATATTGCAATACGAGATACCTCATTGTCCAACCTGTGCCATACAGAAAGTAATTGGGTTCTAACTCCTGCAATGCCAGAGCCGAAATGCTGGGTTTCATCATGCATCAAGGCTCTGGGAATGGCCTTTTCTGCTGGTGGAGTCATAATAGTTAATGCTTTTCTTTTTTCATTCTTTTTGTGTCTGCTGTGAAATTGAGGGTAATTTTCTCTAGCAGGGAACGGTGATCTTCAGTAGGATTTGTACCGCTGACGAGGGAGAGCCAGCCGCTCGACGAGAAAATAGAGCAGTCATAAAGCAATATACCACCTGAATCCCAATATTTTACAGACCTTTTTCCACGTTTAAAAAAGACGTAACATTTCTGTATGTTGTACCTGTATAGGTAAATAGGAACTGTATTTATTTATTTGTATGCATCCTCTAATCAGTCCTGTATATATTGCTGATGTTTGTCGCATAATTTAGAGTACTCGTCAGGGGCTACTGTGCATGCTGCTCTATAAATACTAGCGGCACACTTGGTTTGCCATCTGTCAACAAACTGGTGGAATCTTAAAGTAAATTATGTGTTTAAAGTATAATAGCAGCATCTGTTGGAATCCATTTATTTCTGCATGTGAAGGGTGTTTTTTTTTTTTTTTTTTTTTTTCAGCATTACATATATCTAGACTAAGGCCCGGTTCACAAATGTGTGGGAGGTGCTGATCAGAGCCTTGGTCACAGATTTTGTCCAAAATTATGGAAAAGAATAGTGCAAATAGTGCAGCGCTCTGCGCTTCCACCCTCCCCCTCAGTTAAAATGACAAACACCATAACCTAAGGGATCTTATTATAGAAAAAAAGTTCTGGTGCCCTTAGGATACATCCACATGGCATATGTAAATGCCGGTCAGATTCGGTTTAAGAATCCGGCTGGTATTTTGTCGTCGTTTGCATGGTTTTGGGGGATGGTTCTGTCTGTGTTTTGCGGATACGCCCCTGCCCCATAACCATTGAAATGCAAGTCTTCCACCCAAAAACCGAGCAGAAGATTGAGCATGTTGTACGTTTTTTTGGACAACCGGTGGTGTTAAAAGAATGTCCAGCAGAAAAACTGTTCAGTGTAGGCTGCTGAACGGGCCCCCGCTCTCTCTCCCGCCCCCGGCCACACGGCGTAATTGTGGGGCGTAATTACGCCCTGCAAATAAGCCGTGTGAACCTAGCCTTAGGGGCACATGTATGAAAACTGATTAGGTCTAAGATGTTCTATGTTGCCCATAGCAAACAATCAGAGCTCCCCTATCACTTCATATTGTGCTCTGAAAAAATGAAAGGGGTGCTCTGGTTGCTATGGGCAACAAAGACTTAGACAGTTTTCATACATGTGGTCTTTGTGGAACAGATCTGGTTCCATCTGTTTGACAGTCTATGAACAGAAGCCCCAATGCAGATGTAAACCAGGTTTAGGAGATACACAATAATGTGGACTTCATAGAAGACCTTCCATATTAGCCATTAATTTCCTATAAAGGCTCATTTACATTGCAGAAATTCACATGGATTTTGGTGTGAAATCTGCAACAAAATCCATTCCCATTATTTGTAATGGAAATCCACAACGTAGTTTATAATTTGTTAATCCAGGCATAAATAAGCTCCACTGAATGTCGCCAATTTGTATTCAAATTCACAGCAGAATACCCTGCTCAAAATTGAAGTTTGCAGCAGAAATCTACATGTGATGTGAACAGGCCCCCACGGGTATGTTCACATGGCAATTGTAAAATACCTGTCGGACTCTATAACCAAATCCGATGGTATTCTTGTTTTTCACTTTTTTTCAGATTTTGCAGTCTGATTTAGAATTTGGCCAGCCCAATGACATTAAACAGGACATTTGCCATCGAAAATCCAATGGAAGAATGTGCATGTTTAAGTTTTTAGCAAAGCCGTCGATTTTTGAAATCAGACGTCAGAAAATCTGTGCCGTGTAGACTTGCGGTCAGATTTTCTATTGAGGTCTATGGAGATGGTTTACAGTCAGTTTTCAACCTGATTCCAAATCCGAAATCCGTCAGAAAAAAAGACTATAAATCCTTATCGTGTAGGCATCTTCTGCTCAAGCGCACTCTGCCAAGCCTTCTATAAGGCACTGTTCACATTGTGTTTGGTTGAACGCGGTCACTTTGTTGTTTTTTTTTTGTGTATAAAAAAAATTTTTAATTGTTTAGTGGGTCACAGTGGGGGGAAAAAAAGAACAATACACATGTGTATATAAGACTATCCATTTATTTTCTCTACATTATGGCCAGTGTGAGCAATGGTACAGTGGCATTCATTGCAGGTACATGTCAGGGAACCTTCCAATTTATACCACTGAAATACAAACCAACATAAGGTCTGATGCATCAGTTTTGACGAGGTTTTGATGTGGTTTTTGGTGCTGAAACAACCAGGCAAATGCCCACAGGAATCAATGGATGACTTCAAAACCTCATCTAAAATCACATAAAAAAACGTGCCATACTTGAGGACAAGGTTTCGGACAACTTTCTGAAGCCCTCCGTTGATTGCTAAGGGCATTTTACACGTCTAAAACGGCTCAAGAATTGGTCACTTTCTGAAACAGCGCTGAAAACACGTGTAAAAACCTCGTCATGTATGAACTACGATGTGGTTTTCCATAGGAACCAATGCAAATAAACTGGGGACCATTTGGATGCTGTTTTGGGCACAGAAATGCTCGGAAAAACATGCCAAAAACTGCGTCAAAATCAGCCTTGTGAATATGCCCTTAGTTTTACGTGTGTGTATGTGTGTGTGTGTGTATTAATATATATATATATATATATATATATATATATATATATATATATATATATACCATGATTTCTCAGTATACAATATTTTCAACACACAGTGGTCATCCTTGGACATTATGGGCCTTAGGTATAAAAACTGTCTAAGAGTAGGACTGTCTTTGGATACTATGGGAAACAATCAGATTTCATTTTTCCAGAGTACTATGTGAAATGAAACATGAGCTTTAATTGGTTGCTATGAGCAACAAAGACTGTCTTTACTCCTAGACCGTTTTCATACATAAGGCCCTATATGTTGAGTTTGGTGTCAAGATACAATGTCCCAGACACTGATCCGGCCCAGTCTTGTGAACATTTTACTTGTAAAACCTCTGTATTAGTGAGGTGCATGTAGTGACTGGCGATCTAGTAGCGCCTCTCTACAGTACAGTGTGGTATTACATGTCCTGTACTGCTCTTACATGTATTAGTGAGGTGCATGAAGTGACTGTCGGTCTAGTAGTGCCTCTCTACAGTACAGTGCGGCACATGTACTGCTCTAACATGTATTAGTGAGGTGCATGCAGTGATTGGCGGTCTAGTAGCGCCTCTCTACAATACAGTGCGGTACTACATGTCCTGTACTGCTCTTACATGTATTAGAGAGGTGCATGTAGTGACTGGCGGTCTAGTAGCGCCTCTCTACAGTACAGTGCGGTACTACATGTCCTATACAGCTCTTACATGTATTAGTGCGGTGCATGCAGTGATTGGTGGTCTAGTAGCTTCTCTCTACAGTACAGTGTGGTACTACATGTTCATCCCCGCACATGTACTGCTCTTACATGTGCCAGAATGAGCGGCTTCTTTGGGAACCAGGTGAGAGCCCCATTTTCTTTTTTCTGCTGTATAGCAAAGATAAAAACAAGAGAAAGCGCTCCTAGTGCAGAGTATTTAAGCAATCAAATAAGTTGTGGCTAGTAATACACTAACCTGTGTAAGTTGCGCAATGTTGGAGGCGCCACTCTCCCAGAGCCTGTAGTATAATCAAAGTTGCCGTCCTTTCTCCCCTGTTCCAGTGCAAACGGAATGAAGAGTAATCCTATGTAGAGAGGAAATAGTGCTAGGATAGCACACAAAATAGGGACATAAAGTGTTGCTAAGCCTAGGTAGGGACTAGTGCCACAGAGCGAGAAACGTGTTCTCCTGTTAAGTTTTTTTGTAAATAAGTCTCTAGTTCCTACCTAGTCTTAGCACCACTTTATGTCCTTATTTTGTTTGGTATCCTAGCACTATTTCCGCTCTACATTTTCTTTTTTCTGGTACATTGTGTATAAAATACATGACCCATTTTTTCAGTTTCCAGCAGCTCTTTCCGACTCTTGCGTTATGTTCACTCAGCGTATTTGTGGGGCACACTTTGGCGCATTATTGCAGCTAATTAATCCCTTCAAATACAATAAAATCATTTACAAGCCCAGCACTCATTGGGCTCAACGACGACAATGATTCTATGATTGTGTTTCTCAGCATGTAATGTACGCCGGTAAAAAGAAGTGACCTATCCCTTCTTTCAGGTGCTTATACACTGAGAAATACAAAGTATAGGAGGCAGAATGCTGCATCGGGCCACTTGCATGCACGTAATTTCAGCAGCGCTAAGGCGTATTGCAGCGCGTACCTGTGTGCACCACAATATGCCATGTGAACATATTCTTATATGTAAGGACTTGCTTTATCTGTATTAAATATTTTCTGTACTCCTTATTTGCCCCTGAACCAACTACCAGTTTTCCATAGAGTCCTGGTTTTATCATACAATGGTCACTATGGAACCAATTAATATTGTATGTTCAGGGAACACTGTAGAGGTGTGTGTATATTTTATGTATACATACATGTGTGTATATACAGTTGTGCTCAAAAGGCCCTTTTGCACCCCACAGATTTACTATAACATGACAAATGGTAAGAGAACTCTACCCCAGTCCCTAGCTGTATAGACTTCAGTCTCTTGTCCACTTGCAGTAATAGGTGGTCTTTGGTACATTCCCCCACTCTTGCCAATGTGGGTGGGCGTGCATGTGTAATAGATACAGTTGTTCTCAAAAGTTTACATACCCCCGCAGAAGTTTTGCTTTCTTGGCCTTTTTTCAGATAATATGAATGATAACACTAAAACTTTTTCTCCACTCATGGTTAGTGGTTGGGTGAAGCCATTTATTGTCAAACTACTGTGTTTTCTCTTTTTAAATAATAATGACATCCAAATGACCTTGATCAAAAGTTTACATACCCTGGTTATTTTGCCCCGATAACATGCACAGAAGTTGACACAAATGGGTTTGAATGGTTACTAAAGGTACAGTAACATCCTCACCTGTGACCTGTTTCCTTGTAATCAGTGTGTGTGCATAAAAGCTGAGTGAGTTTCTGGGATCCAGACAGACTCTTGAATCTTTCATCCAACCACTGACATTTCTGGATTGTGAGTCATGAGGAAAGCAAAAGAATTGTCAACATATATATGGGAAAAGGTAGTTGAACTGTATAAAGCAGGAAACTGATATAAAAAGATATCCAAGGAATTGACGATGTCAGTCAGCAGTGTTCAAACTGTGATTAACAAATGGAAAATCAGGGGCTCTGTACCAAACCACGGACAATTTTGGCCACAACTGCCAGGAAAATTGTTCGGGATGTAAAGAAAAACCCACAAATAACATTAGCTGAAATACAGGACTCTGTGAACTAGTGGTGCAGCTGTTTCAGGATGCACAATAAAGAGGCACTTGAAGAAAAATGGGCTGCATGGTCGAGTCGCCAGAAGAAAGCCATTACTGTGCAAATGCCACAAGGTATCTCGCCTACAATACGCCAAACAACACAGAGACAAGCCTCAAAACTTCTGGAACAAGGTCATTTGGAGTGATGAGACCAAAATCGAACTTTTTGGCCACAATCATAAACATAACATTTGGAGAGGTGTCAACAAGGCCTATGATGAAAGGAACACCATTCCTACTGTAAAGCACAGAGGTGGATCGCTGATGTTTTGGGGATATGTGAGCTACAAAGGCACAGGAAACTTGGTCAAAGTTGAAGGAAAGATGAATGCAGCTCGTTATCAGCAAATACTGGAGGCAAATTTGCTCTCATCAGCCCGGAAGCTGCGCATGGGACAACATGACAACGATCCAAAACACAAGGCCAAGTCGACGTGTCATTGGCTACAGCAGAACAAAGTGAAGGTTCTGGAGAGGCCATCTCGGTCTCCTGCCCTCAATATCATTGAGCCACTCTGGGGAGATCTCAAGCAAAGCGCAGTTCATGCAAGAGCCCAGGAATCTACAGGAACTGGAGGCTTTTTGCCAAGAAGAATGGGCAGCTTTACCATCTGAGAAAATATAGAGCCTCATCCACAACTACCACAAAAGACTTCAAGCTGTCATTGATGTTAGAGGGGGCAATACACAGTATTAAGAACTGGAGTATGTGAACTTTTGATCAGGGTCATTTGGATGTTTTTGGTTGTCATTATGATTTAAAAAGAGAAAACACAGTAGTTTGACAACAAAGGGCTTCAGCCAACCACTAACCATGAGTGGGGAAAAAAAAAGGTTTTGTGTTCTCATTCATATTCTCTGAAAAAAGGCCAAGAAAGCAAAACTTCTGCGGGGGTATGTCAACTTTTGAGCACAACTGTATATATTAATTACACATGCACGCCCACCCACATCTGCAAGTGTGGGGGAACGTACCAAGACCACCTATTACTGCAAGTGGACAAGAGACTGAAGTCTATACAGCTAAGAGCTGGTGTGTGCAGTTCTCTTACCATTTTACATGTTAATTACAGTAAATCTATTGGGCACAAAATAGCCATGTCAACGCCACTAAGCCACAGCTACCGTTCTAAAAAAAAAAAACCTCCCAAAAACTGGTGTGAGAGAGAGAAAAAAAAAAATAGCACAAATGTGCTGACCTAAATCGACCCAGTGGAGGCCAAAATTATAACCCTGATGTTTCTCTATGGACAAATTAGTACTGTCATTATTTTTCTTTTTTTCTTTACTGATTTATCACAGTAGAACATTGATTGGGGTTGTGGTAATTCTGCAATTTGTACCAGACCAAATATCACAGTGTTAGCACCATTTTGGGTTACCAAAGAAGAAACTAAATTTTTTAAGGAAGACAGGCTTTATTCTGTAGTTGTATTACTAAGATGCCACATGCTACAGGATCCCGAGTAGTAGAGCTTCTTGTGGTGACCACTTACAAGGGTTTTCCAATCTTATTGATTCATTTTAAACATGTAGGCAAAGGTAAATTGAATATTACCAACTATATTGCTGTTCTGATTTTGCTTCATTTCAGAGATAGAGCAATTCTTATCTCCTGTTTGTGTACACAAGCTTCTCTAGGTTATTGATGGCTATGCCACTCCCTGCTGTATCTTATCAGCAATACAGAAGCTTCTTTATTTCTCTTACTGATAAACTTTAACCCTTTGGAGGAGCCTAAACAGTAGTGTAGAAGGCTACAGAGCTCCATCCTTAATTTCCCTGAAGAAATAGCTGAGCTATAGAACCACCCACAGCCTGAACAGGAAGTGGGAGCCTGAAGCTGGCTATTAAGAGCAGGCTCTGTGAAACAGCATGGTGAGAAAACCTCTTTAACTACTTCCCCCGCTGACTATAAACATCCAGGCAGTGGCTGTATATCTCTGGAACTAAAGGTATGTTCACACGGGCGCTTTTCGTGATTTACTGCGCTCTAATACGAGCGAAATGCGCCCCATAATTACGGTAATCCACAGTTCTCATAGAGAACTATGGATTACGCCTCCTCTCCCCGCTCGTACAATACGATCGTATGCGCATACGCGGGAGTACCCGCCGATCAGTGCGACTCCCGAACAACCGGCGTAACTGCGGGGAGTACTGTACGCCCCGCAGTTGCGTCGTTTGAACATTCCCTAAGGCCTCGTTCACACGGCTTATTTGGGCACGGATTGGCGCCGTACTCCGCGCCGGATTTGCGCTTCAGTACGGCTCCAATCCGTCCCTGCCATTACGGTAATCCACTGCTCTCATAGAGAACAGTGGAATCCGTCGCTCCTCCCCGCTCGGCAAATCCGCCGCGGGGGGAGAAAGTGACATGCACATTATTTATGGCGCGGACGCACCGTAAACAATGCATTGTCTATGGGGCCGGGAGCGGTGCCCCCGCCGCGCTACGGCCCCGTCCCCGTCCCGCCCCATTCACTTTGAGCTAAACGGCCTTGGATGCTGTGACTGGCTTTGTCTGGTTGCGGGAATGGAGAGGCAGCTCTCCGCTGAGAAGACGGGGAAGGCAAGGTGGTAATGAACTATCCCCATTGCTGTGTGTCAGCTTCCTGCTCCTGGAGAAGGAAAATGTGCCTGGTCAGGAAGAGGTTAATGTTCCCTTCTAATAAGGATGTGTGGGAATGAAAGTACTGAGCTGATTGGTCGATGCGGGCGAGGCCTGAATTCTTCACCTGGAGATACCGCCTAGTAACAGGAATGAGACTGGATGGGGATTGGATCATCCTGTAACCAATGAGAAGGTAGCCTGCTGGAAGGGCAGCACATAGCGGCGCTGTGAGGAGAAACCGGCAAAAAAAGTGTGAGGAAATGTGCGCCTGACAGAGGTTACCTCAGAGAAAATAGGAAGCCATGTAAGGCCTCCTCCACACAAGGTGTTTTTCTTTCTATTTTTTTTATTTTTTATTTTTGCTTGGAAAACCCATTAAAAAAAAATAAAAAAACATGAACTATAAGGCTATGTTCACACGGCGTAATCGCGGGGTGTACAGTACGGCCACAATTACGGCGGGCGATTTGGGACTTGCGCTAATACACCTGTACTTATGCGGGGGGGGGTGGCCCCATAGACATGCATTACTCGCTGTGCGTATTCGCCGCAAGTAACTGACGTGTCACTTATCTCCCCACGCGTACAATACGATCGTATTGTACGAGCGGGAAGAGAAGGCGTAATCCATAGTTCTCTATGAAAACTATGGATTACCGTAGTTTCGGCACGCATCTCGTCTGTATTAGAGCGCAAATACAACGCAAGATGCGCGCCAAAATGACGCCGTGTGAACATACCCTAAGAAAAAGCCACAAAACTTTCTGTTTGGACTTCATAGGTTTCTGGAGGTTTACAGTGAGACATTTGGGCACTTAATTTTTTTTAAATTCTAAACATGATATGTGTTACATTATTTACACTATATCCGTAGTGACCGGTACGTTATATCCGTAGTGACCAGTAATATGTGCTAGTCACTACTGTGTACAATGTACCAGTCACTACATTATATAATGTACTATCATGTACAGTATTTAATATTACATTATACAAAGTACTGACTAACACATATTACTGGCCATTATATACAGTATTTCATTATACACAGTACTGACCATTATATACAGTATTGACTATTACATAATAAACAGTAATGACTAGCACATATTTCTGATCAGTACATTATATACAGCACTGACCATTCCTTCCTTACATATCTATTGACCAGTGCATTATACAACTATCAGTACTGACCATTACATTATATACAGTACCGACCAATACATTGTGAGGGTACTAAACATACACCAGCAGTAGTTATAACAAAAAAAAAAAACTTTTTATATGACTATTTGCCCCGGTTCACACGGCTTATTCAAGCCGGAATTGCGAGCCGGATTGCGCTCGCAATTCCGGCTTGAATAAGGGGCGGGGCGGGGGCGCGGCCCGCCGGCCCCATAGACTTGCATTATCCACGGCGCGTATTGCGCCTGGATAATGTGCATGTCACTTTCTCCCCGCCCAGCGGATTCGCCGAGCATGGAGGAGCGACGGAATCCCCTGTTCTCTATGAAACGTGGATTACCCTAATTTCTGCGACGGTTGGGGCCCCTACGCAGCGCAAATTTTGGGCCCAGTCGGCCCAATCGCGGCCAAATAAGCCTGTGAACGGCCCTTTCATCAGCAGGATCAAAAGATATACTCTGTTTCCCGAAAATAAGCATAGTCATATTTTTATTTATGCAATTCAGAGCTTTGGTGTTATGCGATTTTGGAGAAACACCAGTTATTTAATTTCATGTAAAATTTTTGTTTAACAATAAAAGTGAAATTTTTGTTCATGAAAAAAAAAATCCCCTAAAAATAAGGCTTGTTCACACGGGTTAAATTTCGGGCGTAATTTTGCCCCGAAATTGCCTTGGACGGGGGGGGAGCGGGGGAATCCAGTCTTGAGCTGGGGCCGCCAATTACGCCGGGCCCGTAACATCACTGCAAACGGCGCGTATACGGCGCACTAGAAATAAGTCATTATAGCCCCTTCAGTCAGAGCGATCCATAAAATTACTCTTTGAAAATAACTGTGAATTTGTATTATGCAATTAGAGCTTTGGCCCGCTTTGGCGATTTCGGCCCACGTAATTAACGGACTGAAAATAAAAGGCCATTATTGCATGTGAAAAATAGCCCCCTAAGTCTTAACTCGTCTTTAGGAGCAAAAATTAATATAAGACACTGTCTTATTTTCAGGGAAACAGGATATGTGTGCGTATATAAATAGTGTTGTGTTTGTTTGTTGTGTGTGTGTGTGTGTGTGTGTGTATATGTATATATATATATATACACACACACAGTTAACATGAAAAGCGTTGCATTAGCAGCACCACTGAATATGAATGGTGGATCCTGCTGACTGAAATAGTGTGGACATATCCTACTCGCTGTCCCAAGCCTTATTGACTATAAATATTTTTGCTTCGTTTTACCAAATGACATCGCAGTCTGCCAGCTCTTGAAACGGAGATGCTTGCCAGTCATGCTAAATCCAGCTTTATGTTAGAGATACCAGTAAGGAGATCCTAACTACTTACCGAGACATTTACCATATGCTGTAATTTAGGAATTGTTGTAGGTCCAATCTCACTCTGCACCTTCTGACTTCCTTCTTTTTTTTTTTTTTTTTTTTGCAGAGAAGGCTTCTCTTCTTAAAAGCAGTGCAGTAGCCGCCTCACAGGATTTCTTTCTTATGGGTACAGGAGATGGTGTTTGACTGTAAGGGTATGTTCACACAGCGTTTTGGGATACGGCTTCGGATCCGTGTTGGATCTGTGCATCCAACAGGTATCCAACACGCAGCTACATGTTTGGATGCAGCAGGATCGCACCCCATAGTTTATTATAGGGCTCCTGCTGCGTCTTTCGGACCAAGAATTGACATGTTAGTTCTTGGAACGGATCCGAAAGAAAGACGCAATGAGACAAACATCGGTGATCGCTCGTGTGAACGCCAATGCATGTTTCCAATTAAACGCAATGTAAAATCACATTACACATTATTAGATTTGTGTTTGGATCCATTTGGGGTCCGACAGACGGGTCCAAACATGCAGCTAAAAGCGTATGTAAACACGCCGTTTGAACATACCCTAAGTTGTGTACTTTTATGGTGCTTTCACTGCAGAATTTGAATGTTCAAGAGACAGAATTGCCGGAGATAACATTTCCATAATAATTCCACAAGAATTCACAGGGAAATCTACAGGGGCAAATATGTACATATGCCGCAACCATGCCAGTGGCATCCAAGTTCACATTGTATTTTTCAGAAATGTTTTTTTGTGCAGAACTATACGTTGTATTTGGCATATATTGCTTTTAATCTATATAGGGAGGAAGGGATGCCTCCATTTTGGTTTCTTGCACCCCGCCAACCTCCACAGGCTGTGATATCAGTGCAGTATGCTTGCAAGGTTGGTGTTTTTTTATTTTTCTCTCTGGATTATAGAGGTCGGTTGACCCAATGAGAAGTCTGAATTTGGCTCTATTAAGAGGTAAAGATAGCGTAGGAACACCCGCCTTGAGATCCCGTTGTAAGCCGGGGGTGGCTTAAACATTTTTTGATCAAAACGTGTGAACTAAGAATCTGTTTTTTCCTTGTATGATAGGGGCAAATATGTACCAAATTGTGTAGATTTTGGTGCCAATCTGGTTTCTGTAGAAAACATATTCAGGCATGTGAGAAGGGAGAAAGGAGTGAAAAAACTACACTTTTGTGGTATTCTTTCACTGATACCTCCCATGGCCTTTCACACAAGTCTTACGACAATATCTGCAGCAATCACATATGATAATATTATTTCGGCACTGGAGGTCGAATGTACAGAGGGGATCAGAGAAGTGTTATTACAGGAAAGCCATGCTAGGTGAGTGTAGTGTTTTTTTTTTTTTTTTTTTACACTTGCAAATTGCGTTGTGAACCTGCAGTTAATCCACAGCAAAATCCACATCCCTTTTGCTGCAGATTTTCTCTTCCTTATTGAACCTAGTGGGAAAAAATGCATAAAAACCCCTGACCAATCTGTCTCAGAAAGTGGCTTGCTTTGGATTTAAAAATACATGCCGCAGGTTGATTCCTACAAGGAGAATTTCTGCAGTGGGTGGATAATATTTGTTGAAATCTCATTTAATTTGCTGCTGTTGTATCTCATTATGGATTCCCCATCAGAAAATCTGCAGCATTGTAGGTTGGAGGTTTAATAGGGGCACATTGTGGGGGCACGCTGCTGGTACTATTAATAATGGGGAGGGAGCACTCTGACAGCACTATTTATTATAGTCATGTTGTTTTGATAAATACCATGTGGACATCCTGTGGCTTTCTTTCAATACAGAGGAAAATCCTAATTAGTTATTACAAGCATCTGTCACACAAGCCAAGTTTTTGCACAGTAGTAGCAGCACTCCATGATCGGGTATACATATCACAAATTCCCCAAACCAAAGGTAACCATATACAAATGAACAAAAGGTATTTGATACAGTGTCAGGTTGGACCGATAAAGAAGAAACTTTTTTTTTTTTACCTGGTTGGGTGGTTTCCCTTTTTTGGATTACCCCCCCTTAACCCTTTTTCCCCCCTTTTTTTTTTTCCCCCCTTTTTGGGAAAAAACCCCCCTTGGGGGGGGGAAAAAAAATTTTTTTTTTTTCCCCCTTTTTAAAAAAAATTTTTGGGGGAAAGGAAAAAAAACCCATTTTTTTGGGTTTTTTTTTTTTTCCCCCCCCGGTTTGGGAACCCCCCTTTTTTTTTTTTCCCCCCCCCTTTTAAGGGGGGGGTTTTTAAAAAAACCCCTTGGGGGGTTTTTTTTTTTTTTTTCCCCCAAATTTTTTGGGGCCCCCACCCCCCCGGGGGTTTTTTTGGGGTTTTTTTTAAAAGCCCCAAAAAAAAAGGGAAAAACCCCCCCCGGGGGGGGGCCCCTTTTTTTTTTTGGGGCCCCCTTTTTTTCCCCAAAAGGGGGTTTTTAAAAAATTTTTTTTTTTGGGGGCCCCCTTTTTCCTTGGCCCCGCATCGAAACCCCCCCCTTTGGTTTTTTTTTTCCCCCTTTGGGGGGCCCCCTTTTAAATTTAAAAAAAATTTTTAAAAAAACCCAAAAATTTTTTTTTTTTTTCCCCCCTTTTGGGGGGCCCCCCAAAAAAAACCCCCCCTTTTACCCCCGGGCCCCCCTTTTCCAAAACCCTTAAAAAGGGGAAAAAAAACCCCCCCCCTTTCCCCAAAAAAACCCGGGGGTTTTTTTGGGGAAAAAAAAATTTTTTTGGGGGGGGGGGGGGGGTTTCTGTTTTTTTTTTTCCCCCCCCCTTTATTTTTTTTTCTTCCCCCTTTAATTTATTTTTTGGGGGTTTTTTGGTTTTTTTTTAAATTTTTTTAACAAAAAAAAAAAACCCCCCAAAAAAAAACAAAGAGAAAAAAACCAACTTTTTATCAAAAAAAAACCCCCCCCCAAAAAAAAAACCCGGGGGGTTTTTCCTTTTGGGGGAAAAAAAAGGTGCCTACCCCAAAAACCCCGGACAAAAAAGTGGGGGGAAAAATTTAATTTTTTTTTTTGGGTTTTTTTTCCCCCCAAAAAAAAAAAAAGTCTTTTAATTTTAAAGGGGGGTTTTTTAAAGGAGAAAAATTTTAAAAAAAAACCCAAAAATTTTTTAAATTTTATTTGCATTTTGCTGAAAAATAATAATTTTATCCCTTATAACCATTTAAAAACCACATGTATGAAAAGAACTAGTTTTTAAAAATCACTTTGTTGCCCATACAAAACCCAAACAGAGCGCCCCCCTCATTTTTCCAAGCACTTTTAAAAAATGAAAAGGGGGGCCTGAAAGGGGACAGGGGAAAAAAATGAGATTTAAAACCTAGTTTAGTTTTTTATACATGTACCCTAAGAGTTCTTGTCCTACAGACCATTTTTGACACTGCTTAAACAAAAAGTTTTCCCTTTTTTTTAAAGACAGCCCGTCCCTTTAAAAATCACCTTATTAAAGACTCCTTTCCACAAACCAACAGTTAGAAATTTTAACCCCCTACAACATGGGAAAACCCAAAAACTTTCTAAAAATTTAGGACAAGTCATAGACCTGCAAAAAAGCTGGGAAAGGGGCAAAAAAACATAAATAAGAAACCTGGGGGAAAGGAGACGACTTTTTGGTCCAAAATTAAAAAATGGAAAAAAATTACAAAATGACTGTCAATCGCCATCGATCTGGCACCATGCAGATTCACCTCTTGGGTAACTTATCAGGGGGAAAGGGGGAATCAGCCTAAAACTACACAGGGGGGACTTGTTAATGATCTCAAGCCAGCTGGAACCACAGTCATCAAGAAAACCAATGGTAACACATTACGCCGTAATAGTTTAAAATCCTGCAGTGCCCGCAAGGTCCCCCTGCTCCAGAAGGCACATGTGCTGGCCCATCTGACGTTTGCCAATGAACACCTGGATGATTCTGTGAGTGATTGGGAGAAGGTGCTGTGGCAAATGAGACAAAAATTGAGCTCTTTGGCATTAACTCAACTCGCTGTGTTTGGAGGAAGAGAAATGCTGCTTATGACCCAAATAACACTGTCCCCACTGTCAAGCATGGAGGTGGAAACATTGTTTTTGGGGTGTTTCTCTGCTAAGGGCACAGGACTACTTCACCGCATCAATGGAAGAATGGATGGAGCCATCCTGAGTGACAATCTCCTCTCCTCGGCCAGGACATTAAAAATGGGTCATGGCTGGTTTTCCAGCAAGGCAATGACCCAAAACATACAGCCAAGGTAACAAAGGAGTGGCTCAAAAAGTAGCACATTAAGGTCATGGAGTAGTCTAGCCAGTCTCCAGACCTTAATCCCATAGAAAACTTATGGAGGGAGTGGAAGCTCCGAGCTGCCAAGCGACAGCCTCAAAATCTTAATGATTTACAGATGATCTGCAAAGAGGAGTGGACCAAAATTTCTCCTCACATATGGGTAAACCTCATCATCAACTACAAAAAACATCTGACTGCTGTGCTTGCCAAGAAGGGTTTTGCCACCAAGTATTAAGTCTTGTTTGCCAGAGGGATCACATACTTATTTATCACTGCAAAATGCCAATACATTTTATATAATTGATACAATGTGATTTTTCTGGATTTTATTTTGGATATTCTATCTCTCAATGTTAAAATTAACCGAGCCTTAAAAATATAGACTCTTCATGTCTTTGTCAGTGGGCAAACTTACAAAATCAACAAGGGATCAGATAATTTTTTCCTTCACTGTATAGCTCACCTTCTATTACATTGACCAGGTAAAGTGCTAGCTCTGATCTAGGCCATTTATCCCCCTAGATGCTGTGGTCTGTGCAATCGCAGTGTCCTAATGGTGACCATGGTAGCTGGAGGCCAACTATGACAGATTTTTGGGGGAGAAAAAATAACTTGAAAGTATAGTTTTATTTAGAAATTTAGAGTATTACTCAAGTGCCACCCTATGTGTTCCAACCAGTAACTCTTTGTGCCCAATATGTGTTCTGAAACCATGTGGGTAAATGAACACGGGATGGTTTTGTTGAGAACTTTACCGTAGCAAATCCGCAGGTGAATTTGCATGGAAAAATCTGCAACAGATCATGGGGATTTTACGCCATTCAATTCAGTGGGGTATAATAGACAGTAAATCCATGATAGAAATTCACATGCTGTGGATTTAAAAATCCGCAACACAAGTCAATTTCTGTGCAGTAATTTTTTGCCATATGGACATGGGATTTACAAAATCCCATCCACATGCTGGTACTGTAATCCACTACAGACTTTCCAAGAGCAAATCCTCATAGAAAATCCTCAGCAGATCCTTACCATGCGCATTCATCCATATAGAACACGCGCTATTGGATGTAACAAATCCTCAATTTGCTTTTGACCCACTGGGTCTTTGAAAGCAAAAGGGATATAATCCCTTGTAATATGCAGATGCTTCGTGGAGTGAAAAAAGGAAATTTAAAAATTCCACCGGCCTATAGGCCTTCCTAAGGAGAGCTTCCCTTTTGACCATCTTGCTCCCACTCAGCCAAGCCAGCACCTCTGTTCTGTTGACGAGGGGCAAAAACCCCGAAAAGGCTGATACGATGGGTGATGCGGCTGGCTAAAATACCCTTTGCTTTCCAAAAAAACCATGGGTCAAAGCAAATTGGGATTTGTTTTCCAATAGGGGGCATTGGTTCTACTCCTTTCCCATAATGCCTTGTGATAGCATTTTATTGTAGTAAAGCAGAGTTTGGCAGCCTCATCCTGCTTTCTCCATAATGGTGATTGGAACTAGTAAATTGCATTCAAAGACCAGATCAGAGGTCTGCTTCCAGCAGGTCCATGTTCATCACTTCCCCCGGCAATAAAACCCACATTGCAAAAATTACTCCTTTTTCCTATATTTTTTCAATTAAAAATTTTTTTCAATCGTTTTTTGTGGGAGTTGGGGGATTTTGTGACGTATTCTGGACTCCAGCATTGAAGAGGTAAGTGAGCAAAGGGGGTAACAAGCAAGTTCCCCGGCGAGCAGGCATGTTAAACATACAGTCCTTTCTGGTACTGAAAAGGGTTTCCTCACCAGGTACTTGCCCATTGCCTCATTTGCTCACTTACCCCTTCAATACTGGAGTCCAGAATACTTCACACATCTTCCATTACTCCTGGCACGAAACAGGTTTTATGTCGGGAGTTTGGAAAAAAAAACAAGGAAAGGAGTCTTAAAGGTGTGTTCTTACCATGCAGTTTTACAAAGCCTAGCCAGCTTCAGACTCCCATTTCCTGTGTAGATCCATAGCTGTAATTGGCATATCGGCTCTGCTATCCCTAGCAGAGCCCAATAGAAGAACATTGGTGATGGAGGAGTCTACACAGCAGGGCAGAAGGATACAGAGCTTTAAAGGGTTAAGGTCAATACAAAACATAAACACGCTCCTGTGCTGCTGATAAGACACAGCAGGGAGTAACAATAATGCAGGTTTAGAACAGCACCGAAATTTCCCCTTTTCGTTTATATAACCCTTTCCATGCAAAGACCCCCAAAAAATGAGGAAGGCCCATCCCTTTTAAAATCCAGATAAAAGTATAGAAAAAAAAAAAAGAAAGGCGTCCGTTTGGGGGTTCTTTATTGAAGTCCCGAGTACAAAAAAACAGATCGCTTTGCTTAAAAAAAAATGGGGGGAGTCGAAACATTGCCTTTTTTTTTTACTCGGGGATCTTGCAATAAAGAACCGATGGACCCATTCTGTATTTTTTTCTACGCAGGGGGAACGTCACCATCCCACCATGGTAAAGCCTGTTGTGGCAGAGAGAAGTGGTGAGTAACCTGGGTAAGCTTGTCTACACAGGCAGGAGATAAGATTTGCTTTATCTTTGAAGGAAAGGAAAATCAAAACAGCAATGTATTTGGTAATAGTCTTTATTTTTTACTGTTTAAAGTAATCCCCTGAGACTGGAATAACCCCTTTTTACTTTTCCCAGTGGATGTCATTGCGAGGAGTAGTGCCCGAACACTCGCGTGCTGGAAATGGATCTCTGACCAGGTCTTTGGATACATTATAAAGGACGCGCACTTGTGTAACCTTTCTACAAACAATCATAAATGCATCTTTAAATGTACAAAAGACCTGGTTGAATATTGAATTAATCGTCATTTGGAAATTAATGTTTCTCTTGGTTAGGAAGCCTTGGGGAAAAACCCCCTCCTTTACCTGCAGGTTATAGATGTTCGAGAACGGTTTAGCGATTCTGTCAATGTCGATGGCGCCTTGACGTTAAATTTCACAGATCCTCTGTACCCCAATGTCTCCTGCAGAGAACATCGGGTTCTTGCCTTTTTTATTTCCAAAACCCGGTCTTTCTCCCCCCACTGGCTTTATTAAAGAGCCCCCGTTCCTTATTCCACTTTGTGCTTTAAAATGAACATGGCGATATGCAAATAATGCTCACATCTGCAGAGAACGTGCTAAGCTATATATTCCTGCATGATTCACCGACAGCAGGGGATGGGAAACACATCTAACCTGTTTCACACATCACAGATTCTCTTCTACTTTCACAGACAATTCTTATTTAATGGGAATTTGTATGCAAATAAGAATATATCTTTTCCGAATTAATGTAAGCAGAGAAAAACGCTACATTAACAGTTTCCGTACAAATTACTCTGCATTACCTGTTTGTCTCTAGGAGCCTATCGTTTCAGTCTTTATCTGTCTGCATATAACGCCATCGTTTGCATTCTTTGACCTACTTCACCGCCTTCTACCGATTTATACCAGTGATTCTCAGGCTTTTAGTTTTTTTTTTTTTTTAACTATAGTGCGTTATCTGCCCAAACTCTGCAACTAGTAAGGTGCACTGAATAGGCTAAGTTTACATCATGTCTGGGAAATATGTCAGATGATGTATGCGCTGTGTGTATAACCCAACACATACCTCTAAGCTGTACTTCCAACATATGACACCATAAGGTCAGCGGTGGCAAGTCTGCTTTTAGTCACAAAGTTAAAAAGAATTTATACAAAGAGGTATATTTTTTGGGGCGGCCCACTATAAGGATAAGTTCACACGGCCTAATTGCGGCGTGTACAGTACGCACAACAATTACGCCGGGTGCTTCGGGAGTTGCGCTGATTAGCGTGTATTCCCAAAGCACGGGGGGGGGGCGCCGGCCCCATTCACATGCGTTCATTGCGACGCGTAATCGCCGTGAATAATTGACATGTCACTTATCTCCCCGCGCGTACAATATGATCGTATTTTATGCGCGGGGAACGAGGCGTAATCCATAGTTCTCTATGAGAGCTATGGATTACCATAATTATGGGATGCATTTCCCAGCATATTAAGCGCAGTACGCCGTGAAATACGCGGCAAAACGTGCCCCAAAATAAGCCGTGCGAACATATCCTAAGGGTAATCATGTTTTTGTGTTTTTTTTTTTGTTTTTTTTTTTACTTTTTAGGACAATTTTTTTGGCCTCACTCAGGTAAATGGAAGCCTATCGCTTTGTTTTTTTTAAAACAACTCCAAATGTGTTCATGTAACATGATGTGAATGGAGCCATGCAGTGATATGCCATTGTAATAACGGCAAGACAGTTTCACCAGTTTGGCACACCCAATGCCTGTGCTGCCCATGAAAATTATGATTATTTTGGGGAAAAAATCAAAAATCAGGTTCGAAGAAAACCCTTTTACCTATGTTCCTCGGCCAGTTACCATTCATAGAAATGACTATTTTCACATTTAGTATTTATAAACCGCCCCATAAAGTCGAACTTTAGGCACCCCTAACTAATAAAAAAATTTTCCCTTTGTGGGACTCCCCAGTTTTAAAGTTTTTTTTAGGGAAATTTTTCGGCGGAGTTTTCCATATTCCCATAATTTCCACCTTTTTTTTTTTCCTCGTCTTCCCATACAATTCAATTGTATGTGTGCATGCAAAAAAATAAGAACCAACCACAGTTTTTGCACAAAACGCGACAAAAAATAAACTCAGGCATTAGAAAAAAACAGCTGCTTTCGTCCCTTTTTGACCGATGCAGTGTAGCCCCAGCCTTATCTGCATCGGAGCTTCCGCTTGGAACCTCGGTTACAAAAGTGTAAATGAACCCATTTCACAGTGGACACCCAACGACGCCTCCATTGATTACAATGACTATTGACAGAACTTGTGATGGAGGTTCCGACCTGTGAAAAAAGGACCATTGTCGATCTTTAAAACGCGTCTGTCCTCTAAATGCTGCTTTCCTGTGCCATTAGACAACCATTATAGAGTCATAGGATATAATCTGCTCTATGTCACTGTCATTCTGACTTGTTTTACATTTATCTATATGTGGAAATTTTCAACAGTGTTTGATTTCTTTAAACTGCTAAAAATGTGCAAAAAAACAGGCTTAACCCCTTAAGCCAAATGCCTGAAAGTAGTTAATGACCAGACCATTTTTTTTTTTGTTTTTGCCTCCTTGCGTTTCAACAGTTGTAACTTTTTTATTTTTTAAATGCGCAGTGTATGGGGGCCTTTTTTTCGAGAAAAGTTGTACTTTAGGGGGGAAAATTTTTTAAATTATTATAAAAAATTTTTTTACCCATTACATTTCCACTTAAACTTGTTAATTTAAATTTTCTACGGGTTATTCGGTCGTGTGGATCCCAAATTGTGTAGGAATTTTTTTGTCTTAAAAGTATGCACAATTTTTTATTACATTTTTTTTTTGTTTTTTTTACTTTCATCATAAATTTAATACTAAAAATCGGGTCAGTCTGAACAGGAGTGATCGGGCGACAAGTCGGGCCCTGATCACGGTTGTTACACGACGCCCTGGGGCTACTCTAGGTCCCCAGGGCTGATGTGCGCCGCTCCCGGCATTGCAGGAGTTTTGCTGGATCGGCTAAGTGTACAGCCCCGTTTCATGTGCTGCAGCACCGGGAGCCGCAAACTCCAATGTCTGCATACGAACGACCTGAAATGCTCAACGTCAAAAGACGGTGGGCGGTCGTTAAGGAGTTAAGGATTTCCCTTAAAAAAAAAGAAAATTTTGGAATTGGACTTCCAGGCGTCTTTGAAGTTTGGTTTTTAAAGATTTTTTGAGGAAAACCCCCCATAAAAGTTTGACCTACAGTTTGCTCAGAGGGCCACCTGAAATGGGGGTGGTTTTAGGGATTTAAAAGGGGGTTTACCCATAAAGTAAAATTGAGGGGGAAGCTTGAAAATTTAAAACTTTTTCACATTTTAAAAAATTCTGTCTATTTTTGATTTAGCGTCCCTTTTGTGATCGATAGAAAAACCCCCCTTTTCCTAGGAGATCTGCCCAGGACGATCCTCGCTTGGTGCAAAGCCAGACATACCTCTCCTCTTGTGCAGCTACTTCTTAATGTGTCTATTTCCGCCCAGAAAACCCATTGGACACCTTGCTGTAAGGGAAAGAAACCCGGCTAATTGCGGGGGTAATACTCCCCCCCAAATTACGCGGGGCTTGGGACTCTCGCCAATCCGGGGGGGGGGGGGGGGGGGGCGAAGATGGCCCTAAAAAACATTAATTTTAGCGCGGTTTTCGCCGTAGTAATTGACATCAATTCTTCCCCGAGGATATTTTGCGAGCGGGGGGGGGAGGAGGTTAACCAGAGTTTTTATGAAAAAAATGTGGGGTTACCCTAATGACTGAAAAAGTATTTTGTACTAATTTAGCGCAGTCGGTGCAAAAAGCGGGCCAAATTGTTCCAATTTAAGCAGTGAAAATAGTTTAAAGGCAGAAATGCTAACCACTCAGTTTCATTGTAGCACTAAAGTTCTTTACTAAACAGCCATTGTTTGCAGAGTGAAAACCTGTGGGAAAAGGCATGGTGATGTAAAGCACCCGGGACTTTTAGCAGTCAAACACTAAAAACTGAGGCAGGACACACCACGCATGAAATTCCTTTGTGGTAAAACCTCTTTAAATATGCTTATACTGATGATCACAGCATAACTGAGAAAATGCTTGCTATATGTAAATGAGGGTTTGTGTCCACTGGGCATTCCTTAATCTTGGTGTCCTGAGCACTCTGCACCAAACCATCTATATAAACTTCTTTCAAGATAAAATGTGAAAAAAGACACACAAAAACAAATGGCTAATTTGACACTTATTTTGTGGTGGATTAAGTACCCAATCTAGTACAAGATAAGCATCAAAAACAGTCGGGTGCCTGTCATTGATTAACATGTAAAATCGGTGTCATCATTATTTTCAGAAGCGAATTATGAGACCCTACAAAGAATTGACATGTCAACCCCTACAATGCAGAAGTATAAAGGAAGAAATCTTGCAGAATTTTCAGCGAGGAAACAACAATTATTCAGCACTGACTGTATCGTTGCCAAAAAGCTGTCATGTGAACTCACCCGAACTCTAATTTAAAAGGGTTTTCTTAGCACGCCGTTTCACTGAGTTTTAGCATTTTTGCACAAACTCTGTCTCCTCAGGCTGTGGATGGTTCTATAGCACTGATTAGCATACTCAGCTTCTAGGAAGCTGTTAGTCCGGCAGTGCAGGAGATGGTTATCTCTAACAAGATGACAGATAAAGCCATGCTTTTGAGTCCTCGCAGCACATGTACCTTTTATTTAGTGATCTTATTGGATATGAGTTTGCTTCAATCTCAGTCCGTCAGTGAGGTGACATCACTCCCTGCTCTCAGCTAATCAGATAAAATAGTTATGGTCTGGTAACCATAGAAACCTGTGTGTGCACAAAAAACAGTCTTCTCATGACTAAACTAAAATCTATTGACCAATGTATTTAGAAAAAGTCTTTGTTTAGCTGTTCCTTTACGTTAAAAGCCAATCTTTGTGGTGAGCAAACACCTTTAAAGAGAACCTGTCACATAGATTATGCCCCCCTTGCTGAGGGCAGCAAAAGCCAGTGTCAGACCTGCTGTTTCCAGCGCGGTGTCCCTTATTCTGTAAGATACAGCAGTTTTAGAGTCTTTAGTGCTCATATCTGCAGTTTTCAGCCAGAAAAGAGTAATGAAAAGTCATTTTTTTTTCTTGCCCCGCCCACCGGAGGCTAGCCCCGCCCACCTCACAGACTTCTCTTCCTGTTCCGAGCTCCGGCTGGTCTTACAATGATGCATGAGTACTATTTCTGGGCGCCTACTTCCTTGCAATTTCTACAATAAGAGCGACTTTTTTTGAGAAAGGTCCAGTGGGGACCGAAAACATTTAAAACTGATGGGTCGCTACAACTTGTGAATCAATTTGAAGCTTGGATATGATTTTATAACTTTTTTTGATAATAATATTTTTATACAGTTTAGTGCGGATATATACTTTTGTAGTCTACCTATACAAAGTAATAGGTTAATCAGTTGTGAGGTGGGCGGGGCTAGCCTCAGGTGGGCGGGGTATGAAAAAAGCTGACTCTTTTCATGACTCTTTTCTGGCTGAAAACTACAGATTTGAGCACTAAATACTCTAAAACTCCAGCATCTTACAGAATAAGGGACACAGCGCTGGAAACAGCAGGTCTGTCACTGGCTTTTGCTGCCCTCAGCAAGGGGGGCATAATCTATGTGACAGGTTCTCTTTAAACCCATCGTCAGCCAAAAATGTTAAGAAAATTTTAATTTTTAAGCTAGACTTCTCAACTAGAGTAAACATTATTTGCTGCTCTAGACCCTTATCCAAATACCATGGCAAAGGCAGAGTAAATTGTTGTCAGATTACTCTGGGAAAAAATGTGTCCTGATTGATATTGCCACAGGAGTAGGACAAGGCCATACAATTCTATATGGCAACTGTGATCTGAATTGAGCTATATTTGCCTTATACCATTTCTGAATATGACACTACTCTATCGACCCATCACAACACTGCCGTGGTATCTGTTTGGATACATGTTTCAGGGTATTTCGATGGATACCAACGCGAATGGGGCCTTATACAGATGTTTACAATTAAATACCTTCCTTGAACTTGGACAACTAAAACAAATGTCCTCGAAAAGCAAAAAATGTGGGGTTTGCTGTGTTTTTGTTTTGAGGAGCGTCATTTAGAAACTATGTATAGTGTGAACATGGTCATTATTCACAACAATAGTATTACATTATTATGTATTAACAGTTATGACTTTGAATAAAATGTATTATTATATAAAATTACCATTCATTGAAATCTATGACAATCACCATAAAATATGACCCAGTTTTAGACCAGCAAGCTGCCCTCAATGCATACATTTTACTGTGACACATGTACTACAGATCTATATATGTAGCCATATGCTTCATTTATCACCAACTACTATGACAGGCGGACGCTTCTAACATTTTATACAAACCTCTATAATGCACATTGTATATCACAATAACATAACGTCCAACAGAATAAACTGCATTCATATGCTGAAGCCCAGCATTTTCTGCTTCAATATGTAAGATAAACTTAGGTGGAATATTCCTTTAACAAAATATGATGCAAATATATGTATGGAGAGCCAGGGAATATAGTATACTGAAATAGTTGGGTTTATAGGTCACTATGAAATTGCCCTGGGGTAACTTTATCCATGTATTTACTCCAATTTACTAGAATAAATACATAGAAGCAGTGACATTCAGGTCACATACGTTGTAGAAATTGGTTAGAGCTTGAAAGTTGTACAGCATGTGACACAATTGCCAATAATGCGAGGTCTAAACAAGGGTTGTTTGTAGCCGGTGTCATATTTCTCAACAGATCTGTAGAAAATCCACAGCACTTATAAATTATTCAAAGTGATCTTTCTATGTATCCAGAATGTGATACAATTACAGCCTATCAGTGCAAGAGATCAAATACATTTTACATGTCCAGAGGTGATGCGACGTTTGAGTTAGCCTTAATCATGCACGTTATAGTAGAGTAAACGGATGTGGAGTAAGATAGATGCACCGAAAAGGACACCAGGAAAAGCATATGTGGATTCTCTATAATATACAGTGTTGGGCGTATGGTCTTAGTAGAGTAGGTATGAGGTACCCGGTAGGGAGGCGGCAGTGAGCCCAAGTAGGGCATCTTTAGTGAGTTTGCACTGACCCCCGGGTCCTGGATTTTGAATGCTTTAGATTTTCTACATATAAAGGTATGTTAACACCACAGTGTATTGCGGCACCAGCCCCATAGATATTTATTGTCAGCGAAGCGTATTAGGCTCTAACAATTGACATCTCACTTTTCTCCCCTGGCGCAAAATACAATCGTATTGTATGCACGCGCGGGGGACGTAACCCACTATGGATTACCATAATAGCGGTGCGCATTTTACAATGCAATACGCAGTGAAATGCGTGCCAAAAAAAGCCGTGTGAACATACCCTAAGACCTCGAGATTGCAACATCCTCTCCATGTGCACCTGCATCCTCCTAATGTCAGTGCCGGACATCCACTTGTTTATATTTATTAACAGGACATATGACTTTCTGATTAAAGCATTGCTTGCTGCATGAGGGAGAGGTCCTGGCGCACAATCCGACGGTATAAACGAGTCCCCCCCCCCCCCCCCCCTCTATTCTCTGTTATATACAGTTTGTCTCCAGTCCATTTTTAAGGCACACTGCCAGCTGGTTTTGTCAGAGGAAAGAAGCGCGCCGGACCGGCCCCCACCCCCATAGGGGAGGCGCGGTCATGACCCGGCACGCTGGGGCGCAGCGTCATCGCGCCCGGCAGGAGAGGGGAGGGGAGTAGTGACGCGGAGAGGCGAAGGGCTTAGCCCCGCCCCTTCCGCCCAGTGAGCAGTTGGCGCGGCACGAGGCAGGAATAGGACGCCCGTGCTGCGCGCTGCTGTGGTAGTAATGGCGGACGAACAATTTGAATTGCTGCGGCGCCTGGCTGCGTCCCGGGGCGCCGACTGGCTCCAGGCCGCGGTACAGGACGTTGTGGAGGCGGGCAGCAGCAAGGTGATACCTGGTGGCGAGGCTGTGGACGGGACCGGAGGTCAGCCGCAGGAGAGTGGCAGCATCGGGGGTAGGCGCAGGAGGAGGGCTCGCCCCCCACAACGGCTGAGCCCTGACTGCACCCCCCGGACCTGCCGCCGCCGGCGGAGCCCCCCAGGGGGCCCTCCAGAGCTGGCTGCTGGTTCGCAGGCCAGGGGACGGCAGTCTAGGTCTGGGAGGAATCCTAGTAGGCCGGTGGGTCCTGCGGGGGGCAGCGAGTCGGTACGCAGGCCTGGCGCGCGGCCCTCTGCTGCCCCTAATTCAACAGTGCGTTCGGTGGTGACGGTACCCTCGCGGGGTGAGTGCCGGCCAGAGGGGTGGACCGAAGCTCCGGACCCCCCCAAACATCAACGACGGGGTCGCCAGCGTGGAAGGACAGGAAATGGTCGTTGGGGCGCGGTCGGCTGGCCCAAATGGCTTCTGAGGATGAGGAAGTTTTTTTAAAATCCCCGGGCTTGGCAGTCCCCAGCCCGGTCCCACGGGCCTGCGCCGGTCGGCCTCCCCTTTCGGGTTTTTTGAGGGCCGGACCCGGGTCGTCGGGCTGCGTCGTTGGAGCGGGATTCCCCCGGACAGTCGCTCAAATTCCAGGATTACGGCTGGGGGGGTTCAAAGCGCCCACGCAGCCCGGTGAGTGCCCTTCCATGTCTTGTTCGTTTCCGCCGATTTTGCGGGTGCTAGGAGAGCGTGGGGGGTTTGGGGCTGAGAGTGGGAGGTCAGAGGTGGCGTCGGGTGAACCGGCGGGATTGGCAGCGGCCCTTTGGGAGCTGTTAGCACGCTTTGAGGATCGGGGATCCGGGGCGCGGGGTTCACCGGTGGACGCGTGGGTGTCTTCGCCGCCTCAGGGGGTGGCCCCCTTGGTTAGGGGTGGCAGTACGGGGTGGCTTTGGGGCCCGGGTTTCCGTGGGGTCTCGGTTGGGTTGTGACGTTTCGGTTCAGACGGACAAAGGACCCGAATGAGGGTGTTAATTAGTTTATAGGGGCGGGGCGAAGTGTACGTGTGCTTTGAGGGTCTATTAGGGGCACATCTAAAGAAAGAAGTGAGGGAGAAGATCTGGAAAGACGAGTACGTCGCGATCTTCTCCCTCTTGCCCCTGGAGAAATTCAATTTGGGACAAAGGGAAGAGGATGAAAGCAAGAAGGAGGAAGAGGAGAAGCGCAGGTGGAGGCTCATTCCTCAGACGTTCTCGAACGGGTTTGCAGGCTTTTGCAATTTTGTCGAGGTCGTGGGCGGGGAAAGCGCCGAAAATTGTTTCCGGGCTTTTTTGCTACTTGGATTAATCGCTGAGGCGCATAGGGCTTATGGGGATGGCGTGGTTAAGTATGACGAGCAGTTTCGTCAGAGGAAGGGGTGCCCCGGCCTTACGCTGGGACCACAAGGACATTGGCCTGTGGCTTAAAGTCATGGCGCCGACAAAATTTGGGCAGGTCCTTTCCAGGGGGGCTTCCCCCAAGGGGGGGCTTCAGGCACAGGGACAGGTCGCAGGCTAGTGGAGGTAAAGGAGGGTGTGGCTGTTTAATAGCGGCCCATGTAAATTTGGCTCCGGCTGCCGGTTCAAGAACCAATGCTCCTTTTGTGGGGGTGTCAACCCACCCAGCCTCAAGGTGTTTTAAGAAAGGGCGTGGAAAAGGGGGTTCTGCGGGTGGACAAGGGGGTGACACCGGTGAGGCTCACAAAATGGCGCCATTCCTGGCTAGGTTTCCAGATAAGGCATCGGCGGTTTTGTTTGTCGGAGGGTTTCGCTCGGGGGTTTAAAGATACCTCCGCCTGGGCACGAGGTCCCTTTCTCAGTAAAGAACCTGAGATCGGCACATGAACATCCGTCGGTGGTGGCTGAGAAGTTAGCCAAGGAAGTGGCTTTGGGGCGGATGGCTGGCCCCCTTCGAGTACCGCCATTGGCGCAATTGGTGGTGTCGCTTTGGGGGTAGTGCAAAGAAAGAGCCGACCAAGTTTCCGGCTCATACATCATTTTCATTTCCTAAAGGGCGATCGGTGAACGATGGGATTGCGCCGGAACTTTGTTCGGTGTGTATACTTTCATTCGATGCGGCGTTAGCTTTGGATACGGTTCATGGGTCGGGTTCATTGATGGCCAAGACGGACATCGAAGGGCATTCGGTTGTTGCCGGTTCAAACCGGATAGTTTTTCGGTTGTTGGGGTGTTCATGGGAAGGGAAGTTTTATGTTGATAGATGCCTTCCTATGGGTTGTTCGCTTTTTGTGTGCCTATTTTGAGGCTTTAGCACATTCGGAGTGGGTTGTTCGGGACATGTCCGGGCTGGATTCCATTATCCATTACCTCGACGATTTTTTCTGCGTGGGGCCGGCGGGGTCTGCTGTGTGTGGGTCTTTGGGTTTTAGGCGATGAGTTGGGTGGCGAGGCGCTTTTTGGGGGGCCGTTAGCAGCGGATAAACGGAAGGACCGGGGACCTGTTTGAGTTTTTGGGAATTTGAATCGATTCAGTACGAATGGAGTGCGATTGCCGGATGAAAGCTGGAAGGGTTGAAATGTGAGGTCCGGAGAGCGCAAGGTCTGCGGAAGATCCAGTTGCGAGACCTGCAATCGCTTCTTGGGAAGCTCAATTTTGCCTATGGAGTTTGGGTTCAGAAGTTCAGAAGAGGATCAGGTGGGGGTGTTACTGTGCTTCATAGGGCGGCCTCCAGGGTGTCCAAGGTGTCCAAGGTAATGTCCGGGTTAGAGTTTGGGTTTCGGTATCGGAGGCTGCGGGCTTTGACAAAGTAGTTTGTGGTTATGTGAGCGTTAAGGGGTTACAGGAGGGGTAGCAGTGTCCGGGAGTCAAGGCGTCCAGTGGTGTTTCAGTTGCTGGAGCAATTGGGGGGGCGAGCTGAGTCGGTTGACCACGTCGGGTTTGGAGTTGGCCTTGTTCAGGTTAAACCTTTTTATTGGCGTTCCCTTTTGGAGCTCTCAGGATAGGGGAGCTGGTGTCCCCTAGTCGGTTTTCCCAGAGGGGAGGGGTTGCAGGCGGCGGATGTAATAGAACAAGGGGTGCGGTTTCATTTTTGCATCCGCAGATCAAAAACTGACCAGCTGAGCAAGGGCAAGTGGGTGGTCTTACAGCCGGTCCCTGGCGCTTTGATGTGCCCGGTGGGTTGTTTGAGGGTTTTTCGGGCTTTGCGGAGGGCTCAAGATGGGCCGCTTCTATGCCATGCAGACGGTTCCTTTTTGTCACGGTTCCAGTTCACTGTTATCTTCCCGCCGTGTCTGGAAGCAGTCGGGCTGACCCCTCTTCTTTCGCCCTCATTCGTTCCGAATCGGGGCGGGCTACCGAGGGGGCAAGTTGGGGGCTGAGTGAGGGTGTGGTGCGAACGGATAGGGAGGTGGGAGTCGGAAGGTTTTGTCTATACGTCCGCCCACACTTGGTGCCAGGGGTTAGCCCGGTGTAAGGTCATGGTAAAGGGGGGGGGGAAGAAGGGTCTTGGGGGATTGCCTTGTAGTAATTGTTGTTTGCCTTCTTCTGTTTATTTTTCAGCGCGGTTTCACCTCCTGGTCTGGATTCTCGGGCCTTCCTACGTACATTGGGGTGCGGAACGAGCTGTGGGAGAACCGAATGGGCGTCAGTTGGGTTTTTCTAGGGGTTTGGTTGAGGTCCGATGGCTTGGAAGGCGGGGGATGCGTTGGTTAGGGGTGGTTCCTGAAGTCATTCGGTTTGCGGCATTGGACAGGGAACCGGATATTTTGGTCTTGCATGT
This sequence comes from Phyllomedusa bahiana, assembly GCA_025379985.1. NCBI lineage: Eukaryota > Metazoa > Chordata > Amphibia > Anura > Hylidae > Phyllomedusa > Phyllomedusa bahiana. The sequence continues at coordinate 94,428 of JAODAL010002540.1, read as the reverse complement.
GGGAGGCAATGACTTAGGGTCCGTGTCATCCAGGGAACTTATCAGGACGGTTAAATATGACTTGTTGCGTTTGTGGTCTACCTATCCGGATTTAGTGATTGTGTGGTCTGACATAGTATACAGGCATCACTGGCGTGGGGCGCGTTCGGTGGAACGTTTGAATCGGGCTAGGGTTAAAGTGAACAGAGCAGTGTTGGGTTTTGTGGCCCGTAACGGAGGAGTCTTTGTTCGACATCTGGAATTGGAGTCTGGGGAGGGTCATTTTTGGAGGGCTGATGGAGTGCACTTAACGGCGGTTGGTTTGGATTTGTGGGCCCTCGGGTTACAGGAGGGCATCGAGAGGGCGATCGGTTTGGTGGGGTCTTCGCATGCATGAGGGTTCATGGCATGCTCGTGGTGGCGGCAGGGGTTCTGGGAGTTGGAGGAGGAGATTGCCTGGGGGAGTCATTCGGGGTGTGACTCCCTCGGGGGTGTGGCAAAGGTGGACACGACCTGGCGAAGGTGGGGGGCTCTTCCAGGCTGGTACCCCTGGAGAGCAAATTGGCTGAGCCATCATGTATGGCTTTGGACCTCCGAGCCATTGGAATGCGGCTGGGGGTAGTGTGGTTTCCCTTCGGGGATTTGGTCGCCAGGTCGGATTTGGCTCCTAGGACCTCTGCCCCTCCTGGTTGGTATTGGTTGACCAATGGCTGAGTTGGTCTATGGTTGCTTGGGGGTTGGAGCTAACTGGTGGACAGTTAGCTGGGGAGTGAAAGTTGGTTATAAGTATTTATCATGGTACCGTTAGGTACTTGTGGAATGTTGGTTATAAGTATTTATAAAATGTTATTTATGTTTGTATTTGTTAATAAAATGGCTGCTGTGGCCAATTTATCCAATTGGTTGTCCGTGATTTATTGGGTAAGGGTCACAAGCAGTGGGTCTGGGTGGAAGGCGAGGTATGAAGGAGGTAAGTTGTTGGTGGCGTTAACGTAGCCATCAGGGTTGCCCAGGGTCATGCACAGAAACCAGTTTCCTACTTTATCAGGATCCAAGCCAATTTCTTGGCACAAAAACATACAGCACTGACGCAGATTGTTTCTATGACTATGGAGATGAAGCCTAATTGTGGCCCTTTTCTGTTACCACAAAAAGGTGGCATTTAACAATGTAGGAGAGAAAGTCTAAACTTGTAGAGCTTTACTGTTAGCTGCTAAAATAATTAAACAAGCTTGAATCAGTGTAAGGGCTCGTCCCCACGGCACAGGTTACTTGTCGGTTTTTCAGACTGTTTGCGGTTTTACAAGCCGTCTAAAAAACCGACATGCAACACTCCCCCATATACTTCAATGGAAAATCCATGCAGCAGTCACCACTGCATGGATTTTGCGCCGGATGTTTTTTTTATACCGCTGGCGTTCCGAAAAACTTAGAACATATTCTTTCTTCCGCCTGGTTGTCGGGCGGAACATGAACGTGTAGGTGCGATGGGGAGGGCTGGAATCCGCAAACCATGGAGAACAGCTGTCCCCCTGCGTGCCAAAAAAAGACCAAATACCGATCGGGAAATCTGACCGATATTTGCCGTGGGAACGCTCCCTAAATGTGTTATGGTAAACTTCAATACTGTATTTAATTATAGATCCCACTAAATCTTAACATATTGCCCAGGGCATTTTAGGTAGTTCTGTTTTGAATTGCCTATGCAATTTATTTACCTGCTAGGTAAGAGGTTTTTGTAAGAAACCTACAAGAAAAAAATGGGGGAAAATTCCCCCCCCCCTTCCCCCTCCTCTTACCGCCTCCCGTGCAAGTTCGGTTATTATTTCATGGCTGTATGAAGTTGGTGCACAGGTGAGGTCCCGGGCTTTCAAGGACAGTGGAATATTCCAATGTAGAAAAAAACTTTCATCCAGCAGCCAATGTAATAGAACAAAAGAGTAAAATCACCTCTTTATTCAGAAGTCATTAAAATTATGGCTCTGTATCCTGCAGTCTCCAATTCCCCTAACGCGTTTTTAGTTGTCTTAATTGTACAATTAAAGGGGTTTTGCCACATCTCGTTTCATGCCTCCTGTATCCTGCTCTTCAGCTCTGTGTGCTCAGAAGAGGGCGTGTGTGATTTGTTTGAATTGCATATCATGTGACCCAGCAGGATGACATCACCGAGCTTTTCCTCTCTGTAGTCAAAGAAAGGTCTGTTTATGTAAAGCATTGTGAGTAGCTGAGAGGTAAAGTTTTTGCCTCCAGGCACAAGGGTCCTAGGTTAAAATCCCTGCAGATTTTTCTCATTATCAATGCACATACCTGATTAAGATTTAATTTTTATTTATTTGCACTGTTTGACTAATTACTAAGGAGCACAGAGGACGGGAGTAGAATGACAGCACCTGGGGTTTGAACACTCAGTAGCTGCCTGAGAGGAGAGGTGATGTCTGAGCATGTCCGACCAGGACTGAGGAGCTATTAGCCCTGATCGTTTCCCCTGGAGATAAACAATGGATCACTAAAGGAGCCGCTAAAACAAAAACGGTCCAGAATTTTTAATAATAATGAATGGTGAAAATGTTTATTTCATTTGCAAGCTTCCCGTGTCAAATTTACTTTGTGGCAAAACCCCTTTAAGAGCTTGAGACAACTCGAAACACATTAGAGGAAGATGTAATCATATGATTAAGAGCTCAAGACAGCTCGAAATATGTTAGAGGAAGACGTAATCGTACGTCTAAGATCTCAAGACAGCTCGAAACGTGTTAGGGAAATTGGAGACTGCAGGATGCAGATCTATAATTTTAATGACTTTTGAATAAATGTTATTTTACCTCTTTGTTCTATTATATTGGCTGCTGGATGAAACTTTTTCTTTTTCTATGGGAGGTTTTTGTACCATTCTGTGAAAAGTAATGTTTAAAATAATTTACAATTTCTTCACCTCAACTCATTCAACACCTTTCAGATGTGCAACAGTGGGGGGAAAAAAAAAACATCTGTAATACAAAATGATCATGATAAGGTCTTGACTTTCTTTTTCTTGTGTTTGGCTGCAGGATAAAGATGGCTGCACACCTGACCTGCTATAACACCTCTAAGAAACATCCGCAATGGCTGTTCCCGCTGAAGCTCTACCTATTGTGCAGGGGATTAAATGCCAAAATTGTAACAACTAGCAGGTATGTGTCTGCACAGTGACATTAATCATTGTGGTCATATATTTATGAATTCTTCTTTAGCGCAGGGAGTTGTATTTCTAAACATTACTGGTCTATGCCCATTATTACCCAAGGTTTAAAAGTTCTACCTCTGAAAAAGTCCCTCTAGTATTAAATATCTCTTAAAAGGTATCCGATCTCTTATCCAAGAATATATAAGTTGGACTAAAATAAATATCTCTGAGTCCTGCGCACGACTATGGATAAGCGAATGCAAAGAAAATGTCCTAAAAGGTATATATTTTTTTTTCTTTAATTTTTGTACACAGCACTGAAATAGTGTTACCTGAAAGCATTTAATGAGTTTTCCTATCTCAAAAATGTATTGAATTTTATTAGGATATGTCATTACTTTCCTTAGTGGGGGTCTGGACTTTGGGACCCCTTCCAAATTTTCCCACAGAACAGCATTTGGCACTGGAATGGGGCCGCAATGCAGTTTCACCACTGCGTTTGCGTAAAACAGTGAAGGGGACACCGTACTAAATTAGTGTTATGGTCTCTTAGGGTATGTTCACACGATGTAATGCGGTGCGTACAGTATGCGCTGCAGTACATTGTGTGTTTCGGGAGCTCGCGCTGATCAGTGCGTACTTCCGAGGCGCGCGCGGAGGGGGGGGGGGGGGGCGGGCAAGTAATTGACATGTCACTTATCTCCCCGCACGTACAATACGATTGGGGAGAGGAGCCGTAATCCATAGTTATCTATGAGAGCTATGGATTACCATAATTATGGGGCGCATTTCCCCACGTATTAAGCACAGTACGCCACAAAAATAAGCCGTGTGAACATACCCTTGGGGCCTCATGTATGAAAACTGTCTAGATGTAAGACTTCCTTTGTTGCCCATAGCAACCAGTCAGATTGGCCCTCTCATTTCATATAGTGCTCTGAGAAAATGAAAGGGAAAATCTGATTTGGTTTCTATGAGCAACAAAGAAAGTCTTGGACCTAGACAGTTTTTATATATGTCACCCTTTGCTATTAGTGGATTGGGATAAACGTTTATAAGGTTGGAAAAGCGCCTTGGCACAGGGTAATTTCGGCACGCATTTCGCCGCGTATTTACGCTCTAATACGGACGAGATGCGTGCCAAAATTATGGTAATCCATAGCTCTCATAGAGAACTATAGATTACGCCTCCTCTCCCTGCTCTTAGAATACGATCGTATTGTACGCGTGGGGAGATAAGTGATATGTCAATTACTTGTGGCGAATACGCACTGCGAGTAATGAATGTCTATGGGGCTGGCGGGCTGCTCTGCGGGAGTATGCGAGTATCAGCGCGAGCTTCCAAAAGACACGATGTACTGTACGCGCCGCAATACATCGTGTGAACAAAGCCTTTGGCTGGATTCAGACTGCGTTTAATGTGCATTCTGATGGGCATTTTACATATCAAAATGAATGTAAAAAATGCATGTAAAGTGTCCCATGGGCTTGAAAGGTGATACATGCCGTTCAGGCACATGATGTGCTTTTATGTGATGCACGTGACCTGTTTGGAAAAAAGAAAAATGGAAGTGTAAGGAAATTCTCTGCACACTTCCTGCTCGTATTCAGCGTGGAAAACACGTCTTGGGATAGGGTTCTGATACATCATATTAGATAGGACTATAGCTCTAGGAGTCTAATACGCAAAAGAAACCAAGGTTGTCCCTCGAATGTCTGATATGCTTTACATTACCTATTTTTCCATGGGAGAAATATGTCCATGGTCTAGTCTTAAAATGCTTGCACACACCGCTTTTTGGAAAAGTATTACTGCAGTTATTTTAACCTAAACTAAAGTGGATGAATAACAAACACATGAGAGACAGACCCACAATGGTCACTGAAATAATTTGAAACTGACTAAAGTAAAAATAAATTTACTGGAAATCAGCTGATGTAAATCGAACAATGTGTGCTATAACTAGTTATGTTTAACCAATATTACATGTTGCATGATAGACACTTAGGGCCACATGTATGAAAACTGTCTAGGTTTAAAAGTCACTTCGTTGCCCATAGCAACCAATCAGAGTGTCCCTTTCATCTTTCCAGAGCACTATATGAAAGGAGCGCTCTGATTGGTTGCTATGGGCAACGAAGTGACTTTTGGACCTAGACAGTTTTCATACATGTGGCCCTTAGGTCGTGTTCACACGGCTTATTCCCGACGGCTTTGTGAGCCGTATTGAGCTCACAAATCCGCCGTGAATAAGGGGCGGGGGGGGGGGGGGGCCGGACCGCGGCGGGGGCGCCGCTCCTGGCCCCATAGACAATGCATTATCTACGGCGCGTACGCGCCGTAAATACTGTTCATGTCATTTCTCCCCCCGGCGGATTCGCGAGCGGGGAGAGCGACGGATTCCACTGTTCTCTATGAGAGCATGGATTACCGTTTAATTGCTGCTGCGGATTGCGCCGTACTGCAGCGCAAATCCGTCGCGCAGTACGGCGCCAATTCCGCGGACAGAATAAGCCGTGTGAACGATGGCCTTAGTGTCTGTCGTGATAATCTGATACTAAGGTTTTTAATGCATATCAATAAAGATTGTTTCTTTTACTAGGATTTTATATACAGTTGAAACAAGAAGTTTACATACACTATATAAAAAGATACATTTGCATGTTTTTCTCACTATCTGACATGAAATCCGAATAAACCTCCCTCGTTTTAGGTCAATTAGGAACCAAAATTATTTATATTTGCCAAATGCCAGAATGAAAGAGAGAATTTTTGAAAGCATTATATAGCATTACTGTCAATCACTGTGCCCGGCCATGCCCAGCCGGGCTTAGTGACGTCTCAGACTTCCTGGAAGTCTTTGTTCGGCTCCCGGGCTGTCAGGGAAGCCATCGGCAGCCGCGATTATATTGCGTCAGTGCTGATGAGGACAGAATGAGCCCCCTCCCTCAGTCTTTACCTTAGCTGCCGCGGTTGCATTGTCTGCAGTGACTAAGGGGTTAATCGCCCCTTCCCTCCTTCCGGAGTAAACGCCGTTCAGGGTCGATGCTGCGGGATGTCGACTAATGTCCAACCGGTTTCCTGCAGCGTTTGTGCAAAATCAATATTAGAGTTTGCAGGATCCTCAAGACATAAGTTTACATCCGTTTGTGGCAATCCCTACCTGACTTGGACGTAAGCTTATGACCAATGTAAGGAAGGGGTTAAATCCCAATTCAAATTGATCCCTTTAATGTATTGGGCGATTCAGGGATCAAACACCTGTTGTGCATTTTGCCATTAAGCTCCTTGTTAGAGATCAGTAAGTTGAATATAAAGTGCTGAAACACTGAACAGGTGGACATGTGCATCTAAGGTAAGAGATGGCCTCATTTAGTGCATTTAAAAATATTTTGAAGAAATTTTATGTTCATCCTGAAATCTCAACCAAAAGCCAAATATCCCTATCGTTTTGTGAGTAGCGTAGTTGATGAGATACATAGACACACACACACATACATACATACTATACATACATACATACATACATACATACATACGTACTGTGGCCGGGCAACCTTAGGCGGTCGCATGGTACGCCATCTAGTGGCAGCACCATGCGACCGCCTAAGGTTGCCTGGCCACAATACATACATGCATACACATATACATACATACATACACACACACATACATACATACATACATACAACTGTAGGTGAATACAAGATTAGGGATTCCATTGTGTCAAAATATTATTCACTTCTTTTAATACAATTTGATATCTAAAAATCTTTATTGTAAAAACATACATTATCTAACTTAATCTCCATAGTTTCAGTATAAAATCCTTCTTAACAAGAGGGTACAGATGAAACTCATGAATCTGCATACACTATTAACTCCTCTAGCCGTGAAACGCTGGATACTTTGCTACATCTTCTCTCCACCAGGGAGTGTAAGCATCCATCAAGGGGTGTCTGCATGGTGTATGGATGTTACCATGGAGACTGCTCACTCTCTATGGTAAATATCTAGTGAGTATGGAAATACAGGTTAGTGAGTGTGTATTGGTTATGGTGCAATCAGCTTATAATAAATGTCTGCTTTCTCTGCATTTACAAAGACTAGTACATTTTCATGGAAACAGCTGGTTACTGACTGGTCAGTGCACATGGCAAAGGGTAATGTAGTCCGATGCCAGTGTGTGTGTAAAAGGTGTGTTTTATTTTTAAGAAAACTTTTTTTTTCCTCTTTGCCTTTCATTAACTTCAGCTTTGGTGAGCCCATGGGATTTGGCGACATTCGGTAGGCAGAATAGACACATTGGGCCACATGTATGAAAACTGTCTTCTGCCAATTAGATTCATCTCATGCTGTCAGGACCAGTTAAGCTTCTGAGTTAAAGTAAACAGCAGTAATTACTGGCTTTTGTCTGAAAGATCAGATAACAAACAAGCTCTCACTGTCTGGAGTTCTGTGCTGCATTACCTGTGTTATGACGTAACTCCCTGCTATCAGAAAAAACAGCGGGTGGGTGGGGAGGGGTAGTACACAGGTCGGTCACTTGGGGAACCAGAGAGAGCACAGAAGGTGATAAAATCACTTGTAGCTCCTTAACAAAAAAAGATGAACAAAGCAATATATTTGGAAAAAGTCTTCATTTAGTGATCCCTACATGTTGAAAGCTAATCTTTGTAGCGAGACAACCCCTTTAAAAACTTGAAGCAAAAGTCCTGTATTCTAATCCGTGGTGGGATAAAGTCTTATATTCCTCAGAAGTGCCGCTCAAATTAATCCTGGAAGCTGTCTAGTGGCAAATCCTACAAGTAGTTTTACTGTATGGAAATGTCTATCATACCCTAGAACTGCAGCATTATAAGCTGCATGGCCACAGTTTACAATTAGCTGTACAAAGCATTTTTAAGGCAGAATATTTTACTTTTTAATGTAGAAATTGAGCCCTCCCTGCACCCGTAATGGTGTCCTAGTCCTTCTACTCTTTTTTTCGGGTGTGATTATGATGCTTGGATCGGGACAGTGACATGTGTGAGTGTGACGGTCGCCATTGTGTGACTTTCACTCCCTTGTGTCCTACCCAATGAGGTTCTAGCGATCCTTTTTCCAAATGCATTTTTTTTCAATTTTTTTTTATAAATGGCTTTGATTTCTTCTTTGCCTTTTGTGTTAGTTTGTCGGTTACCATGTTCAGTGATAGATGGCTCTATGATACCAAAAATGTCTCCCATAGTGAGAAGTGACATGCTTAGAACAATGTGGATGAGCGTGGCCTCTTCACAATACCCCTTCAAAATGTTCCAGTGAGGAGAGTGCTCCTTCATCCATGGGAGGAAGCCTCCCTCCCTCCCGGGGATACAATGCGTGCCTCAGCTGCGAGAATGAGAAAGTCTGAGAGTGTAAATAGCATCTCGATTTAGTACACTTGACTGCCTTTCTCTGCCTGGACGCAGATCAATATTCAGCAGCCTCTCTCTGGCTGTATGGCAAACTGGCAGTGTCTGTAAATCTGGATTGATCATGCTGAAGAAAACATTACACTGTACATGTACATAAACAGTATGGAGCGCCTGATACAATGTGTAAACTTGCCGCCAGTGTTTAATCCAAAGCTTCGACCTTCTGCTAATAGAGACTCATTACTTATTTTATAAAATACTGTACACAAAAAACATCTAAAGGCAACAAAGGATACCGGCCGTAACATACACTGTGACGCACGGTTCACCCAATGCTTCGCCCATATACGTACTTTATAAATGGCTGCTATTATGTATTTTAGAGTTTTGTGTTTTATCTGCAGTTTAATGTGATTTCATAACGCACTCTTCTACTGTGTGTTTTTCTCGGTGTATACACCATAAGCTTGGTGCAGTGTTGTGTTATATTTTCCCTCTTGTTAAGCCATGTTCACTCGTCTTAAATTGGGCCGTATTTCGGTCCGTAATTCCGCGTCGTAGTGCGCCAATTACGGGCCGAAAACGGCCCATTCATTACGGTAATTCACAGTTCTCATAGAGAACTATGGATTACGTCTCCTCTCCCCGCCCGGCGACGCCGCCGGGCGGGGAGATAATCCCCATGTCCCTTTCTAGCGGCGTATACGCGCCGCTAGCAGTGATTGTCTATGGGCCGGCGAAGTGCCGGCCCCCCGCTCACTCCCCCGCTCCCGCCCCGCCCCCACAGCGTAATTGCGGGGCGAAATTACGCCCAGCAGTTAAGCCGTGTGAACATAGCCTTAGCGTATGTATGTTTAAATAGGTGAAGATTAGATGGTGATCCCTATATAGGACCGAGACAGATGTGAGACAACCCCTTTCTAGATGGAAGCTAGCTATGCAGCTAATGACCACTGCAGGTCTGGTTTCTTTTGTCCCCAGTAATTCATTTTTTTCTCCAAGGGAAGCAACATCTACCCTGTTTCCCCGAAAATAAGACTGTGTCTTATATTAATATTTGCTCCTAAAGACGCGCTTATTTTTAGGCGATGTCTTATTTTTCCACATGTATTAATATACTGTAGTGATTTCATCACAAACATCAGCATAAGCAGTCAGACTCTGAATTGCATAAAAAAAAAATGCACTAGGTCTTATTTTCGGGGGATGTCTTATTTTTGGGTAACAAGATGGAGGTTCATACCAGCTATTCAAATTGATGGCCAACAATGTAAGACATGGACAAGCTGGTTTCACTAGAGAGACAGATGCTCAGATCTCAGTCCTGTTTTATCATTTTTGAATTTTGGGGCGTGTTTACTGCTTTTACTGGCTATTGCTGGCATGCAGTGATAAGCACCAGGTCTGTAGCTATAGAGATCAGCCCTGGCAGCCTATCAGGAGAGATCAAACAGGACTGTAGCTATAGCGACCAGCACTGGCATCATATAAGGATAGATCAAACAGGACTGTAGCTATATAGCCACCAGCTCTGGTAGCCGTTCAGGAGAGATCGAACAGGTCTGTATCCATAGAGACCAGCACTGTCAGACTATCATGAGAGATTGAACATGTCTGTATCTATAGTGACCTGAGGTGCTGATGCAGCCCATACAAGAAGGGATATCTAGGAATAGGTAGGACACTGTTAATGGACATATATTGCAAAGTGACTTGTTTTTGCAAGATATTTAACATAAAAAGCAATTCTTGTAGTGAGACAACCCCTTTAAGATTACAGTAGATTTATCAGAATTGCTAAACTTTTTTTTTTTTTTTTTTTTATGAATCTATTGCGCTGTCCTGGAATAGAGATTTGTACACTGTTTGTACTGGACTTTTGTGTGTTAAGAGGCTATGTATATACTATACTGTGTTTTTATATGCATACGTAGTGTGTTTTTTTCAGATTTTGCAATCCATTTAAGATGATGTTTATGACTTCTTTAATTATGCAGATGCTTTGTCATTTTTGAAGGAATCAAGGTAATTGGGCTAGAGGTTGCATTTTCCAAGATTAATTTCATAATCATCATAATCATCATTTTGATTTTATTGTTGTTAAGACATTTCTATCTATTGGATATAGAAATATGGCTAAATATGAAGCATAAAGCCCTGTAAGTGAATAAAAAAAAAAATCTGTGCTTTAAATATATTTTACCATTCATTATGTCAAGTATATTTAGTGCTTTCTTGCTGTGCATTTAACCAGTGGAGCTGAACTTCCTGGTGTCATGGTTCACTACCCTAAAGAAAGCAAATGACAAAGACACACAAGCCATGTTGTCCTTACATAGGAAATATCAGAATGGGCAGATGGTGCTGAATGTTAACAGCATATTGTCACAGATCATATAAGGAGCAAAATATAGATGTATGTATAGATGACTCTTGTATGACTATGTATTGTTTTATGCAATTACTGTCTGGTGACTTGGATACCTTTTCTATATATATAATGTACAACAAGGGTTGGGCACTGATGGCCCTCGTCCATTGTCTTTGTGTATCTTTAAAGGGGTTGTCTCATCTCTAAGTTTCATAGGATGCAGAGCCATCTTAACAGCATTATGGGCCACTGGGCAGAGCACTACAGTGGGCCCTGTCCAAATACATGACGTCACACTAGGTCATGCCTCAAGCCACCCCAGAACACACCCATATTATCAGGCCACTTATGTCTGGACACCGACAGCCTGCAGCCTACAAGACTAATTGGCAGTGCAGGGAGCCTTTAGCTCCCTTCTCCACTATGGTTTTTAGCTGTTTGCATGTCCTAAAAACACACAATCAGTTAAATAAGCAAAGACCAGCAAGGGATCCAGGGTATGTTTCTTGTATTCCTAGAAAAAACATACACCACATGGGGCCCCCATACTTGTGGGGCCCCCGGGTAACTGCCTAGTGAGCCCAATGGAAAAGATGGCCCTGATAGGATGCATGAATGAAATAATGCTGTTTTGCTCTGTCACTTCTTGGTCAAGCTGTCTGTAATTAGCATATGAACTCTGTGAATTCAGACTCCTGCTAATTAGATAAATCTCATGCTGTCAGGACCAGGGAAGCTTCAAAGTTAAAATAAACAGTATTAATTACTGGCTTTTGTCTGAAAGATTAGATAACAAACAAGCTCTCACTATCCGAAGTTGTGAGCTGTGTGATGACTTCACTCCCTGCTATCAGATAGAACAGCAGTCGGTCACTTGGGGAACCAGAGAGCGCACAGAAGGTGATAAAATCACTTGTAGCTCCTCAACAAAAAAAATGAACAACGCAATATATTTGAAAACATTTTTATTAAGTCATCCCAACATGTTGAAATCTATTCTTTGTAGCGAGACAACCCCTTTAAGAGTGTTCTATAAGAGAGAGAATGGTCCTGAGATCATGAAGAAACATGGAAGTGCTGATTTGTCTTCTATACTGCTGGTAACGGTGGCAGGAGCAGCTATTCTGTTGGTAAAATAATAATAGTTGTAATGTTTGGCATATCTAACGCTAGCAACAAAATGAGCATCCTGGGAAAATCAGCCAAGTGTGCTGAAGCCAGTGAGCTGGATTGGGCATGTGGGCTTCAACTGTGGGAGGTTTAAGGAAATGGGTTTGATGTGTGGGAAAAGAATAATGTTAACAATATGAAGATACTGTAGACCAGCCAGATCTCACCACATATAAGCAAACCCCATAATATTTCATGTCTGATGCCTCTGTTTATACACATTTGTACTGTGATTCTATGGGTAAGCCATGTACATTGTCAAAACCAGTTAAAGGAACGCTCCATGTTTTTTTTTATTTCCATTAGTTCATTACAAATTGGGTTTAGGTACACTGTAATGTCGGTAACTTTGCTTACCAGCAGCTAAATACAGAATTTCTGACTGATGCAATGATCTCTGTCAGTACACACGACCTGTGGTCTAATTATCTGAAAGCCACTGTGCTTTTGATGCTGATAGGAAGTAAGTGTCTTTGAACCTCCCATAGGAATGTACAGAGAGCTTCGCTTCCGGATCACACAACCGTGCTGTGTGTTTTAGCAACTCAGAGTGCAGGTCACATGACCCAATGACAGCAGTGAGACATCCTGTATTCAGCTGCAGGTAAGCAAAATTACTGGTGGTGTTTTGCACCTAGAAGCAATTTTTGATGAACTAAAGTTAAAAAAAAAAAAACGGATCCTTTAAAGGGGGTGTTTCCACAAAGGAACATGCAATAACCGGCCAGATCATAGCTAGCTACGAGTCAACTGAATCACAGAATAAGGATGGCGGTGCTTGTTGTCATTCTTCCCATTCAATTCCATGGGAGTTACATATATAGCCAAGTAAGTGCACTCGGCTATTTTCGGAACTCCAATAAAAAGGAATACGGGGGATGACTGCAAGCTCCTTCCTCCCTATTCTGTGACACATTTGACTTGCACAGTATCTCACAAAAGTGAGCACACCCCTCACATTTTTGTAAATATTGTTTTATGTATTTTCACAATCTATGTCGCAGAGGAACAGCACTGTATGTATAACAAATTAATCTAGCCTTGTGCAGGGTTCTGGAGTTAGACCCAAAATCCTCCAAGAAATATTCCAAAAATAGAAAAAGAAGCGGCACCACAAATATGAAAAATAGTGACTTTAATCACCCAAGTCAATACATACAGCTACATTCAGCTCTTCCATAGAGCAATTTTAAAGCTAAATTTTTCTCAATAACAGCTAGTGTATGACTAAAAAGAGAAAACAATTCATCAATGTGCAATGTGCATATATAATACAGAACGGGGCTGCGCCAGTTTTCTGGCATCAAAAAGCTTTTGTAGACCTGTTCTATAGATGCATGAGTCGCAATCCAAACTTTGGCGCAACAAGCGCCGGCACGATACTTTTTAGTGCGCCAAATGTTTGGGATGTTCTAGGGGCGTTGCACCACATTCATAGAATTAGACATATTTAGAACAACCAGACCAGGGTAAAGGTGGTGCCTGAGCCAGACTTGTGGTATTGACGCTACACTGCCCTGTATGTATGATCTACAGAACAACAGCCAGACCAGGGTAAAAGTTGGTGCCTGAGCCAGACTTGTGGTATTTGGGTTTACACTGCCCTGTATGTATGACCTGCAGAAGAACAGCCAGACCAGGGTAAAGGTGGTGCCTGAGCCAGACTTGTCGTATTGGGGGCTACACTGCCTGTATGTATGACCTGCAGAAGAAAAAGCCAGACCAGGGTAAAGGTGGTGCCTGTGGCAGACTTGTGGGATTGGTCTACACTGCCCTGTATGTATGACTGCAGAAGAACAGCCAGACCAGGGTAAAGGTGGTGCCTGAGCCAGACTTTGTGGTATGGGCTCTACACTGACCCTGTATGTATGACCTTGCGAGAAACAGACCAGGGTAAAGGGTGGTGCCTGGGCCAGACTTGTGGTATTAGCTCTACACTGCCCTGTATATTTTGTATTGACCTGCAGAAGAACAACCAGACCAGGGTAAAGGTGATGCCTGAGCCAGACTTGTGGTATTGGCTCTACACTGCCCTGTATGTATGACCTGCAGAAGAACAGCCAGACCAGGGTAAAGGTGGTGCCTGAGCCAGACTTGTGGTATTGGCTCTACACTGCCCTGTATGTATGACCTGCAGAGAACAGCCAGACCAGGGTTATAAGGTGGTGCCTGAGCCAGACTTGTGGTATTGGCTCTACACTGCGCCGTTATGTATGACCTGCAGAAGAACAGCTTCATACATATTGGCGCTTGCTACACTGCCTTAAAGGGGTTGTCTCACTATAGTGATTCATTTTACCTCAGTCCTGTTTTCTGGGTTTCATTTTGAATTCTAGGCTGCAGTAGAAGCCAGGTCTGGCAACTAGTGCTGGCAGCCTATTAGGAGAGATCAAACAGGTCTGTAGCTATAGCAACCAATGCTGGCAGCCTATTAGGAGAGATCAAACAGGTCTGTAGCTATAGCGACCCGAGGAGCTGATGCAGCCCATACAAGAGAGGATATCTAGGAATAGGTAGGACACTGTTAATGAACATATATTGCAAAGTATCTTGTTTTTGCAAGATCTTTAACATAAAAAACAATCTTTGTAGTGAGACAACCCCTTTAAAGCTATTTAGAACTGGCCTGTCAGCGCCAACGTTCATACATGTTGCTCCACGGTTCCAGCAGAAGTCTGTTTGGAGTGAATTTTGGATCTAGTCATTGCTGTTTGGCGTCTTTTCATGCTATGAGAATTTATTACAGGTTAATCGGTAAATAACCTCTCTGTTCTTATTGATGGTATGTCTTGTTGATGCATTGATACCAGTTTCATTTGCAATGTAATCAAAAGTGGGTTTGCTTTATAAATGGAAGGCATGCCCTTAGCATTATTTCATCCATTTAACCAAGTAATCCTAGTCCAGGGCTATCTGTTGAAGGGGTTGTCCACCACATACTGTAATTTTTTACTATAGCCATACCGCTGACTATTTAAAAAAAACAAAAAAAACCACCTTATGCTCCCCTCACCTCTTTTTCAGTGCTGCGCTGTCCTCTCCCCAGTCTTCTAGTTCCTTCTTCCAAATGGGGATGTCACCGCTGCAGCAGTCACGTGCCACTGCCTGACCTTAACGTTTTGGAAGTGATGTTCCTGTTTGGAAGAAGGAAGATGTAAAAGAAGTCTCCTGAAATGGAGGTGAGGGGAGTAGTGACTAAGTTGTTGGTTTTTATTTTATTTATTTTTTAATGGGCAGAAGTATGACTATAATATTTAACAAAAAAAAGTGGACAACTCCTGTAATAGCAGAAACTGGATAAAACAAATTTGCCTTAAACAAGCAATGCTATTTTTCCATCTTGACCTATGTTAGTAATAATTTTTTTAGGGTAATTTTCATGACTATATAATAATAATTTATCTCAAATAGTAGGTGTACTATTTTTGAATATTTTCGTAATAGTAAAATACCTATAAATATATGAAGAAAGTAGAAATTGATTTCCTGATGCCGGTTAATCTTTTTTTTTTAAAGTTTTTATTTAGAATTCTTTTAGATGCCTAAGGACTAATTGTTATAAAGCACGTTAGTATCTGTCGCTTCTCATAGGAAATTATTATCCTCTAGTAAATGGAAAATTACAATATTTAGTCCATGTCCTTTTAACATTAATTTCCATTAAAAGGGTCTTGAGGGCAGAGGTAATTAAGCAGGATCATTTGCTTGAATCTCTAGTGCCATCCATGCTTGCAGCGCTGCCATAATCCTTCTACATTCTAGTAGATTACCTGTCAGAGAGCAGGACATGAGCCTAATGTTATGTATTCTTCTGTGCTGTGTAATTGCAATCAGCAGTGGATAAAAGCCAAGGATCAGTCTTCTTTCTTACAAATCAGCCATGAATTGAAAGAAGTGTTTGTATCTAGATTTGCATGTAGCATATGTTACTCCCGGCTGGTTATGTGATATGTGTGTGTTCTGTTCCTGCTGGTGTCCTCCCAGCTTCCACCCCAGCTCATCTAGAATTACAGGTGTCCAGTACATGTCACTTTGCAAACTGCTTTTCTAAGTCTTTTATTTTTTCTTCCTTTCTGACAGTCTGGATTTTAGGATGGAATTAGGCATTTCTTCAAGCAGCTGGACCCCTGCTTCTCATCTATTATCAGCCTTTCCTTGTGGGGGTGAGTAATCTATAGTGGACTATTAAATGGCACATTATGACTGCAGAAAATGGTATCTCACAAGGAAAGTGTTGGGCACTGCGTAAAAATAAAGCGATATATTCTAGTTATGCTCTTTCCAGCAGTGAAACTGTTCCAATTAGGAGAATAAGCAATAGTTTATCTTTTGTTGTTGTCATTTGATGTGGTTTCATTAATGGTATAATCTGACTGCGCTGTAAGAAATGTTCCAACTGATAATGCATTATGCTCTATGTATCCAGTTACAAGTATTAGGGATGCTGGCATTCTAGTGCAAGGCTAATGATATTAAATTGTATCGCCTGTCTATCATAGGAGAGGAGCCCATTTGGATGCAGTTAGGAATTTTGTGGATACTTTCTGCTTGTGAGTTAAATCCGTCATAGTCATCCATGACAGTGGCCTTTACTACTTAGGCTAAGTCTACGGCAAGTGTCAAAATGTCGTCCAAAATCCGACGGCAGTTTGACATTTATTGGACCACGGTTTTTGCGCAAACGCCGCGGTTGGGTTTCGACTTGTCGTTAGCCCCTTACATTCAATGTACGGGGCCTAACGGCAAATCTGAGCAGAATCCAGCGGAATACATAACATGTTGCGTATTCCGCTGGATTTTTAACGTGAGTAAAAAACTCGTGCTATATAGACTACAGCACGGATTTTTCATTGCTGTCTATACAGCACATTGTACCATCGGAATTTCGGTGGATTCAAAATGCTAAATCTTGCCAGTACAGCTATGCTGTGTAGACATAGCCTTATTGCCCCTTTACTATATTGTTACTTTATAGCTCTCCACATCACTGTTGCTTCAGACACAGAGACACATTGGGGCAGATTTATTAATACTATGTAATGCATAGTATAAAGTTGGGGTGCTTTTATAAAGTGTGATTTTCGGTGCAATTTTTTTAAATTTTTTTCCCCAGCATTAATTTCTGCAACAATGCACCAAAGAACACAATGTGTGAAAGCACCTTTAGGGCATGTCCCCATGGCACGGGTTTTCGGCCGGTTTTTCAGACGTCCGAAAACGTCCGAAAATTAGCACAATGGTGCTCTATGGAAAACCCGTGCAGCAGTCCCCACTGCACAGGTTTTCCGTCGGCGTTTTTTTCGCCCGCGGTCTGGCCGCAAAACATTCAAAATGCACATTCTGCCGTCCGGTTTTCGGACGGAATATTTGCTAATGAATGTGAAGGGGAGGGCTTTTCTCCGCTAATCGTGGAGAAAAGCCGCCCCCCCCCCCGCGCGGCCGCGGGGACGGGCGCAAAACAGGACAAATACCGGCCGGGTAAACCGTGGGAACGCACCCTTACACTACTGTCTATAAAATAGTCAGATATATCAACATATGATAAATCTGGCACATGCTTAGACACTTCTGTCTAACTTTTCACCATGTTTACTTTGCTTAGTTTGCACCTATCATTGCAGCAAAATTTTGGCACTTTTTTTTTTTTTTTTTTTGGTGCACAACATCACATGTTTGGGTATTGTCTCTTTTCTGAACAAAATATGCCCCT
This sequence comes from Phyllomedusa bahiana, assembly GCA_025379985.1. NCBI lineage: Eukaryota > Metazoa > Chordata > Amphibia > Anura > Hylidae > Phyllomedusa > Phyllomedusa bahiana. Next base: position 76,638 of record JAODAL010002540.1, on the reverse strand, counting down.
TTTAGCAATGTCAAACCTTTTTTGCTGAACATGGGGCAAAAGTGTCTTAAAACTGTCTAAAATACATAATAAATGTCATGATGAATGCAACGGTCCCCAGTTCGGACACGTACGAGCTTGTATCTGTCCTCTTCATCCCAGCCAGCGATTGCCTCTACCCACTCCTGCTCTGCACTCATCCTCTGCTTTGGGCAGGCTCTTTAAAACTTACGCCACTAACCACCAATTAAATTCCACAGCTTCCATGATCTGGCCACTTCCCCCCTGCCATATATTGGTGTTTATTCTTGTGCTCCGCCCCGTTGCTGTTTGTGTGTTCCTGGTTCTGACCCTCTGCTATGTCTACAAGCTTTCCTCTGCCTGCCCTGACCTATCTGCCAGGTACTTGGTTATGTTTCTGTCTGCTGCCTGCTGTGACCCTACTGCTCGTGACCCAACTACGCCTCTGCCGGCTCCTTGTGTACCATGTTGGCACACTGAATATGAGTGCGAGCGGCCACATCAGAGGTATTCCCCCGGAGTGAAGTCCAAACAGCCTAGAGGCAAGCTCTGGTGAGCAGCGGGGGGCTTCTTAGACTACGCTACATGGCGTGGTTCAAGTCCTCTCTCATGGAGACCCAACGGATCCACTCCCAGCTATTACAGTATAAACGGCCATGGATCCTGCCAAGGTGCCTCTTCCAGAGGTTCAAGATCTCGTGGTCGAAGTATCTTGTCAAGACATCCGATAGGAATTGCTATTTGAGATGCTACAGGGCATTGCTGCCAGTCTCCCAGTGGCCACAAATGCACTTGCTGTAGTATCACCTCCTGCAGCCACCGTTCTACACCTTCCTCTGACACCATGCTATGATGGAAACCCTAACACCTGTCAAGGTTTCTTAAATCAATGTACGATTCATTTTGAAGTAATGACCCATCAGTACATCACAGATGTAGGTTCAAGGTGACCTTTTATTATATAAGCCTGCTATCTGGTGAAGCCCTGGGAGTGAAAGGACCCAGTGATGGTTAGCCTACAAGACTTCTTAGACTCCTTCCATAGGGTATTTGAAGAGCCTGGGTGCGCTTCATCTACCGCGTCATCTCTGCTCCATCTATGTCAAGGCGATTCCATAGTGGCCCAACGCGCTATGCAGTTTTGCATTCTCTCCTTTCTCTCATCGCAGCCTTCTGGGAGAATTGATGATGAACTGGCTGGTTGAGATTTCCCAATCTCTCCAGATGACCTCATTGTCCGTTTCACTGAGGGAGCTCCACCAGCAACGAGAAACCCGGGCCCACAAACTTCCTCATCTCACACCAGTGATTCCGAGACCACCACTACCTCCACCAATGGTTCCTCATGATGAGCACATGCAGGTGGAGAGAGCTTATTTGTCTGAGGAAAAACATGCTCGCTTATGCCACCTGAACCTCTGCTTGTACCGTGACGGCAAGGAACACTTCCTGATGGACTGTCCGGTTATTCAGGGAAACTTCAACACCTAGGGTCAGGTAAACATAGAAACCTGTGTGCAGTGAGAGCAGATAAAATCTATCTGATCTCCCGAGTAAGGTAAAATCAAGACAAATGTATTTAGAAAAAGTCTTCAATTACCTGTCAGTACTTGTTGAAAGCTAATCTTTGTAGTGAGAGAACCCCTTTAAGTAGCACGGTGTCACCGAACCAGGAAGTGTCTGGCTTCCTGGCTGCAAACCCTGCACCTCTGCTCTTGATTGACAGTGCAAGCAGTCTAGTATGATGCAGGAAACCACTGGAGCTGTCATTGAGTAACAGAGGAAGGAGCTGGCAAAGGTTGTACAGCTGAGAAACCAAGACATATTGTCTAATTGGCATTTCATTAGCATATGGTGGTGTAAGTGAAAACAAAGGGCGACATGTCAGAAAAGTGGCGTTTCCACGCCAGTTTTAGGCGCATTAAATCAGTGTAAAGTGCGCCTGAAAGTCCGATACTTTCCAAAAACTGGCGTCAGGTATACCTTGCATTGAAAACTTAATGCGCCTAAAAGGGCAAATCGCGTCAAAAAAGGCGCATTGCGCAACTCACGGCTCATAGCATTTCATTGGTGAGATATGTAATGCACCAATCTAGGCGCGTTGCACGACGGGGGCGCACAGTGCTCCATATTTAGGCGCATTACAAAGTGCCGTGCCTGGCGTATAATGCGCCTAGTTTTGGTGTGCGACAGTTCATTTACAACAAGAAAATGGTGTCAAAAGTGGTTTTGCCGCAAAATAGACCAAAAATCTGGCGTTGGCGAGTTGGGACATGTCGCCCAAAGTTTGTTTTCTGTTAGGGTATGTTCAGATGGTGTAATGTCGGTCCATACTTTGGTGCGTAATTGCGCTTCAATACGCTTGAAGAATGGGCCGACATTACAATAATTTGAAGCTCTCATTGAGCGCCATTATTACCTGTTCTTTCCAACAGCGCACAATACGTGCCCGGGGAAAGAGCTGCAGCCAACAACCAAATGGCTGCTTGATGTCATATATGTTTATATAGTAACAGCGCCAGGATGAAACATCATTAGATGCTGCCCTGACATCACTTGGTGCAGAGGGGCCGCACCACAACTAGACTGGTCTGAAGGAAAGCTAATTGATGTGGTGTCACCCACTTTCCTGGACACTGGATAAGCTATCCAACATCCAGGAAAGCTGGTGGGCATTACATTCCCCAATTAATGTCAATTCTTGCCGACGATCACGCGCTGGGGAGAATGAATGTCAGTGAGAGCTTCCCAGGGACGCGCCACTATACGCCGCACTCTTTATCGTGTGAACCTACCCTTACTCTAGCACTGAGATCAGTAACCTAAGTATGAGTCCACAAATATTCTTATTTTTAAGCTATACTTGTTATCTGTTCTTTACGTGATTTATGAAGCAGCCGTTTTGCCCAAGTGTCTGCTGTAACGACTACAAAGATTTGTTGTACGACAAAGTAAAAAAAAAAACAAGAAGGCAATGATGGGAATGTGATGACATGCAGCAGATTTGATCAAGAATAATTTTTTGCAACAGAAAATATGAATGTTTCATCAGAATGTGGTTATGTTCATGGTTTTCTGCAAATCCTATTCAGAGATTTCGGCAATATATCCGCTGCATGTGAACACCGCCTAAAAGAAAGCGCAGTGTGCATAATCTGTATTATGTGCAGAGAGAGCAGATGGGCTATTCTAGTAGTGATCGGGAAGTATTGGTTTATCCCGGGGGCTCTGTGGAGAGTGTGACTATTTGTTGTTTTTTTTCTTAAAATACATTGTGATGAGGCATAAAAAAAGCAATGTTTTTTTTAATAAAAAGTGTTTTGCATAAAACTTAAATTTTCTGACTATTTTCAAATTGTCGGCATGTATATTAGAAGAAAACTATGCTGTATCTTATTTCAATACTGCAGCAGCTGATATCATGGTCCGACTTTCCATATACAAGGTTTTTTTTTTTTCTTTTAATTAATGCAAAATGTGTAGCGCAATCACAGTGCTACAGTTATGTCTTTAATTTATACGCAACACCCTAAAGCCATGCATTCAACTATATCTCAGGAAGTAACGAGTTTACAGTTACATTACATTATTAGATTTTTTTTTTTTTTTTACGCTTTTATGAAGCCCGGTTAGTGCATTACTTTACTTGTTACCTGAAAAAGAATACATGCACCCAACACGTACATTTATAAATGACCTCTACTCCTACTACTTTTCAGTTCAGGGTCAATGGTTAAGGATAGTCTAGATGATTGGATGTTATACATGCATTGATTTTTACCCTGGGCCAAGGAGTCTTTAAGCTCTCCTTGGTTAAAATAGGAATAATGTACTAACAAATCTGCCTTTTCAGCAGATCTCTAGTTTTCATATCTACTGGAGTGATCAAGGAGCTCTAGTAGGAAAGTGATATTTATTTTGAGGTGTGAATGTCAATCTTGGTGTATAAATATAAATGCTGGTAAACTCTAAGAGGTTTCAAAGTCTTCGGTTTTACTACATCTGGTCTTTCGTGATACAGCTCAGTCTACATGGGAAGTACCTACATAGGGAATAGAATAGCAATTCTGCACCACTTGACTGTTTCCCTTTACAGATACAGACATAAATGTACAGAATTTATTCAGTGGAGACTTAACATTTAATCCAGGTTTATGTCTAGAAGCGACAGTGCTTGAATAAATTATCAACAGAGATTTGTTTTAGAAAATACAAAAAAAAATTATGAAAAATCCGGCATCCCAAAAAATGGTCCAAAATTCAAGGAAAAATCCAAATCTTTATTATTTCATCAAAAGTCCAAAGGACATGTAACAAAGCAAGGAAACTGGCGTCCACACTTGTTAACACGTACACTTGTGGACGCCAGTTTTCTTGCTTTGTTATATGTCCTTTGGACTTTTAATGGAATAATAAAGATTTGAGTTTTTTAATTCCTTGAATTTTTAGCCGTCTTTACGAATGCTGGGTTTTTCATTATTTTTTTGTATTGATTTTGTATCCTTTCTGGGACATCCACCATGGCAGAGCATTGACTATAAAGAAGGGGGGATGTGCGGGGTTGAGCTCCATGCTCCTTTTTTTTCTTCTGACTTCTTTTATAAAGTCTTACAATGAATGACAATCGGGTGAGGCCCGACAGTGTCCTGAGTTATTGGGCAAGTATTTGTGATGTCCGAATGTTTTACCTTCACCAACAAAAATTCAAGCCCCCTTTAAAAGGGGCTTTTAGAATTACAGAAACATGACTGCTTTCTTCTGAAAACGACAACACCTTACCACAGGTTGTGTGTGGTATTTGCAACTCGGCCCTATTTACTTTAGTGGAGCTAAGCTGCAAAGACAGACATAACCTGTGGACAGGTGAGGCGCTGTATTTAGATTAAAGTAGCAGTGCTTACTTAAGATCATACTGTTTAAAACAAGTAAAAAAAAAACTTTTCTTTGCTGAGATGTTTGCTAGCGGTTACAGGCCAGAAGCCCGAGGCTGCATTGCTTCCAGGTTCTGATGGGAACATGTCTTCTCCATGCAGCGTTGTCAGAGTCCTTGCATGGCTCAAATTGCCCACATTTTATCTCCACAAGCTGGAGTGTCCACTTACCTCTTCACTGTTCTGTGGGGCTCCTGTTTTCCACTCTTAGCGTATGTTCACACGATGTATAGCGGCGTGTATCTGTGTGTGCTGATATATGCCAGTGGTTTGAAAGTATGCGCTGGCCAGTATGTACTTTCAACAGTGCTCCTATTGACTTTCACTTTTGCTGGGCGCACTTTGGGCGTATTGCAGCATACCCTTAGGGTAGGTTCACATGGCTCATTGCTGGCGTATAGCGGCGCATACTGTATGCGCCGCTAAACACTGGGTGTTTTAGAAGTATGCAGCACGTACGTCTAAAGGGCTCTGGGCCGGCTCCCATTCACTTTAATTTTCCTCGGCAAGAAGTAGCATGTCGCTCCTTTCTCCCAGCGCTCAGTATGCATCGGGGATTGCGCTGTAAAATCAAAGCACTCAGTGAGTGCTTTGATTTTACGGTCATTGCGGGCCAAACTCTGGGAGTATTGCAGCACAATTCTCCCCTGAAATACAGCCTGCAATTATGCCGTGTGAACATACCCTTAGGTTGCTCCATTGGGTGGCCCATGCTTCCTCTCGTTGCTCTGTGCCTCCTATTGCACCTGTCTGTCCTTGTATACTTAAAGGTCAGTGCATACCGCAAATATGTCCCTCCACCTTGTGTGCCATAGACTATTTAAAGGTAAACTTCCTTTTAGCCATTGCCTGTTCCTGGGTATGTGCAAGAAGTTCTACTTGTATTGCTACTACTGATTCTAACATTGGCTATTCCTCTTACCACGCTTCCTGTCTGCCAGCTGTTCCGACCTTCCACTCTAAACTTGGATGAAATGTACTCCACCATCCATGACTATTTGTTTACCTATGTCTCTAACCTGCACATCCCCTACTGCCTTTTGGACATGGGCTGTGGGAGACTGCACCTGGATTAGCAAACTGGGAGTTTCCTATGGTGAAGTCCAAGCCTCCAAAGAACGATGCTGACATCACAATCTCATTCGTGCATGCTCAGGACTTGAGCTTGTAACTTTAAGCTCAGTACGATAAGATTTTGGGAAAAAAGTTTATACATATGCCATGTACACCCACAGGCTTATAACCCCTGGAAATGATTACAGCACAACATTTAGAGCAAGGGGGTATAAAACTAATTTTCACCGAGAGCCCCATCAGCATTATGGTTGTCTTCAAAGAGTCATTGGAGGATGGCTAGGGTGCCTCTAGGGCTGTCAGAGCTGTGCCACTGCCTGTGACTTGTTGAAGAAAAAATGGTGTAGAGGTGCACTCCAGAGCTCCAAATCCAAAAAAGCGACCTCCCCCTGGGCTGGTACTGTCGCCTCTGCCATGCGCTGGATGTGTCTTTTAGGGAAAGTAGAGTCAATCCTTCTAGGTCTGCACTTGTCTCACAGGCCACATAAAATGACATGGAGAGCCTAAGGCCTTCAGTTTGACACATAGGATTTAGCAGATGTTCACCCCAATATATATATATTTTTTAATGGTAGAGTATTTTAACATTGTAGGCATGTGCTGTGTGTTTCAATACTGAGAATTACATTATTGTTGTGTACTAAAAAACAGTTAATTCAAACCTATTAAAAGAAGAACCTAGAAAAAAGCAGTGCACAATATCGGGAGGACACAACAAAAATTGGGTGCAGATAAAAGGTGTCTTATTAGCTCAGCTGATTAGGTTGTGCAAACGGCACAACACTATTAAAAGCAGTAAAAGAAAATGTAGATGTAGCAGGCTTCCTCTCTCCCACACACATCTGCAATCGACTTAGGGAGAACAACACAGAGACCAGGCACAATAGAAGAGGAACAGGGGCCACACTCAGAGGTGCAACTTGAAGCTCCCTGGTCCTGATGTAAAGAATGAAATAGGGCCCTCCACTCAACATGTCTTTACAATACTGGTGTTGTCATGTGGCAGAAGGGCTTTTGGGCCCTCTCAGACTGCTGGGCCCGGTAGCGACTGCTACGTCTGTACCCCCTATAGCTACGCTGCTGGCCACGCTCACACGGTTTCCCCTGAAAATAAGACCTAGCGGCAGTCATTGCTACAGCTTCCTCCATCCCATACATTAGTATTAACAGATCATTTAGATAGATCTTACCATGTGTGGGAGTCGCAAGAAATTCACTGTGAAACTCAGGGTTTTGAGAGTTATGATGATGTTCCAGAAGATGATGACATGACGGTCTTTGAATAAATGTTGCTTTTTGTTCATAAAAACCGGGACCGGTAAGGGTACATCCCCACGGCACAGGTTTTCAGTCTGTTTTACAGACGGTTTTCGGATTTGAAAACAATCTGTAAAGCGACTGTCAACCTTTTTATGTTGATTTTAATAGAAAATAAACGCAAAAGTCCACACTATATGAATTTTCCGCCGGACAGTTTTTACACCGTTGGCATAACGTAAAACTTTCGGGCAGAACATGAAAACATGGGTGTGAAGAGGGAAGACTTGAATCCGCAAACCGCGGACCAATGCCGTCTGCCTGCATGCCAAAAAAGACAAGATACCAATTGGAAATTCCGACCGGTATTTTGTCTTTGCCGTGTGAATGCAGCCTAAATGTACTATAGATTGTTGTACATTGAAATAGAGTCACAAGAAATTCTTGATGGAATTCAGAGTTTGGCTGGTGATACTGATGTTTGTGATGACACGACGACAATATATTAATAAATTATGACTTTCTTTGTTCAACACTAAATGTGAATTCTTGTTCATGGGAGAAATAAGACATCCCCTGAAAATAAGACCTAGCGCGTCTTTAGGAGTAAAAATGAATGTAAGACACTTTCTTATTTTTGGGGAAACAGAGTAGTGACTTATAGGTAGGAAATCCACACCATAATTTCTTCAGGACATGGTACTCCTTTATTAGACCAAGGTCACAGTACGAGGTGTTTTGGGGCTATATGTGCCCCTTTATCAGATAAGTGTACGAAGAAGTACGACTGTAAGCTTGCTTGGGTTTAAAACTTGTGTTGCTACTACAGATTCTGTCCTCTGCTATTTAAATAGCGATGTAAACCCACCAGCAGCTGCAGTCCTTCTGAATAATCCTGTGAGCGAACTTGCATTTCTACTCCTTTATAATCTCATATCTGATGAAGGAGCGTATATAGCCTGGTAATAGGTCATACTAGGAGCTTGTCCTGAAAAATGAATATGTTGTCCTAAAGAAATGACTGTGGTGACTTTGTAGTTTAAAGGGTAATGATGGATTTTTGGCCCCTGTTCCTCTTCCGTTGCGCCTTGTCTCTATATACTTTTTAAAACAACAAAAAAGCAGAAGCCATTATAAAAAAAAAGTGATAAACATAATGGTGACAGAATAGCCTCAAGCTCATCTTGTGTGACATGGATACTAATTGACAATATTAGGAACACTCATTACATAGTAAAGAAAAACTGTTAACAAATGAACAACAAACTGGGGAAGTATTTAGTGGTGGAAAAGCGGCCAGCTTAGATGACCACTTACGTGTCCCCTGCAGTAAGATATTTAGAGGCCTTCAGCTATTGACAGCAGTCAAAGCATATACACAGGTAGAAGGGACAAAACGAGTACATAAGCATTAGATGTGCAGATCCAGAACTATACTGGGACAACGACCTGCACAGTAGCTAATGTGGTCACTCATAGGGGAAGATACAATTTGGATGATGGTCAACGTCTTAAGGTATAGATTGGCCAGAGTTGCTAGATTTGGTCAAACGTTGACACTTTGTCCAAAGCGAGTTAACGTGCATCATGATGAATCACCATGTATCTACTATTCTTAATGGCAAAGTTGAAAGATTTGGGACAAGGGCCATTAAGTAATTTTAGTTGTGAAAAAATTCTAAGAAATTAGAGCATGAGTATCGAGAGGTATTCGTGGTATTCTTTTGTTCAGAAAGGCTTGAGCAGGGTTTTTTCTCAGGCTGCAGGAAGTGTAAATTTAATTGTCAACATGGATCTAGAGTCTCTTGCCCTTAGGGTTTGTCTACCTATGATGTATGCAACCCTCAATGAAGCATCCATAACAGCAAATCTGCAAAGAAATAATGTTACCATAAGAACATATACCGTCTTATGAAGACTAAACATTTGCCTCTATAAGCCACATATTGGTAATGTTTTAGAGTGGTCTTGCCATCCTTTACTAGTCCTGTAAGACTTTATGTTTCTTCCCCATTAAAGGATCTGATTTAAGTTGATATATAAAGGTATATGCTGTATGAAATAGAAATAAATTGGTGACCTTGAAGATTTGATATGCAAAGGCTCAACAAGGTGGTGTAAGTGGTCATGTCAACTCCTGGTGTTTTTATGCTATAAAGAAAAAGTACTATTTTATAATATCAGAACATTTCTGATGTAGGCAATCTTGAAACCAGAAAAGTGAGCATATCACCGAATAGCATAAGGAAACATCTATGTGACCAAAATCTTTAACAATTCTCCACACAAAAGAGGAAGAACACAATTGGGGATAAAAATAGTTGTTTGACACGCGATGGAGGCCCTGGGGGGATAAGAGTGGAAGGAAAATCAAAGAAAAATTGAACATTATTTACTTAAAAACACACACAAGGCTATAAAAATAACACCGTGTGCAACAAACCACCCAATCGGTACAGCTTACAGACGTTTCACGTTCAGTCAAGCCTCTTCAAGGTTTTTTGGGAGATTATGAAAGTGTCTTTATATCCCCCTATGTCTGTCAATCATAATTAAAATACAGACCGATACAAAACACAACCCATAGAACACAAAAAATGTATATATTTTATAAAAAGTATGACCAGTCGTTCAAACCTAGGGGTCCAAAAGCCTTCACCCAAAAGATTGTCTGCTTCACTGTGTATTAGCCTTGTATGTAGATCTGTTCCATCACAATGGGAATAAATACGCAGCAAAATGTATATTTGAAAAATAATTTCCATGTGTCTTTTACATGTGGGATATATAATGGGGAGCTCCTCTTCCCGTTTTTAATGAATTTAAATATTCCCTAATTCTTTTAAATAAAGATCTTATTGTTTTGCCTATATACAGACACAAGGCCATACTTACAGGTCAATGGCTGGACAATAATCTTTTCCCAGTAGAAGAAAATATAAGCCAAAGTGCTACCTATGAGAAATTTAACAGCTTCTGAGAACCAATGAATAGTTGCTCAGACACCTACTATCCACTAAGAGGGCAGATGTCTAATAAAAAATTGCACATTGGATAAGTACTGGTTCACACCATTATGTGGAAAAGCCACAATACCATACAGGGGAGATTGCTTAAATGAAAAAATACTGATAAACAACCACTCACACATCTACTGTCCATGACGGGGATGATTTCTATAATTACAATTACATATAGATCAGGCTTATAAAGGGTGGCACTAATTATATGGTAACATGTGGTGTACCATGCCGGCTTACAACCAATTGACAATGACCTTACTATTTGATTGAACATGTTGCAAAGCATATTTCAAGTGTCCAACACAAAATCCTCACACATTCTGCTCCCTCTGGATGAGAGTGGAAGGCATTGATTTAAAAGACCAATAGAGATGAGGTCTGATATTGAATATGATAAGGGGTCTATCGCAAGGGGGCGTCCATATAAACAGGTCAGATCAAAAGTGGTAGTGTGATTCTGCCTTATATTTCTGTCCATCATGGGGTCATTAGACCCTGAGAAAAACTAATTTTATTGAAATATTTGGACTGCATAATGACTAACCCATATAAGGCTTCCCTTGATCTTGCTGGGTTTTGACAGTGGATCGCATCTCAGATTTGAATTCTTTTTGTGGACAACAACCTTTCCAGCCTTGAGGGGGATAGTGGTTAAATAACCTAAGGATTTCAGCTGTAGAGGGAAACTTGCCACGTACAGAATCTATTCATGGTGTTCACCCAACTTTTATTTTTAGTTTACAACAAAATGCACAAATCATATATTACATAAAACGGTCTTTAATAAAGTTAGAGTATTCGGCTATCAAACATTTCAACCAAAAGTAAATTATTTTAATTAATGGCCTATGTTTTTATAAATCAACTAGAGGAATACAAAAGAATAACCTTGTCATTTCCATTTCTAAAACAAATGTAGTCACAAATTTAAAAAAGCAAATTGGTCTGCAATTAAAAGGAAAAGAGTTTACAGACCGTACGGAGTTGTTGGAATTAACTATTTGAAAGAAAACATGGCTTCCAATAAGAGAGTTGTCGTTTGAAACAATCCGATGCATTCTAAAACTTCTTCTTCAAGATAGAAATCTATAGGAGAAAGTGAAAAACGATGTTGGTTGTTCCCAGTCATTTGTGTGAAAAACTTGGTGCAAGTGAACGGAAATGGTAGGGTTATAAAAAAAACAGGGTTACACCGAGGAAGATCTCAAAGCTTCAATCTAGAAAACGCAAAGCAATATGCCTGGAAATAGAAAATGTGTAACTAAAATGAAAAACAAGTGAGTGGAAGCAGGAGTCCTGAATGCAAGACAGCAAGGTTACAGGAGGCTTAAGAGAACCAATTGTGGAGTGTGGAGGTTTGGATGAAAGGGATATTGCTGATCAATCACCAAGCTGCGTTGTCCGAGGAGATGATGCTGGATTCGGGCCAAGTTCGGGCTCTTCACAGTTTGTTGGATTACTATATTGACAGCTATGTGAAACTTCCTGCTTCTGAGCTGAGTGTCCACTGTGCAGGAGGGAGACTGTAAGTCTGTACACTGGGAAGGTCTGTGCTGCCATCTTCATCTGGCAGCAGTGTAGTATGGGTGCCTGTTGGCTATGGAGGAGAAGGTTGTAAGCAACATGTAAACCCTGTCAGACAGGATCCTCCGTGTGCTATACCTGCAACAGTATATGTGCAGTGAGATTAACCCTGTACAAGCAGCTATGTCCTCAGCTCTCCCTGCACAGTTGGTAGCTGCCACAGAAGGAATCTTGCCAGATTGTGACCTCTGCCTAACAAATTGAAAGTAAAGCCTGTTTCCCAGTAATACTGAGGGAAATTATCTGATTTGCTAATGACCGTTCTGATTTTTTGTGTGGTGGTGATAGGTGCCCTTTAAGCACAGTAATTCATTGCCTTCAACACCTAAAAAATTTAGAAAATGGAAAGGAGCTTGTTGGTAATAAAGGCAGTGTAGTACTGCAACAGAAAAAGCACATCAAGTACGCAAGAAAACTTAACACTTACTGTCAATGAGACTTGTGACCTGAAATACTCTGTCACTGCGGCCTCATAGCCAAAGGAAAGGTTATACAAGGAGTGATCTAAAGGGACGGATAGCTACCTTGTAACTCCTTGTTTAACGTTTCCTTTGGCTATGAGGCCATGGTGAGTATTTCAAGTATCATTTATATATTAATGTTGTTTATTTTGCCATAGCATATTGTACTGTGTGATTATTACCTGGCCTGATATCTGAGAATATATATACTTTTTTGATATTTTTGGGGTGTCATCTGTATATTGCCATTTTTAATGCGTCTTATATATTATATTAATAATAATTATTAATTGTTCTACAATTTAATTATAAAGATATAGGTGTTCTTTGGTTATGGGGGTAATTTTATATAGATCTTTGTATGTTCCGTGTTCTTCAAAACCATAATTGATGGGGTTTGCTACTACAGTCCTCCCTCAACTTACAATGGCCTCAGAATCTTTTTACCATACAATGGTCTTTCGTGGGAAACTGTAATTGGTAAACACTCTCACCATACAATGTCCCAGACACTGCTGATCTGCACATCATGGGATTGGTGGAAGATTCAACTAATTATTGTGAACATTTTACTTGTAAAACATCATTAGTGCAGTGCATGCAGTGATTGGAGGTCCAGTAGGACTTCTTTACATACATGCTTCTACATGCCCCTTTTACGGGTTTTCAAACTTTTATTAGTGAGGTGCTTGCATTTGTTTGGGGGTTAGTACCCTTCTACAGTCCCGTGCAGGTAAACAGGGTCCTTGTACAACCTCTTACATGTTTTAGTGAGGTGCTTTGAAAGTTTTGGGGGTTCTAGTAGCGCCTCTCTACAGTACAGTGGCAGTACTACATTTCCTGTACTCCCTTCTTACATGTATTGTGGGGTTTCCATGCGTGTTTGAGGGGTCTAGTAGCCCCTCTTTTTCAGTACAGTGGGGTTTACTAAAATGACCTGAAATGCTTTTTAAATGTCTGGGATGGGGTTTTTCATTTGGGAAACCATTTCTTTTTTTTGTACATGACCCAAAAAGCTCCTGTCCTCAAATAAAAAGGGGATTTTCAGCTTCCAGCACCCTTTTTCTGATGTTATGGGAAAAAGGACCACTTTATCGGGTTAGTATCTGCTTTTTTCCCTTTCATCTTATTTTTGTAAAATTTTTGGTGACATTTTGTTTTTCGGACTAATTACTTTTTTTCCCAAATAAAACTATAGCGCAATTTTTAAAATGGTTTTTAAACTTACAGTGGTTGTAAAACCCAAAGTTTTTTGTATGAAAGGGGAAACCACTGCATGTATGTGTCCTATGATTACTATTCCAGTAGTTCTAGTTTGTGCAATTTTTTCCCTGTTCTTAAAATCTCCCCATACTTCACTGTTTTGGGTAATTATTTTTTTTTATCTATTTTTCTCATTAAAATGGGGGTTTTTTAAAACTGGGGTTTTTTTTTGCATTTTAAAAGTGTGTATTGTAATACGGGGCAAATGGGTTTTTTTTTTTTGGGGAAACAAATTTTGCCCTTAAAACCCCCTTTATGGGCAGTCTACAATTTGTGTTTCCCGGGTTTAAGTAGTTTTTTTTTGTTTTCAAATCTAAAGGGTTTTGCCTCCCAAATGACCCAAATTTTTTTACCAACTTTCAATTTCAGAATTCTCCTGATTTCAAAATAAAATAATCATGTTTTATGGCGCTGAGCACATTCATTCCACAGTGGAAGCGCTGGCTGTCTGTACCACACACAGCCCAGGTCCTGCTGATCATTGGACCAAGCCACCTAATTGTGTATGGCAAGCCATTGTTTTTATTTATTTATTTGATTCATTTATTTGCCCCCAAATTTGCCAAAACCCCTTTTACAGGGGTTTGGTCCTTATTCCCTTTGGGTCCCTGCCCCCATTGAACTCAAAACTAAATTCCAATTTCCCTATTTTGCATGCCCCTGAGCAAAGTGAGGCATGCCCTGCGCCTTTAAACCCTTTCCCCCCCTCCCCAACCCCTTCCTTTGGGGCAAACCCCATGGCCAAAACCCCCCAAAAAAACAAAAAGACCACCGAGGGGAATTTTAAATGGCCCCCAGCACCGGGTTTATTAAAAAAAATACAAATATAACATTTTTTTATTTAAATTTTAATAAATAACTTTTCTTAATATTTAAACCAACCAAATCCCCAACTTTTTAAAGGGCCCCCCATTGTAAACAAACACCGAAGTGCACCCCACGGGGGCCAGGGGTTTCCTTGGGAAGCAAACAAAACCGGGCCACCAAAATCCCCGAAGGGAAAAACCATCCAACCCCCAGCCCCGTTCCCTGATGGGGGGCCCCAAAACCCAATTACTAAGGGCTCACCCATTCGCTCTTTCGGGGGATACCACCTGAAAAAAACCCCCACCTTCGCCGGGCCGGGTCCCCCTTTCCCCCAAAACCTGGGGAAAGTAAATTTTTCCCTAAAAATCCCCCCAAAAATCCCGACCAACTCCAAAAACCCCTGCCCGCCACCACGAGCGTGCCAGGGGCCCCCCTCTTTGAAAACCCCAGGCCCCCCCCAAGCCAATCCCCCTCTCGTTCCCTTTCTTTACCCAAATTCCCATGGGTTTCAAGACCTACCGCTGTAAAGGAAACCCCGTCCGTTTCCCCCAAAAGGGGCCCTTCCCCCGGACTCCAATTAAAAATTTGAGAATAATACCCCCCCCTTTGGGGGCCAAAAAACCAGCCCCCGAAGGGTTTTAAAATTTAAACTCTTGCCCTTTTCCCACCCCTTTCCCCCGAGCGGGCTCCCCTCCAGTGTCCCGGGAACAAATGTCCGACCACACTATCCCATGCTCGGAAAAAGCGCCCACACCCCAAAAACTTTACCAGTTGTTACTTTCTTGTCAAATCCCTGGGGAAAGACTGACCCCAAATGGGTTTGCCCCCACAGAAAAACCCAAAATTTATGGGCCCTCTGCCCCACCCCCCGCAAAACGCAAGCCTCTGGAAAAACCGCCCCTTTCCAACCGCTTTCCCTCCCCCCCCAACCACACACTGGGCCCCCACCTGCGGGGATAAAATTTGGGCTCCCCGGCCCCGTTTGGGTTTCGAACCCCCGGCCCTTTTCCGGCCCCAATAAAACAAGGGGGTTCCCGGGCCCAAAACGAAAGGGGGGGAAAAGAATAAAAGGGAAAAACATAACTTTTTAAAAAACTTTGAAAAATTTTAGCAAACTGAAACCCCCCCCCCTTTCTTAACCCCTCCCCCCACGCCACCAAGTGGGGACGTATTAAATCCTGTCTGTCCAAACCCCAACACCCGATTCTGCGCACCAATTCCGGACTCAAAACCCCCCCCGGGGGCCTCTGTGGTTTGCCCCAACCCGGGAAGGGAGTTTGGAGAAAAGTTCGTGGGACCCAAAACCTTTTTCCCACCCACACCCCTTTAAAACACCCTTGTAAAATGTTTTAACCGCGAAACAAAACGACCCATCCTCAGGGAGCAAAAGGGGTTCCCCCCGAGACCCCCCCGAAAAGCCCTAAAAGCCCGCATACTTCGAGGGGGGGCCCACATCAGGGCCCCCGGAAACCTTTGCCCCCAAAAACCCCGTCTGCTCTTCCCCAAATTGATCCGTCGGGGGCCCGACGAACCCAAAGCTAAGGGTTGCCTCCCCCACTTAAAATGTCCCCAGTTTAAAAACGCCCCCCCCCTTTGCCGGGCTGGGGGAAAAACTACTCCCCAATCCGAAAGGAAACCGAAAAAAGTTTTTAAAGAAAAAGTAGACGGAAAAAAAGTCAACTCATAGCGGATAAAAGTGACCCCACGGTACCTTTCCCCAAACCCTTTTTCCAAAAGGTGGCAAAATCCCCCGGGACGCCCCCTGCCTGGTTACTCTTTCTCTCCGATAACCCCCAACCCTTTCCTAAAATGAAATTTTAAAGGGTTAAACGCCCCTATCCCCCTATTGAAAGCCAAACCCAAACCCCCCCCGCCCAAAAATTTTAGAGACCCTCGATGCCGACCCCCCCTCTCTCCAACACCCACCCCAAAAAAAAGCAGGCCCCAAAACCCATCATCATTGAACGTCACATCACCAAGGTTCTGGGCCCAAACTCTCCCCAAAAGGGCCCCCAACCCCATTCATAAGAAAACCCGGGTCCCACCTGAAATGAAAAACCAATCAGCCGATCGGCTTCTCAAAGGGGCCAAAACGCCCCAAAGGTGACGGGGCACTCCTTCCGATAAAACCGGGCCCCCGGGCCCCAAAACGTCCTAAAACCTTTCCCCACTGAAAGGGCCGAGAAGAAAGTCCCCCCACCTTTTCTTTTACCCCGGGCACGTGTCCCCGCCCCCCCACGAATTAAAGTCTGGGCAGTGCAGAACCAACACCCCTCGGGTTGACACACCACTGGCGGCGATGATCGGGACAGATTGTTAATTTCCTGCCCCCACTCCCAAGGGTTTTCACAGAAAAAACGAACTCTTCCGATTTCGAAAAAATGCGAGCCCCCGATTTCCACCCCCAACCCCCAATGGGGAAAAAATTCCCAAAAAAGGGGAAATTTTGCATTACCCCCAAAACCCCCCCCAAATTTCCCGGCCCAAGGGAGCGGGCCCCAACCCCTTTTCCCACCAAAAAGCCCAAAAAAACCCCTGGGTGCCCGCTGAGTTGTTGGAAAAAACTCGGGTCTGGGATTCAACTTCCCACCCCCGGGAATTTATGGGTCGGCCATTTTAGTGTCTAAAAAACCTGCCCCCATTCCAGATCCCTCCCCATGCTCCCTGACAAGGCACAAAATGATGAGGCTTTTTCCCCCCCCCCCGCTAAACTCGACTGAAAACCCCCCCCCAAAAGGGGATAATCCGGGGATGCAATTCAGCTTTCCCCCGCAACACTCAAATCTTTCAGCCCGCATTTTTCGCCCTGCCACAACCTCCGCACGTCCGCCTTCAAAGCCAACAACTTCTTTATCGGGTAATCGACTCCATCTTCACGGGGGTCAATGCAGATCCCCAAAAAATTCAAAGCGGCCCCGGGGGCCCTTTCCCTTTTTATCCCCCGCCAAAAGGCACCCCAAAGAGATCCCCCCAACCCAAACGCATGGTCTTTAAAAGGGGACCCGCAAAACGGGGGTCCCCGGGGCCCAGCAGAAAAAAACGTTTCCCAAAAAGAATGATAAAATTAAAAAAACCGGGGCATCCCGAACCACCCACTCCTCAAAATACGCGCAAGAAAACAACACCCCATTGGAAAGGGAACGATCACAAAAAACCCAACCCCCAAAAAAACCCCCAACAACCCAAACTTCCTCGTGAACCGGTAACAATGAAAGGGGCCCATCATTCCCGGGCTTAAACAAAGGAAACCCCGGGGGTGCCGGGGTAAAGAGGCAAGGCCTCATCAAAAGACGTGTTAAACCCCCTGAACAAAAGATTTTTTGGGGAAAAAACCATCGTTCAAAGATTGAAACCCTTTCGGGAACGGGCAGATAGGGAATTTTTAAAGGAAACTTGTTCGGCTCTTTTTTTTTGGTAAAACCCCCAAAGGGACACCACCCAAATCAGAAAAGGGGGGTTTTAACAAAGGGGCCCCCCCATCCCCCCATTTCCACCCCCCTTTGCTAGCTTTTTCCTCCACTACCGAGGGATGCTCCCCCCACGGGGCCCCGGGTTTTTAACGGGAAAAAGGAAAAAACATGAGTGGGAGGGGAATCCGAAAAAACCCCGCTCAAAACCCTCCCCTCACAAAAGTGCTGCCCCCCTTCCGGATTACCTGGGCCCCGAAAAAGGGCCTCCGCGGGAAGTTTCCCCGGGGGTCACCCCCTTTGGGCCCCCTGCGCCGTTCCCCTTTTTTTGCTCGTCCCCTTTTTAACATTTGGAACCGGGGGTGATTACCCCCCCGAATGAAAAGATTTTGAACCCGGGAAAAACCGACCAAAATTTTTCAATTGGCCCCTGTTAAATGCCAGAAAACCCCCCCCCTTTTTACTTCCCCGCTTGTTTGACCCACCTTTGGGCCCGGAAAAAACCCCGGGCCCCCCCCTAAAGGGGGGGCTGCCCAAATTTCGTCTGGGCCATGACGCGAACCACGAAACCCATGTCCTTGTGGTTCCCCCCCGTTTAAAAAACCCCACTTTCCTTCCCCTTTGGGGGAATTGCTCGTTTGAAAGGGGCCAGCCAGCCCCCCCTACCCCAATGCGCCAGCCCTATTGGGAAACCCCAAATAGCAAGACAAAACCCCAACAAATTTTTTCCGGGGGGCCCCTTTATCCGATAACCCCTTGCCCAAAATTGGGGAAAAAACTTGTAGCCAATTTGTGAACCTCTGCAATCAATGCCACGGGCGTTTCCCCCTTCCTCCCCTTTTTTCTTCATCCTTTTTTTTCCTTTGTCCAAATTAAACTTCTCCAAAGGGGAAAAGGGGAAAAAAACTCAAAATTTTCCCTCCTTTTGGCAATTTTTTCCCCAACCTCCCCCCTTCCCAAATGGGGCCCCCCAAGGGGGCCCCCAAAGACAGTAACTTCTCCAAAGCGCCCGAAACATCTTAAACCACGCCTCCTGTACCACCTTCCATCTTTGGGCCGACACCCCTGACGCTCGAAACCCCCAAACCCCCGGAAAAAAGGGTCCCCCTCCGGTCACCACCTGGGAAACGCTGCCCCTAGCCCCAAGGGCGCGGGTGAAACCCAAGCCCCAGCGGGCGACACCCCACCCCGATCATCAAAACGCGCCAACAGCTCCCTCAAAGCCGCCGCCAGGCCCCTTGACTCACCTGAACTCACCCCCGGCCCGACCGACTGCCCCGATGGGGGAGTACCTGAACCCTCTTGTACCCCCCGCTCCGCCAGCGCGCGCAAAATAGGAGGAAACGAACACGACAAACACTCACCGGGCTGCGTGGGGGCTGTGAACCCACCAGCCGCTGTCCTGGAATCTTGCCCATCGAACCGAAGAAAGTCCCGAAGCTCCGCTGCCGTCCTCCTGCCCTGGACCGGGCTGTCAAACCACAATGGGGGGAGGCCGCACAGTCCTGGATGATGGGGACTTGTCGTCCCCTGCTCTGGCCGAGGCAGGGATGCTCCCTCGTCGTCGAAGGAGCCAGCCGTCCGCCGCCCGTCCACGTCACTCTGCTGCCCCATGCCTCCTGGGGACCGCTGCCGCAAGGGACTCCGACGCTCGGCTACCCCCCTGGCCGGCACATCACCAGAGCGGGGCACCGTCACCACGGACCGGACCGGACGACCTGAGGCGGCGGCGGACTGGGTTCCAGACTGGCCCACCAGACCACCGCCCCCCCCGCAAGACCAGCCGGCCTACCTGGTTTCCTCCCGGGCCGGGGGGCACGTGCACTCGCCTGTCGCCCGCCCGCCCGACCCGGAGGGTCCCGGGAAGGGCTCCGCCGGTGTCGGGGGGTCCTTGGGGTACTTTCAGGGCTTATCCGCTGCGGCGGGCTAGCCCGTCGTCGCCTCCTGCCCCCATTGGTGCTCTCAGCCTCTGTGGGAGCCAGCGCTGCGTCCCCGGCCTCCTGCGCCGCTGCACGCACCCATTCAACCCCCCTCGTCGCGATCAGCTGCCGCAGCAGCTCAGCGTGTTCCGCCGCCATAACAGGGGGAGAGCGTGGCACAGGCGTCCTTCACTGCTGCCTCGTGCCGCGCCAATGATTTCGCGGGCGGAAGTGACGATCACGGGACCTCGCGTCACCTCCGCCCCGCCCCCCGACACGCCTCCGCTGACATCCCTAGCGACAGGACCTGCCCATCTTGCCGGGTCATGCCGCGCCTCCCCTATGCCCGGAGGGGGGGGGGGGAGCGTGCGGTCCGGCACGCATCTTAACAAAAAGTTTGCTTGCGATCCAGCAATCCTTAAAACCAGAGTCTGCCTTTATTGACTGAGTAATTAATAAAAAACGTAGCATATCCAGAGAGTAGGTGAACCGCTAACGCATTTAAAAACCCCTCAGCATACTTGCATGACTAAGGCCTCTGGCGTAGCATTGCTATGACTAAGGGCCTTGTACCTGAAACGTGTTTAGAGGTTCACCTACTATCTGGATATGCCACGTTTTTTATCAATTACTCAGTCAATGAAGGAAAACTCCTCTGGTTCGCAAACTTTCTGATTTCTTCGGATGCCTACTACATGGATCCGTGCAGTCTGTGTGCAATGAGGTGGTGAGCTGGCAACAGAATTTTTTGTGTAACCTATCTGTGTATTTTTGGAGTTTGGGAGAAACCAGAATACCTGGAGAAGACCCATGCAAATATGGGGAGAACATAGAAATTCCTTGCGGATGTTGTCCTTGTTGGGTTTTGAACCAAAGACCCCCAGTGATAACCACTGAACCACTGTGCTGCCATAAAAAGACTATGTTCACTCAGTGTCAAATTTTGCAGTGATACGTGCCCGTATTTCACAGGAGAAACATGCATTTTTTTTTTTTTTTGCATGTGATTTTATGTGTTTTCTTTTTGATGCTGTTTTTGCCACCTAGTTTTACATATTTTCATGCGTTTTTCAGTACAGGGAACTTTATTATAATTGATGTGTTTTTTTAGGTTAAGGCTATGTTCACACTGCAGTAATTGCGGGACGTATTTCGCCCCGCAATTACGCCGTGTGTATGTGGGTGGGAGCGGGACGGGGCCCCATAGACATTCGTTATTCACGGCGTGTTTACACTGTGAATAATTGACATGTCACTTCTCTCCCAGCTCGCCGTATTGTGCGAGCAGGGAGAAGAGACGTAATCAGACTGTCCCAGTAATGGTGGGGACTCACCAATAGCCCAGCTCAATTAGGAATCAAAGAAAAGAACACAATTAGGGCCCTACTAAAATATAACTTTTAATAAATACTCCTTAAAACATTATTATTATTAAATAAACTATTTCTAATTATTAGATCCAAACTCTATAGTCTCCGCAATCTCTACATAACAAAGCCTTTGATGGCTTTCCCTATGTTGAACCTGACTATAGAGAAATATTACCTCAGAATGTCACCTCAAAAAACATTTAAAAGGCACAGAGCCACATGGGGACGTCCTTTTTGGGACGTACACTCTGTCCTACATGAGGTGAGAGTATAGGGATTCTCTATAGGGACATTTTGATATCAATATTGGTTCCTTAATTATTGGATGGTGTGAGAATCGCCTTTTGAATCTACTAATTGTGAGTAACAATACATTATTATCCTTGAATGTTTATGGATTTGTATATAATGTTATGTAGAGATTGCTGAGACTATAGAGTTTGGATGTAATTATTAGAAATAGTTTATTTATTAATCATGTTTTAAGGAGTATTTATTAAAAGTTATATTTTAGTAGGGCCCTAATTGTGTTATTTTCTGTGATTCCCCCTAGAGGAGACGTAATCTATAGTTCTCTATGAGAACTGTGGATTACCGTAATGACTGGGACGTATCTCGCCCCGTATTTTGTGCAGTACGGTGCAAAATACGGGGCTAGATACGTCCCATTTTAAGCCGTGTGAACATAGCCTTAGCCTACAAAATATGCACCAAATCAAGCCTCAACAAAATTCTTGGATAGTTTTGGTATGTGACATTCGCTCAAGTATTTTTATGTCTTTTAATGCATCAAATGATGCTTAAAAAAGAAGCATGATGAATTCGTTGGAAAAAAAAATATTTTTTTTTTCTCAAGCAAATGTTCAATGTGTGTTTTTTGGGTGTGAAAATATATTACACAGTTCTCCATATGCATAAACTTTGTACAAGCAATAAATTCGTATGAACGCATGTTTTTGTGATACTGTTGAATCCACAATCTGATCTTGTTCTTGTAACTGTGTTACAATGTTAAAGGACCTGTCACAAGATTAGCCCCTGCGAGGCACACAACTAGTTCAGACTGCTTTTACCAGCGTGTGTCCCTATTCTGTAGGCTTCACACGTTATTCCGATATTTGTGCGCCGTATTGAGCGCACAAACCGCCGTGAAAAGGGAGGGGCGGGCCAAGCGCGCGGGTGTGCCGATCGGCACACAGAAATCATTGTTTACGGCGATCGCGCCGAAATAATGTGCATGTCACTTTCTCCCCGCGGCGGATTCGCCGAAGCGAGAGCTACAACGGATCCTGTTCTTATGATGAGCAGTGATTACCGTTAATTGCCTGCCCTGGTTATGGCGCCGTACTGAAGCGCAATCGGCGCGTCAGTACGGCTGCCAATTTTACAGCGCGAATAACCTGTGATACGTGCCTAAGATGCTGTAATGTTACAGCATTTACCCCTCAAATCTGCAGTTTTCAGCCAGAAAAGTCAGTTATTTTTCATGCTCCACCCACCTGAGGCTAGCCCCGCCCACCTCAACTGATAAACCTATTACTTTGAATAGGTAGAAACATGTGAATAACTCCCAGGTGGGCGGGACTAGCCTTTGGTGGGCGGGGCTAACACCAGCTCATGAATAAGATTTGAGGGGTAAATACTCTAAAGCTCCAGCATCTTACAGAATAAGAGGACACAGCGCTGGGAAACAGCAGGTCTGACACTGCTTGTGCTGCCCTCAGCAAGGGGGGCATAAACCATGTGACAGGTTCCCTTTAATAGAAAATCAATAAAAATACAGTTAAAACAAAAAATATGCATGATGTGACGTCATGGTGCAGATTCCCGTATTAAACAATAGGACACGATAGGTATATTTTATATGTGGATTTTGATAGGTAAAACACAGGTAAATGAGGATTTTACACCTGAAAATTTTCATCGAAAACCTTTTGAGAGCCCGGCGTAAAGGTGCCCGAGATGAAGTTCAGACTTGCCTATCTCTAGGTCTTAAAGCCCAGACGCTAGCGTTCATTGTCTCTCTGTTTTGTGCCAAATCTTAATCAATATTCCTTTGCAGGCCTTTGTTTCATGACTATTTTATGAAGGTGGGAGGAGGTATCTGTAGGGAATCCCAGCGACCTGATGCGTTTGCCTCCTGCTTATGAATGACATTTGCCATTTGTCTCTCCCTCTTTGGCCCTTCCCTTCCAGCTCCTGCCAATCATCGGCATAATGATATACCGGCATCCTTCCAGATACCTATCCCGTCTTTTAATGTAGGATCCTTTAAGAGAGAGGGAGAGCAAGGAATGATCACTGCCCATTAATGTATCATGAGAGACTGAGCGCTTCCTGTTTTGTTCCCCTGCACATCATCACACACTTGCACACCCTCGCTCCGTCTCCTTCCCTTTCTCACATCCACACACCTCCCACCTCAATGCTTGGCTGGGCCTGATCGACTCGCAAAGGAGAAAGCTGGAAAGGAAGGAAGCGACATGGGCAACACACCTTCTCAAGGCATGTCATCCCCTCCCCAAATTGTGCATCCATTCTTAAGTAGCAGGTATTTCTTGAATTGTGTCTTAAGCGGATGGGTCCCCTCCGTGCCAACAAGAAGTGGTGATGCTGCAGATGCTCACCTCTGTGCACAAGGAGATGCTGAGATGCTTGCAGGCACAGAGAGGACCGGGAGGAGAGCAGGGCTAGGGGAAGATAATGGAAGAGCAGAGTAGCTTTGCTTTTAGGATGCCCTCACAAAAGAGATTGTAGCAGCGAAGAATGTAGAGAGGCAGCTGTCAGCATAAGGAGCGGGGAAGGTTTTTTTTTTTTTTCCAGGGCTCTTGGGAACATTCAGCTCTCTGCCCTAGAAACTGTACGCTGGCAACATTATTCTATATACATACCAGCTGTAGAGATGTGTCTGCGAGTGTTTGGGCAATGTGTTTGTTATTGTTCTTATGCAATGTGTGTGTGTGTTATTGTTCTTATGCCAGTATTGCTAATTAAGCAAGGCCACAGAGTCTCGAAGGGGAAGGTTATTAATGTTGCTTCCATTGAATGCTGTCCAGCAGTGTGTTTTTGTTTTTAGACACCTATGTATGACCATAGCGGACCTACCCTTCTAAATCCACACTTTATCGGCACAATTGCTGCATTGACGTCTTTTCTTCCTGCATTTAATGTTTTGTTGTATCGATATATCCATCAGATGACATTTACTGCAACATTAATGTCCTCCCTTGTATGTGGGATCTGGTTTTGTATGTGTTTAGTCTGGGATGCTGGACACAATAAGGCTGAAAAATGTGATAATCCTCCCCCCCTTTTTACAAAGCCATTTTTTGGGTTTTAGTTATTCAGTGATAAAACAAAGAGACTGTAGTGATAGCTATGCAAAGGGCGTTAAGGAGGAGAGAGATGTTCCTGAGCAGAGAGGGACCTGCAAGGGGAGAAAAAAATCAACTTCGAATGGATTTTGTTCAGGTTGCTTTATGACCCAGTTTAAGGTGTCACCTTGGACTGTAAGCTCTTGAGACCATTACGGAGAACTATTATTTATTTATACCTGGCCCTGTCGACTTTAGACTGGGGCAAGAGGGGGAAGTAATGGACACGGAAACAATGTTGTTTTGATAAAATGGCTTGCAAATGTATGTAGCAATTGGATTGACCTCCTCTCCCATTTACTGTACAGATTTACTCCTATTCACGCAGCATGTAAATGTATGAAGCTACCTGCACTGTTCTGCTTTGGAAAATCTGTTTGATCTCCTTTGTTTGTGTCAAGGAAATAGTTCGTGAATTATATTCATTTCAGGACTGATACTTTTGATCTATTGACGTTTTATACAGAATCCTCTAAAAATGAAAATTTTCATGGTGGATTTATGTCCTAGGTCAATGGTCTGCAAAATGCGGCTCTCCAGCTGTTGAGAAACTACAACTCCCATCATGCCAACTGCTATTGCTTATATAAATGCATGATGGGAGTTGCAGTTTTCCAACAGCTGGAGTGATGCCCATCACTGTCATAGGTGATTTGATGGAAAACAAACCGGGTATGACACGTATAGCAGTGCACTCCTGTTTTATGGTGTTTTTGGGATACTGTATATGCATCGATAAGTTTCTAACGTGTCTTATAGGATGACCTTGGTGTAAACTTGCTTGCGTCATGCAAATCGCTGTGAAACATTGCACATATGACTCAGAGTAGGGCCTAGCGTGGAGTTTACTTTGCAAGCAGTTTAGTCAGAGATGTTGCTTGCACCTGGTGCGGCTTTAGCACAGCTTACTATTTGTATTGGATTTATTACTTTCTACTATATCCCATCTAGTAGCTCAGCATATATGGATGGATGTTTATATATAGGGTTGGTATATGTTGGCAGCATGGTGTGAACCATGGTGGCACTGTTGCTTTGCAGTGATGGGGTGCTAGGTTCAAGTAAAACGAAGGACAACATCATCATGGAGTTCTCCCCATGTTTATGTAGGTTTCTTCTAGATACATGGGTTACCTCCCATAGTAAAAAAAACTGGTGGGTGCAGCACAGACAGACAGGCTGGAAGTGACTCCATAATTCTGGTAAGTGGTCACAGGTATCTAGAGCCATGCTGACTGCAACCTACAGCTACTGGAGGATCCATAGAGCCAACAATGCCACCGAGGGGATCTCACGGATGCTCAATTGGGTTCAACTCTGGGGAATTAGAGGTCAGGATAGTACTTGGAAGTCTTGGTCCTGCTCTTCCCAACAATGTCACCATTTCTAGACATGTGATATGTCTCATTGTCTGGCTGGAACATCCCATTTTCTCTCAGGGAAGACAAAAATGAAGGGGTGTATGTGATCTGCCAGGATGGATTCATACCCAAATGAGTTGAGCGTGCCTTCCACATGGATGAGTGTCCCAGAGAATGCCATGAAAGCTTTCCCCAGACCATGCTGCTGCCACCACCAGGTTGTGTTCTTCCAGCAATGATTGCAAAGTATTTGTTTTCTGATGTTTCTGATCTGAAACACCGTCTGTCAATGACACAGAAAACGCGACTCGACAGCGGCGGCCAATTTCTTATACGGTCATGAAAATTGAAGCATTTTCTACTAATTTAAGCAGTGGTTCGGTGATTATCCGTCTGCTTTGGAGCCCCATGACCAATAGGGTTCGCTTAACTGTTTTAGATGCACATTTAGTAGCCCCCTGGTTCATTTTGGAAATAAGCTTCTCCACTGTATTTTGGTGGTCCACTCTCGTGCACCTTCATAGCTGGTCATCTCTCGCTTATTCGCATTGGTGCTATTTGTCCGCTCATGATACTCTCAACACAGCAGCATGCAAGCAGTTCACAAACTATGCAGTTTCAGAAATACCGCCACCCTGAAAGCCAATAATTCTCCCTTTCTGTAGCCCTGATAAAAACAACTCTTTTACTTTTGAAAGCAATGAGGGATGTGTGTGCCGACGGCCTATCACACACCTTATATACCCACCAAGCTAGGGCACCACACATGACTTCCTTCATGAACTACGTGCAGCCGGTGTTGAAAACAGACAGTGCTCTAAATAGTGTGACTTGACTGTGAATTTATGTGTATGTATAGGAAGCACGAAGAAGTAAGGACCGACCCATCGCTCGTGGACTGCAGCTGCCACAAGCGCCGGGTCGGTTCTTTCTTCTTCGTGCTTTCTACTTTACATCCGTCCCTGCCGGTGCCGCGCGTTGGACTCGTAGACCTGCAGCTGCCATGTAACGGGCTCAGACAGAGAGCCCCGTAAGTGATTGCGAGAGTTGTGCCTCTACATTATCAGCACAACACTACAAGGTGAGCACACCTTTGAGACACTGCTTTTATTGTTTCTACATACTTTCACTATTGTGCGCCCCTTCTATTTTTTTCTTTGGCATTCCTATGTATGTGTGTGTGTGTGTGTGTGTGTCTGTGTGTGTGTGTGTGTGTACAACTTCAATTCCCAAAAAATTGGGACACTAAACAAATTGTGAATAAAAACTGAATGCAATGATGTGGAGGTGCCAACATCTAATATTATATTCAGAATAGAACACAAATCACAGATCAAAAGTTAAAACCGAGAGAATGTATCATTTTAAGTGAAAACTATGTTTCAAAATTTCATGGCATCAACAAATTCCCAAAAAGTTGCCGTTTTTACCACAGTGTGGCATCCCCCCCTTCTTCTTACAACAGTCAACAGACGTCTGGGGACAGAGGAGACCAGTTTCTCAAGTTTAGAAATAGGAATGTTCTCCCATTCATGTCTAATACAGGCCTCTAACTGTTCAATCGCCTTGGGCCTTCTTTGTCGCACCTTCCTCTTTATGAGGCGCCAAATGTTCTCTATAGGTGAAAGATCTGGACTGCAGGCGGCCATTTCAGTCCCCGGATCCTTCTCCTACGTAGCCATGATATTGTATTATTATATCGCTGCAGAATGTGGTCTGGCATTATCTTGTTGAAAAATGCAGGGTCTTCCCTGAAAGATATGACGTCTAGATGGGAGCATATGTTGTTCTAGAAGCTGAACATAGCCCTCTGCATTAATGGTGCCTTTCCAGACATGCAAGCTGCCCATGCCACAAGCACTCATGCCACCCCATACCATCAGTGATGCAGGGTTCTGAACGGAGCGTTGATAACAACTTGGGTTGTCCTTGTCCTCCCTGGTCCGGATGACATGGCGTCCCACTGTTCCATAAAGAACTTCAAATCGTGACTCATCTGACCACAGAACAGTTTTCCATTTTGCCACACTCCATTTTAAATGACCCCTGGCCCAGTGCAAGCAGTTGAGCTTGTGGAGCTTGCTTAGAAATGGCTTCCTCTTTGCACTGTAGAGTTTCAGCTGGCAGCGGCGGATGGCCCGGTGGATTGTGGTCACTGACAATGCTTTCTGGAAGTATTCCTGAGTCCATTCTGTTATCTCCTTAACCATGGCATTCCTGTGTGAGGTGCAGTGACGTTTAAGGGCCCGGAGATCACCAGCATCCAGTAGAGTTTTACGGCCTTGACCCTTACGCACAGCGATTGTTCCAGATTCTCTGAATCTTTTGATGATGTTATGTATAGTTGAGGATGATAACTATAAAGTCTTTGCTATTTTACGCTGGGTAACACCATCCTGGTATTGCTGCACTATCTTTCTGCGCAACAATGGTGGAATTGGTGATCCTCTTACCATCTGGGCTTCAGAGAGACACTGACACTCTGAGTAGCTCTTTTTATACCCAATCATGTTGGCAATTCACCTAATTAGTGTTGATTGGTCTTCCAGCTGTTCATTCATATGCTCAAGGTCATTTTTCCAGCCACTTATTGCTACTTGTCCCAACTTTTTTGGCATTTGTAGACACTGTGAAATTTGGAATCAACATATTTTTCCTTTCAAATGTTACATTTACTAAGATTAAACTTTTGATCTTTCATCTATGTTCTATTCTGAATAAACTATTAGATGTTGGCACCTCCACATCATTGCATTCAGTTTTTATTCACAATTTGTTTAGTGCCCCAACTTTTTTGGAATTGAGGTTGTATGTATATATAACTTTTTTTTTTCTACAACATATATGCTTTTATTGTATTAAGGGGCATAATGTGGTGGGTACAGAGGTGGTCGCACCAGGTTTCCCAGCCCTGTATGAAGAGCGTAGCTACAGGGGGTGCAGAGGTAGCAGTTGCTACCGGGCCCTGCAGCCTTAGGTGGCCC
This sequence comes from Phyllomedusa bahiana, assembly GCA_025379985.1. Taxonomy (NCBI): domain Eukaryota; kingdom Metazoa; phylum Chordata; class Amphibia; order Anura; family Hylidae; genus Phyllomedusa; species Phyllomedusa bahiana. Next base: position 47,823 of record JAODAL010002540.1, on the reverse strand, counting down.
AAAAGCCCACCTGTCACATAGGGAGATACTAGCATTTTAAATGGCACATGGTTGATGGGGGGGCCCATTTCATCTTTTGCACTGGGGCCCCAGAGCTTCAAGTTACACCTCTGATGAAGAGACCAATGCTACAGATGATGTGTGGAACTTCAGTTTGCCCTTCTTCTATTTCCAAGTGGGCATTTTATACTTCTGCTTTTGTCCTACAGTTGTTATTCGAAAGGCAGGGGCAAGAAGAGCATTTTTGGTAACGCAAGAAACAAAACAAATGCCATTCTCAGTAGTGAGATTAATGGGACAAATCTATCACCTGCTTATTCTACTACAAGGCAGCAACATTCTGCTGACATCTTTTATTTTTCCAGGATTTATAGACCTGAAGTTCAACATGTTTAATGATTTCAGAGCATTACATCGATCAACACCCTGTAATATTACATGGCCTGTTTTTAAGAGCAATGATTTTGTAAGATGTTAGAATTCAATTTCTTCCTTAGAGAACATTAGGTCAATATATGCCGGGCCCATACATGTGAGTATTTTATATGGTACGCACTGTTGTTGCCAACGACTCTCCAGGGGAAGTCCCAAGTATTTAAAGGGCTAATGTAGTCCAAAATAGTCTGATCTGTCAGATTTACCGGTGAGATATCACTTTCATGAACTCTGATCTTAGGCCACCATTGATTTCTAGAACCAAAGTGTTCTCTAGAGCAATAAAAGACGATTTTTTTCCACTACTAAAAATCCAACATCACATTTTACGCAGTTTGCCACAAGTTTTACTGCAGTTTGTGAATGAACTTCATACCCTGAAATATGCCATGTTCACATAAAATATATATTGAAATACACCCAAAGCAATTTACAATACACTTCACATAGACTACAATGTAAAATCTGCCTGGGAAAAAATTGACGTCCATTCTTTTCAGGTGTATACACCTCGTCAAATAGAAAAGTATAGGAGGCAGAAATCGAGCCATTGTGCATCGTTATCGCTTTGAAGTTATGCGCTTGGAAGCGTTTAATTTCGACGCATTTTGCAGTGTGTACCTGTGCACGCCGCAAAGCATCACATGAACTCCCCCTTAACCTCATGTGTGTATGTTTGCCGTAGCAGAAGAGCATGACAATTGGATTTCTGCTTTAAGACGTGTTCATCAAAGATACCATTAAATGATCTGTTTTTCTTTCTATAATATATAAAATATTCTCTTCTTAGGCTGTATCCACATGACAAGTACAGGCAGTCCTCGACTTACACCGGAATGGTGTAAGTCGAGGACTGCCTGTACTTGTCATGTGGACACAGCTTACATCTGTCCCCTAGTTACAAACGGAAACTTATGGGGCATGCTGACACTTGTAGTTCATATGTTCCACAGCAGATAGTAACTGTGGAACAACAAGTTCCAGCATGCCACAGCAGCACATGAGGTGAAACTGAGGTGAAATCGAATTAAGAGGGACACAGACAGCAAAACAAATGTAAAAACCCTTCCCTGCACTATCCAAAATGACAAATAACCTTTTGTGCTGGAGTTATATTTAATAAACATACCTGTTCAGACTGACATACAAATTGAACTTAAAGGAGTTGTCTCACTACATCGATTCATCTTAACTCAGTCTTGTTTTGTAGGTTTCATTTTTTTAATTCAGGGATGTGTTTATTTGCTTCTACTGGCATGCAATGATGAGTTGAGAACACCAGGTCTGTAGCTATAGCAACCAGTGCTGGCAGCCTATCGGCAGAGAGAGAACAGGTCTGTAGCTATAGTGACCTGAGGAGCTGATGCAGCCCATACAAGAGGGGATATCTAGGAATAGGTAGGACACTGCTAATGGACACATATTGCAAAGTGACTTGTTTTTGCAAGATCTTTAACATAAAAAGCAATCCTGGTAATGAGACAACCCTTCTAAGAACAATCCTACAGCCCCTATCCCATCTCTAATCCAGGAACTGCCTGTATTTTTAGTAGGAATCCACACAGATTCTGACTTGTGTTGTAGTTCATACAGCACGTATTTTCTCAATCGGTTTTTAAGAGTAAAAAAAAAATTAGAACATGTTCATTCTTCTGTCTAATTTCAGGTGCAAATCCACGTCCAAAGCAACATACAAATATTTTGGACATGGATCCACATCCAAAACCCAATAGACATGAATTGGACTCGTTTTCTAAATGTAAATCTGCCAGAATTTCGCTGGAAAAAAATCAACCTGAAGTCCACATGAAAAACTCATCCAAAGAGGTTTTCAATGGTAAAATCCGACAAGTAGATATTACTCGTCGTCTGGATGTAATCTTAAAGTCCGATATAACTGCAGCCAAAAATCTCAGTAGGAACCGCATCCATTTACACGTGTTTATTGCAGATAAGAACATACCTAAAGGCCATTTGCGATATTTTTATAACAACTTTAGGTCTTTATTAACACTTAGGCTCTGCCTACACAGGAAATGTTAAAATGCTGCCCAAAATCCAACAGCATTTTAACATCACCGTACTGCAGTTTTTGGATTTTCCGCTGGCCCAGTACATTGACTGTACAGGAATCCGCTTGAAGATGGAACATGTTGTATTTTCCGGCGGAGGGCCGACGGTTTAGAAATCCCACAGTAGAAAATCCGTGCAGTGTAGATCACAGTGCAGATTTTCTATTGCGATCTATGGACATAGAATTACAGTCGGATTTTTGCGGATTCTAAATACTGAATCGGCTTAAAAATCCGACACTAATCCTGTGCTGTAGAGGCGTAGCCTTACGGGTATGGTCACATGTGGCAGGATTGTTGCAGACCTTTCTGCCACTGTCCTCTCATATTCCTCTGAATGGCAGTTAAAGAAGTGCAAGTGCTGCCTAAGTCGCCACATTCACGTTTATGGAACTGGTTTTTATTCTACAATTTTTTTTTCAATAAATTTTTAGGGTGTCCTTAAGCCTTTTTAATTGGATTGTCTCAGCGATCGCCTATTTTTGTTTTCAATCCTGGTGAATAGGAGACCTCTGCAGATTTGGTTTCTGAAACCAGTGATCAGAGGTGATCACGTAGGGCAGTTGTAGTAGTATGGGGCCACATGTATGAAACGGTTTTGGTCTAAAACTCACTTTGTTCCTCATAGGTTTCTATGGGGAAAAAAGTGAGTTTTAGACCAAAACCGTTTCATACATGTGGCCCATAGTATTTACATGCTGGGTATCCAAATGAAGGGATGTTCATGTAATAGTGGACGGCCTAGATCAGGCATCCTCAAACTGCGGCCCTCCAGCTGTTGGGAAACTACAACTCCCATCATGCATTTATATAATATGTAACAGTGGGAATGATGGGAGTTGTAGTTTCCCAACAGCTGCAGGGCCGCAGTTTGAGGATGCCTGGCCCAGATCCACTAGAATAAAAGTGGCTAATACTTAGTAGCTCTGACTTGGGGAAAGGGTCCTGAATAGGATGCACCATTTTATGATGTCCATTTGCTCCATTAGGCTAGGTCTTCATCGGACAGGTTTACAGTCGTATTTTAAAGCGGATTCAGTATTTAGAATCTGCAAAAATCAGACTGTAAATCATCTCCATAAACTGCAATAGAAAGTCAGAGCTGTAATCTACACAGCTTGGATTTTCAGAGGTCGGATCTCAAATCTGAAATCCAACCAGAAAAATTAGAACATGTTCTATAAAGGCCCATCCACACAGTAGGGTTTTCGGTTGGATTTACAGACAGTTTTCAGATTTGAAACCCGTCTGTAAACGGACTGTCAACCATCTGCATAGACTTTAATAGAAAATCCCTGCAGCAATCCACACTGCACGATTTTTCTGCCGGACGTTTTTTTTTACACCGCCGACATAACAAAAAACTTAGAACATGTTCATTCTTCCACCTGGTTTTCTGACAGATGTGCCTGTCAATGGTTGAGGGGGGACGGGCGAATCCGCAAGCTGCGGACAGAACCGTCCCCCAAAACCATGTAAAAGATGTCAAAATCCGTTCGGATTCTTTAACTCCTTAACGACCGCCCACCGTCTTTTGGCGGCGGGCATTTCAGCTCGTTCGTCTGCAGCGACGTCTTTTGACGTCGCTGCAGACATCGGAGTTTGCGGCGCCCGGTGCCGCAGTTGCGCTGGGATCGGGGCTGTAGTACACAGCCCCGATCCCAGAGCATGTCCTGCGAGCACCGGGTTGCGGAGGAAACCGCCACAACCCGGTGCTTTAACCCTTTGATTGCGGCGGTGCGTTACCGCAACGCAATCAAAGGGTTTCCCCTGCTCTGTCGGGTGATCGGAACGTCCAGTCACCCGACAGAGCTCAGGGAACGGCTGCACAGTCAGTTCTGGGGACCTAGTGTGGCCCCAGAGCTGTCTGTGTATGAAGCCAGTGATTAGGACTCACTGTGTGCTGTCCTAATCATTGCCTGTGTCAGACTGACACAGATTAGCATGTATTAGCATATATGAATATGCTAATACATTACTAAGTATAAAAAATTTTTTTTAAACAGCTCTCCCTTCATGGGAGTCCAAAAAAAGTACAAAAAACCCCATAAAAAGTGTAAAAAAAATAAATAAATAAAAAAATAATAAAATAAAAATAAATATTTTATAAAAAAAATATTGTACATAAATTACACGCACAAAAAAACCTACACATATTTGGTATCCACACGACCGTAATAACCTGTATAATTAATCTAACAAGTTATTAAGTGTGAAATGTGAATGGTGTAAAAAATAAAAAAAAAAATACTGCAATTATTTATAAGTGAACTTAAACTATTCCCCCATAAAGTACAACTTATTTCGAATAAAACGGGGCCTCATACAACTGCATCATTGAAAAAATAAAAAAGTTACTACTGTTTAAATGCAAGGAGGCCAAAACTAAAAAAATGTTCTGGTCATTAACTACTTTTCAGGCGTTTGGCTTAAGGGGTTAAGCAGAATCTGGCCGGTATTCATATATTGCTATGTGGACGCAGCCTAGTCTGCGGGGAAAAAGGCGGATTGTAGAGCTGTTCTATGGCAGGGGGCGCAATCCGAAAGCCGCGGCAATAAACGCGATATACAAAAAATGACTGTAAAATATTGGTCGGATTCTAATTACAATCCAAGCAGTATTTTACACCCTGCTGTGTGGATGCGACCTTAGGGTGCTTTCACATGGTGCGTTTTTGGTGCGCTTTTTTGATGCGTTTATTTGTGTGGTTGTGTGTTTTTTTTTGCAGAAATGCCCCATAGACATTCATTATCCACGGCACGTATACCGCCGTGATAATTGACATGTCACTTTCTCGCCGTATTTCGTTAGCGGGGAGAGGAGAGACGGAATCCATTATTCTCTATGAGAACTGTGGATTACCGTAATGACTGGGACGGATTTTACCCATAGTTCATGCAGTACGGGGCGAAATACGGGCTATAATCCATCCCAAAATAAGCTGTGTGAACATAGCCTTACAGTATATGGGCAGAGTATTGTTGATGGGACTACCCCTTCTTCATGGGTTTATCCTGGACTACAATACAGTTGTACCATCAGGTGGTGTAATCACCATTACTAAAGGTGGATATTATGTTCTCCTTGGAAAGAGAATTTTGTGGGGGTTTTTTTTGTAATTACTGAAGGTTCAAAAAACTACAAACTCCCAAGATGATATGGAGTGGGAGAAACCCCCAATATAGCAGCTACCCGTCAAATATATCATAAATTATGATAACACTACCGAACAATCAAAAATGCCTATAGGTATAATACTTAAAATATAAGCTTTAATAATATCATATAAAAAATCAAAAATACAGTAACCCCAGCAAGGGTAAGGCAAAAAATAATGAAAAATAAAGAAAGGACCAGAAGCGGAGCACCCGCCCCGACAAGGGCGACCCCGCACCAAAACACCCTAATTGACAATAACAGTACCACTAGAAAAACACAAACACGTATCACATAAATAAATTACAGAAGAAGAGACTAACAGACAGAATTGTGACAAAAGCAACCGTGCAAAAAAAAAAAATAAAATTAATAATAGACAAAATGCATAAACATAGAACATAGCAAAACACATCCAACGCGTTTCACCCACAAGTCATGTGGGCTCATCAGGGAACCAACCAAATGTTATGCATATACACATAGATGATAATACATATAGATGATAACGTGCATAGAGGCTATGATAAGCTTACGTCCCTTCAGGTAAATGATGGCAGGTGCAGGGATCCCAAGGTAGCGATCCGTGGTACTGCACATAAAGGTGATGGTCCAAAGATAGAGATAGCAGTTGGCTATCTATAGAAAGAGAGGCAAAAAGCAAGAGGCAAATCATAGGAGGCATTGTACACTAACAGTAGCTGTAGGGTGGGCCCCTAAAATAAACTTCACCAGTGGGCCCAGAAGTAACCCATCTGGTGGGCCCCTTAAACCAACTCCTCCTAGGCACCCCAGTCCGACACTGGGTTAAGGGTTCAGGTTTGATAACTGTGGATAGAGCTGTGATTGGAGAGTTTTGAATTGCTAAAGATTATTGGGAAGCCGCTTGCTTTTCATACACTGCAGGTTACTGGAATTATTCTGTTATTGATCAGTCCCAGACAACTCCTATAACTGTTGCCCTTTAAATGTGCTTGGTCTTACATTACATTTTATACTGATACTCCAAGGTTAAATGAACAGTATAAGAATTTAACTAGTTTTATTTAAAAAAAAAAAAAAAAACTCCCTGGCCATTTCATACTTAAAAGGTCTCCTGTTTTTGTCCTATAATTGTATGCCCTTGCAGCTACTTCCATAACTCTTATCGTTCTTCTCTACACGATATTATTGTTAATTGCTCTGCAAACCAGCAAGTCGCTGCATTATCACTAATTAGGTCAGGACTGTGCAAGGAGAGGACAGAAGCAAAGGTCCAAATATTGTGTCTGGTGAACACAGAGTTATAACTAATAGTTATTATAAGAGCAAAAAGACAAAAAAGCCAATACAATCTGAACTCTGTGGAGACAGTGCTTTTAGTGTACCGTGTGTCGCACCGGATTCAGCGGCCGGGTGTTGCAGTTTTATCGTGTACCGAATGTTGTCTGCGTCTGTCTTTTTTGTCAAGCTTGGCACGACCTGCATCTGACAATTTTGTGGCAGCCGCCCCTCCCCTAATTAAATAGGAGGAATGCTAATTCAAAATAGAATACGTGAACATTGAAAAATTTCCGATTTGTCATCTATGGAGAAAATTGCCTTTGACATTTCAAAACAGTCTGACTCCAGTTTATACGTCTACTCCAATGTGTCTTCACTTGCACAGATTCACAAACCTTTGGTGCTGTTTATCAATAATGTCGCATGTGTTTTACAATGTACAGTGGTCCCTGAAGTTACAATCGCCTGAGAATACAACATTTTCACTATACAATATCCCAGAAAAGACCATTGTATCTCGAAACCACGTTGCCCAATGATCTGGGACAGGCATCCTCAAACAGGCACAGACAGCGGCTCTCCCATCATGTTGGGCACTGCTACGTCCCATCATGCCCACTGTTATAGATTAATGATGGGAGTTGTATTTTCCCAACATCAGGAGATCCTCAGTTGAGGATTGGCCTGATCTTGGACATTAGATGATTGACTGGAAAGTAGGCTAAACAATGATCATTCACACGCGAAACCTATGATTTAAGACGAAAGAAAGTGTTGTGCTTTGCAATGCACAACTATAAAAAGTGAGAGCATTGTTTGTACTGTATGTGAATTCTATTTAACTTAAACTACAACACTAGATGCACCTGTCTCTGCTTTCTATATCCCCTTACATTCCCCCCCCCCCCCCTCCCCTCCCGCTTCCGCTATCAAGTGGTGTGAGAACACAAGATGTTTTGGAACCAATTATCATGAGCATCTGTATTAGGGAATGCATTAATTTGAGGTAGTACTACATGCAATGTAACTTCCTCTTCCATTATTATTGAGTTGTCATTGCAGTGATGTTTGGTATAGAAGCACCTCCTCTACAGAACAGTAATACAATCCCTGTACAGCTACATGTACTAAACTGGGATGAGGATGCAGTGCATTTGCCGTCTATGGCGCCTCTCTACATTACAGTTCAGTATTACATGTCCTGTACTGCTCTTACATGTATTAGTGAGGACATTCAGGTGATTGCGGTCTAGTATCGCCCTTCTATAGTACACGTGTGTACAACATGTCCCATACTTAGTGCTCATGACATTTGTTAGTGCATTGCATACATTGATTTGCAGTCTAGTATTGCCTCTCTACAATACAGTGCTGTACAACAAGTCCAGTACAGCTCTTACATGTATTAGTGAGTTGCAATGCAGGATTGGCTGTCTAGTAGCTCCTCTCTACAGTACAGTGCAGTGCAGTACCTACCTGCCATACTGCTCTTACATGTATTAGGGAGGTGCAAGCAGTGATTGGTGGGGTCGCCAGTCGTCTCTATACAGTACAGTGCGTACTACAGTGTCCTGTACAGCTCTTCATGTATAGGGGATGTGCAGGACGTGATTGGCGGTCTAGTAGCTCCACTGTACAGTACATAGCATTGGGCCTTATTTATGAAACCTGTTTAACAGTAAGGGGACATTAACACGGCGTATTATTTACTGGTCATTTCAACGCAAAAGCAATACTCTTGTGGTGCATATACGCCTGAAAAAAGTGTGTTTTATGACGCGGTCGTGCATCGGACAAAAAACTGTCAAATTTGTCCGCTGCCGTGTAGACGTAGCAATAAAATTTTAAAATTATATCTAATATAATCATTATCACATGTAAGAAGGCACAAGGTGCCGTCCTGGATGGCCAGAACGTTCACCGATGTTCCTGCTCTCGGTGAAAAAAAGCCTGCTAGTGTTGTCGTATTGCAAGGGAACTGGACTTAGGTTAATTCCAGTAGTATGACTGCATAAATAGCGTCCGACATCCTGTCCATTGAATTTATTGAGTCAGTCCAAAGAGTAGGGTGGTTGACTGCTCCCAAGGTATCCGGCCCCCCCCCCCCCTCCCCCCCCCAGGGTTTTGCCAGGCCTACTTAAGGCAGTAAGTCTGGATGAATCAGGAAGAGGTGTGAGCTCCATTCATTGAGTTTTGTTCTGACTTGAGATGAAGGTGGAAAGGCTGTGCTCCTGCCTGCAATCTACCTTATGCCCAATTCCCCCCCCCCCCCCCCCCTAAAAAAGAGCACCAAGCTGGGTGTAGGACTGAACCCAGGGATTCTATGAACTGTGAGTGATACCATGAACTGTGTTTTTTGTTTCCATTTCAAAGAGGCAGTAAGTTTAAGCCGTTTGGATTTGTTATACATATATCAACTGAGTGGTGCAAAAATAAAAAGCCAAAAGTGCTCCCACGTGTGCCGAGGACAATGTATATCTATTACACAGAGTTGAATCACCCAACACACATCACCTGCAGGTCAGCTGTGGCATTAAAACAAAATACATAAAATATTTTATTTCATGACGGCAACACCTGGGTAAGCTTTAGGGTCCTTAGGTGACTATTACAAAGGCCAAATAGTTGTGGCTAGATTATTTTGTCCAGAGCATCTCCAGTCAGCTAGTGCTTCTGGTCGAGTAGTAAGGTTACTTTCTTGCCAAAAGTGGTCCAAGAGTGAACTATTGAACTAGAAACAAGATCATTACATACCTTACATTCCCTCCTTGCTTCTGTTATGAAGTGGTGTGAGAACACAAGGTGTTTTGGAACCAATTATCATGAGCATCTGTATTAGGGCCGTGCATTAATTGAGGAGTACTACATGTCCTGTACTGCTCTTACATGTATTAGTGACGTGCATGCAGTGATTGGCGGTCTAGTAGCGCCCTCTCTACAGTAGCAGTGCGTACTACATGTCCTGTCACTGCTCTTTACATGTATTAGTGAGGTTGCTATGCAAGAGTAAATGGCGGTCTAGTAATCGTCTCTCTACAGTGCAGTGCTGTATTACATGTCCTGTACTGCTTCTATACATGTAAAAGTGAGGTGCAGGCAGTGGATTGGCAGCCTAGCAGCACACCTCTCTACAGTACATTGCGGTACTACATGTCCTGTACTGCTCTTACCATGTATTAGTGGAGGTGCAAACAGTAATTGGCGGTCTAAGTAGTGTTCTCTACAGTGCATGCGGTACACATGTCCTGTACTGGCTCATACATGTATTATGAAGTGCATGCACGTGATTGGCGTCTAGTACGCCTCTCTACAATACAGTGCTTTACTACATGTCCTGAAACTGCACTTACATGTATAAGTGAGGTGCATGCAGTGATTGGTGGTCTAGTTGATACCAATGGTCACTAATGAACACACAATGTATGTTTGCCTATCTAGTCCAGTCCTACAGAAAAGCTAAAGTAGAACAAATTGTTAAAAAGTGACTGCTGGTGATGACAGAAAGGAATCAGAACATACAGGGGTCTGCTGAGCATAGCCTCGGACCAGTCCTGTTCCATGGCAAACCCCTGTCCACTGCCAAAAGCACCTGCAATGTTCATGTGAGCATCAGAACGTGTCCATTTAGCAATGATACAAGGCAGCCTGTTGTGAAGAATCAGATCGTCTTTTATATTATGTGGATGCCAGGGTGCATGTGGGTTGCTTACCTAGGGAAGAGCGAGAATGCACTGTGGGGTGATGGCAAGCTGACAGAGGCAGTGCGATGCTCTGGGCAAAGCTCTGGTGGAAAACCTTGGGTCCTGGCAGTCATGTGGTCAGGCCGATCTCAACACTCGCTGCCTATGTGACTTGGAAGCAACCAAATAGGGTTCATCATCTTCCCACACTCTCTTACCTCACTTAGCCTATTCCAAATGTGTGTGTAAGTGCATCCCAAAAAGATCCATACCATGCTTTTTCCCAGTCCAACAATTCTCCTGTATACACTGGTGCATATTGCCCTCTTTTACACCAAGCAGGTTGACTTCTCCTGGGAAATTGCAGGAGAGGAGTCGGCCCTGAGGGGGTTGAGCGAGAAGCTGGAGGGTTGTGAGACTACCTGTGAGTGAGAGGAGTCGGGCAAATGACTTCTTTTCTCCTCGGTTGCCCTGTGCCGGGAATGCATAGACTCTAAACACGTGACGAGACAACATGTGGACAGAGAGGTAGACTTTTGGCCCACAGGCCAGCTGCCAAAGAATAGGTTGAAGACCAGGGAGTTTTAAGTCACGGTTCCCATTGATCACCCAGCGTGATCTTTTGAGAGACCGCTTGTAATCATCATAACGGCTATTCCCTATACAACTTCAATAAACCCTGCTGAAGCCCTCACTGGTTGAATTCATTGCTCTCCTAGATCACAAGTATTACACATGTAGAAACTTGATATGTAAATTCGAGAGAGAATATAATATTTTCTTAGATTTTGACAATATTTACATTCAGTTGTATGGCAATGGGCCAGGTCCCTGACAGACCCCCAGCTGAGAGCTGCTGTTGGGGTACAATGTATTTATTTTTTCGTTGTCCAATCCTTCTATTTACACTGTACATAAGTGGATGTCCAATATCTATGGTGACTCCCAATCATCTGCTTTATGAAAGTAACATTTCATATAACAAATCATGCTAAAAAAAAATCATATTTTCTCTAAACCTGAATAAATTGTAGGATTCACTGTACAAAAAAGAATAAGGCTGCATTTACACGGATTTTCCAACCTTATTTTGTCTTTTTTTTGGCACGCAGGGGGACAGTATTTGTCCATCATTTGTGAATTCAAGTCTTCCCCCTTCCCACCCACATGTTCATGTTCTGCCCGAAAACCGGGCGGAAGAATGAACATTTTCTAAGTTTTTCGTTACGCCAGCAGTGTCAAAAACTGTCTGACGGAAAATCCATGCAGTGTGGACTACTGAACGGATTTTCTATTAAAGTCTATGGGGGAGCGTTGCATGTCGGTTTTCAGACTGTTTCTAAAACAGCAGGTCATCTGAAAAACCAACCATAACACCCTGCTGTGGGGACAAGCCCTAATAAATAACCTAGTATTGTAACACCACTCGGCTTTGACTACACATCCTAAGGCCTCGTTCACACACCTTATTTTGCCGCGGATTGGAGCCATATTGTGCGCCGTATTTGCGCTGCAGTATGGCTCCAGTCCATCCCAGTCATTACAGTAATCCACAGTTCTCATAGAGTTTGCAGCACAGCCAAACAGCAGTGTGGGAAAGGTTTAAAGCTGAGCATTTTGAGCGAGTGAACGATTCTTTGCGAGTGGTTTTCTTTCAAAAGTGTGATATTTTTCTTTTAAGTGAGGAGACTTGAGATTCAAGACATTAGATTTGGAGTTTTAGAGGGACAGAATAGTATTACTTATTATTATAATTGTATTCAAATATTCTTTTTGTACAACCCATGAGTCCATGTATTGTACAAACTGTCCAGTGCACAACCTGTGAATTTATGCCATCCTTGAGCAACAGTCTCGAGGGAGCATCCTGCTGTGCAAGATGTGTGCACACTGCACATTAAGAACCACGATCCCAGGATCTAAATGTCAAGTGGTTACATCTGAGAATCCATTGCAGCTTGGAAGCGAGCCGGCTAAGCCCACTAGAGCAATCACTTCGATCACTCGTCAGTTGGGTGTAAATACTGGGGAGGGATATTAGCATGGAGGGTTCAGGAACATAAGGCAGCTAGATGGGTAACAGTAGGAAAGAAGGGCAGAGGGAAGATGTCAGGAGGTTAGTCCTAAACGGTACAACCCCAACAAATATGCAGATTTTGTGGATTAGGGGATTGTCGGTTCAGAAATACATTGCTTGCAGGGCAAGACACTACTCCCTGACTGCTCCAGTAAGATGGGGAATAGGATGCATGTCAGTCAAGACAGGTGCAAGTAGTTGGGGACTCCATTATTAGTGGCACCGACAGGGCAATCTGCACCAAGAACCGGAAACAGTGTGTTGTAATACCTTGTGTCCCATGGTTCGACATATCTCGGATCGTTGTTTTGACAGATATGCTGGGTGGTTCTGTTGAGAATCATCTGGACATGTGTCCACATTGGCACCAATGAAAAGTAGAGTTAGGTGGAGTGTCCTTAAAAACGAATTCAGGGACTTAGGCCAGAAGCTCAGGCCAAGGACCTCCAATGTAATATTTTCAGAAATATTGGATCTTTTCCACTAGCCACACCAGAGAGGTCAGCGTGAATTAGAGAAGTGAATAAGAGCTCCACAAATTGGTGAAATGAAAGGAGGGAATTGTGGATTTTGAGAACTGGCAGACTTCTGTCTTGCTACAGACACTAAGCTGGGATTGGGCTGCACCTAAATGGGGAGGGTGCAGCTGTATTGGGGACAAAAATAGGACAGGAATTGGATGGAATATTTTAAAACTATGGACTGGGGTAGGGTAACTACACATATAGCATGCAAGATAGTGAAGATAGAGAGCTGTGGAATTAGGATAAAACAGGGTGTGGAGTGGGAGGGAAGGGGTGTGAGCATTAGAATACAAAGATACATGGATGAAAGGAATAAAAACTGAAAATATCTATAAATTGGCATGCTGACCAATGCCAGAGTCTGACCAACAAAAATTGAATGGAACTAGAAGTATTAATAGCTGATGAAAAATATGACAAGTGGGAAACCTTAGACATGGCTTGGAACGAGAGCTACGACTGGGGCGGTTAACTTGCCAGGTTACAGTCTATTTAATGAAAGGATCGAAAAGACTGTAAAGGGGATGTTTCTTTCACTCTATGTAAAATCCTAGTCCTGTAAGCCCACAACTGCGGTTATAGATATAGGTACAGGTAATGACCACAGTGGAATCATTATGGGTAAATATTACAGTGGGGGTAACAATAACATTACTACTCCATAGTGTTCTGCAAAAGGCCCCAAATATAACAGAACCCATGGAAGATTACTCCTCAGGCAAATAGATGAGGCGGCATCAGAATGAGGTTATTATTATGCGACTTAACTTATCCAGACATCAATTGGAATCTGAAGCTGTAGCTCTCATAAAGTGAAACGGAGGTTTTTTGTCAATAACTAATGATAATATACCTTGCCAAAAGGTGCAGGAACCCACAAGAGGAAGGCCCTTCTAGACCTAAATGACTACTAACCTGACAGATAACAAAGTTTCAGGAATAGGGCAACTAGGGAATAGTGACCATAAATATAATAAATTTCCGTTATCTCTCAATAGAGTTTTTTGTTCAAGAGCCACAAACAACACTGAATTTAAGAAGGCAACTATTTTATTCAGCTTAGGGATGCCTAAAACCGTATTGACTGGGACAAAGTGTTTAAATATGGCAAAATAATAATAAATGGGAATATATGTTAAAAACATCCTAGGCTACCACTGTGAGAGGTTACATACCTTATGGTAATATAAAAATTAGAAACAGGAAAACAAACAAATGTGATCAACAGGGATGTAAAATAGGCAATAAAAAACCAAAAAGCAAGCGTGGTTCACCTACTAAAACAGGTATGCAGTGAAGAGGCAACTAAAGAAGCTAAAGGTAAAAAAATAAAGTGTGTAAAATTAAGATGAAAGGAAGCAAAGCTGGAGACGGAAAGACATATTGCTAATAGCAAGTAAACTAACCCCATAATATTTTTTTAACTATTAAATAGTAAAAAGATTACAACAGAAAATGTTGGCCCTTTGAAAATACTGAGGGAGAGACAGTAGAGGGCGATGGTGGGGGGGGGGGGGGGGGGGGGGGGGGGGGGGGGGGGGGGGGGGGGGGGGGGGGGGGGGGGGTGGGGGGGGGGGGGGAGAAAAAAGCAAACGTAATTAAATACTTTTTTCTCCAAGTATTTACCCGTAGGAGTATGACTTCCTGTTGCACAAGAGATGTGGTAACACCAAACATAAAAGTTTTCTTGTCTACCCCAGGAAGAAGTGCTAGCTTCCGACTTAGGAAGATTAAAATAGAAACAAATCCCAGGTCCTAGATAGGCATACACCCACTAGTCTAAGAGAGTTAAGCTGATGTCATAGATAGCCCCCTATTCTTAAAATTCATGGACTGTCTAATAAACGGGGTATGTCCCAAAGGATTGCGCATAGCAAATGTGGTGCAATATTCTAAAAGGGGTCAAAAAAGTGATCCTTGAAACATAGGCCAGTAAAGCTAACCTCTGTTGTAGGTAAAGAAGTTTGAAGGTTTCTCAGAGATGCTATCGCTGTAGTATCTCACTGAAAATAAAATGTATAATGCCGTTCCAGCACGGTTTCATGAATAGATATTCCCTGTCAGACTAATCAAATCAACATCTATGAGTGAAAGTCAGTGCTAGACTGGATCGGGTGAGGCACTGGATTCATATATCTAGATTATTCTAAAGCATTTTAAATGATACGGTGCCACATAAAAAGGTTGGTAATAAAATGAGAATGCTTGGACTGGGGGAAAATGTGAGTGCAAGCGGGTAAGTAACTGCTCACTGATAAGAAAAACAAATGGTATTAATTAACGTTACATACTCAGACTGGAATCGCAGTTACAAGTGGGGTACCACAAGGGTCAGTATTGGCCCTACCGCTTTGAACATTTCATTAATGATCTTAACAGGGAATACACAGTAGAAAATCGATCTTTCAGACATACAAAGCTCTGTAAAGTAATCAACACAATGAGTATAATATGATTATTACAAAGGAACCTGTATAAGTATTGGAGGCCTGTGGCAGTGGAAAAGGCATATGAGGTTTAACACTGAAAAATGCAAAGTGTATGCCCATGGGGAAAGAGAAATCCATTACATGATTACATGTTTAAATGGAAAACCACTGGGTAAAAAGTGACATGGAGAATACTATGGGGAATCCAGGTGGACATAAACTTAAGTTGTAGCAGCCAGTGTCAGTCATCAGCAGCCAAAGCAAATATGATCATGGGTGCATTAAAAGGGCATAGATGTCACATGAATAGAACATTAATCTCCCATTATTTCAAGTCACTGTGTTAGAAACCACACATGACATATTGTGTACAGTTTTGGGCACCAGTGCACAGGAAAGTACATTGTAGAGCTTGAACAGGTACACAAGTGGGGCACCAAGAAACAATAAAAGGACTGAGTGTACTACCGTACACAGAAAGATTGGCAAGATTTAGTGTTATTTAGTTAGAGAAAAGAAGGCTTCTGGGGGAACATAATAAATATGTTTAAATACATCAAATGTCAAATAATACAGAACTCTCCAATATTATTTATACACAGCGGCTGTATCTAGAACAAGGGTGCACCTTTACGTTTGAGGAAACGAAAGTTTTCTACAATAAACATAGAAATGGATTCTTTAACGTAAGAGCAGTGAGACAGGGTACCAACACTACTGCGGAGGAACTGTCTTGGTGAAATTCAATAAACTGTAGTTCAAAAAGGGTTTTGAATGCATTACTGGAGCGTAAAAATATAACAGGTATAGTGACTAGATTCAGGATAAGGGGTCATTGATCCCAGGGGATTTTTTTCGATAGCCAGATTGGAGTCAGAAGTGACTTTTTCCCTAAAATGAAGTGCTGCCCGAGAGATGGTGCTTCTTCTACCGTCATGGGGGTTTT
This sequence comes from Phyllomedusa bahiana, assembly GCA_025379985.1. Lineage (NCBI taxonomy): Eukaryota > Metazoa > Chordata > Amphibia > Anura > Hylidae > Phyllomedusa > Phyllomedusa bahiana. The sequence goes on along the minus strand of JAODAL010002540.1, from coordinate 31,240 downwards.
GCCTCCTCTTTATCAACACCTTAGCACAACAGGCTGAACTAGATGACGAATTGTCTTTTTTTAGCCTTACAAACTATGAAACTAAGGTTCCGACGCTCCACCCCGCTCAGCGAATCCGCCGCGGGTGAATAAAGAGAATGCACACATATTAACGGCGCGTTACACGGCATAAATAATAGCATTATCGATAGTGCCGACGGCAGCTCCCCCGCCGAGTTTCACCCCCATCCACCGCCCCTCTAATCAAGCCGAAACTGCGGGCGAAATCCGTCCCTCAATACGGCTTTGAATAAAGCCCATATGAACACTGCGCTTATGGTAACATGAATGAAAGGGCCAGGGCTACCATCAATAATTTCAGAGACCCATACAGCAGTGCATCTGTGGCTCCTGTCCATTACCTTTTCCTATCGTGCACCATGTCAGTGGGTATCTTTTTATAAAATTTGACTAGGGCCCCTGACGGCAGTACTGCCCATACAGCCTTTATGTAAACCATATTGCTCAGTGTAAGGGTGCATCCCCACGGCATAGGACAAATACTGGCTGCGGAGGGGACGGCTTTTCTCCGCGATGAGCTCCCCCTTCACATTGAGAAGCACAGATTCCGTCCGAGAAACCGACGGTAAGATGGTCTGCTCAATTTTAGTCGCCGGGACCGCCCGGCAGCAAAAACCGCCGGGAACGGAATCCCGTGCCATTTGGGACTGCTGCACTTGTTTCCATAGAGCACAATTGTGCTCATTTTCTACGGTTTATTCATGCATTGAAAAACCGCAAACCGGCTGAAAAACCGTCCGAAAACCCGTGCCGTGGGGACATGCCCTAAATCTTATGCAGAATTCACAGGGCTAAGAAAAAATAAAATCAATACATTCAGCTAAACCTTTCACGCCTCCATCTTGTCCGTCTCAGGTTTTCATTGTCCTGATACTTTCATCACTACGTCACTTAACCTCTGTGAACTCTGTGGAAGTTAACATTTAGAGACTTTGTATTTTTTTTGTTTAAAAGCTTCTTTGATTGGAGAGACGAAGCCATTAACACGATTACCTCTCTGTGCTTTCCTCTTTCGTCTATAATATCCATATGATGTCTACTCGCGCGATGCATTCAGTGCAGTGTTTCATTTGGTTTATATAGTTATTTACAGTTTTTATGGGGTGATAAGCAGAAATGCTGTTTCCCCTGCATAGAACAGATGAGACGCAAAGCTTTTTTGACATTGTGGTACATGGTGGGACGGATATCAGAAATCCTTAGAACAAAAGACATTGCTGTGCTCATTATTGCTACAGTAACTGGAGACTGCTGTTCATTTGGTACAGTGATCAGCATTGTGCACGGAGGACAGAAGACAAAGAAAGCTGAAGGTTTGTCTTGGGTACTATTTGAAGAATTTAGGAGTGGAATCGTCATTGAATATCCATTAAAAAGACACTATGTCCCAAATAATAATAATTACACTTACATATGATCAGCATCTATTAATCACTAACTTCAATTAATCAATTTCTGTAGAAGGTGCATGCATAAAGCTATGACTAAGGCCATTGTTCCATCCGAAATGCATCAGCATTAGGGATTGAGCTTTTTCTAGAAATTGTTTTAAAAATGGATTAAAGTTGGTGGTTTTAAAGAAGCAAAACTACAAGAGAAGCAAATATGTCTTCCGGCCAAATAATATATAAAATATAGCTTTTATTAGTACATCTAAAAAAGGGAAGCCTAAAAAGTCCCTAGAAATGACGCTTAGCATGGAAAACAGGGTAGCCGCCCCTACAAGGGCGACCCCGCTCAGGAAGCTACCCTATAAACCCCTACCAAATCCCTAATACGTAACACTAATTTGGCACAGGGAATTATTCCTCCAGAACAATGTCACAGAGGCTGCACAATGGTACATATAAGAAAACGTTAATCATATCAATAGGTATGTGACAATATCATTAAAGTGCAAAAGTTCCAACGCGTTTCCCTCATGGATGATATGGGTTCATCAGGGAACAGATTATCAAACAATGCCTACACAATACTAACTAAATAATAGATAGAAGGGGCTTACATCCTTTAAAGAGCAATAATTCCAGTAGAAACCGGTACCGATGTGATGCAGTGGATCCTGTCAGTACATAGTTACATAGTACGGTCGAAAAAAAGACACGTGTCCATCAAGTTCAACCAAGGGTGGGTAAAATATGGGTGAAGGGAGGGAGACAGAGTTCAAGCCCAGCCTCCCCACTGGTTAATGCCCTGTAACCCACAAGGCAAGAACCAATCTGCTCCAGGAGAGGCCCCATCTCTGACCCCAGAGCTTCCACCAGCCAGGATCTAGAATTTTACATAGCTACGTACGCATTAATATTCTTTAGTTCCAGGTAGGTATCTAAGCCTTTCTTGAAACTCTATAGTTCCTGCTGTGACCAGCTCCTCAGGCGGCTATTTCATAGATTTACAGTTTTTACAGTGAAGAACATTTTTCTCCTCTGAAGATCAAATCCTTTTTTTTTCTAGCCGAATGGATGTCCCCTTGTCTTTTGAGGGGGCTTTACATGAAATAATTTTTCCCCATACTTTTTGTAGGGGCCATTTATGTACTTATACAAATTAATCATGTTCCCCCGGAGCCGTCTTTTCTCAAGACTAAATAAGTTCAATTCTTCTAACCTCTCCTCATAACTAAGATGCTCCATTCCCCTTATAAGTTTGGTTGCTCGTCTTTGCACTCTCTCTAACTCCATTACATCTCTTCTATAAACTGGGGCCCAGAACTGAACAGCATATTCTAAGTGAGGCCGCACCAATGCTTTATACAGCAGTAGATACAGGTCCTGCTGGGTGGTCAGACAGCAGTCTGATTTTAAAGAAAAATTAACATGAGCTGGGCCACACAATTTCTTGCTTGATACTGGTCGCCCATTGTCATGCGGTTGACCCGTGTTCCTGTCCAATAGACTGATTTCCAGCCAGGATAGCCGCTTGCTATACAATAATCTATTGATGACTACAGCAGTCACCTAATCGACATTTTCTTGCATGACCACGATGATTTTAGGCTGTTGCCTGATTCTCCAGGCTGTCTGCATTGTGTGAGGAAACTGACCGCTGCTCTAAGTGCATCTTGCGGTTCAGATGAAATGGGTTTTAAACAGGACCTGTCAGCATTCCTGATATGTCTGCTTTAGCAGAAACTTTCATTTCCCATAATATAACCGTTCAGCAGCATCTGTTCTTTAAACCAGAAAACATTTTCGCTCAACAATCTAAAGTTGAATTTCTGATCTGTTCACCTATGTTCACAACGTTTCAGATCCTCCACGGAGAGGTTTTCATGCCAAGTAAAACAGTGCTAATGCATAGAAATAAACTTTCCCCATAATGACGCCATAAAGGGGTATCCATCTGGCAAAGAGCAAACATTTCAATAAGATATGCCATACCATCATGATTGGTGGGAGTATGACCCCTGGGATCCCCACTCTTTCCTAGAACAAAGGGTTTTCATACCAACATGGTACTACAGGTAAACTATGCAAAAAAAAATTCTTTGGGGCCTTTTATTGTCAGTACCAACTTTACATCTTTAATATTGCAATACTAGTTCTTCGTGTCATGTTGTTATTGTCATACTTGCATGCATTTTATACTATATATGCAGCTGGGATCCATGGACTTTCTGTTGCTTTATCCTTAAAGGGGTTGTTTCACTACAAGGATTGCTTTTTATGTTAAAGATCTTGCAAAAACAAGACACTTTGCAATATGTGCTCATTAACAGTGTCCTACCTATTCCTAGATATCCCCTCTTGTATGGGCTGCATCAGCTCCTCAGGTCACTATAGCTCCAGACCTGCTCAATCTCCCATGATAGGCTGCCAGCACTGGTTGCTATAGCTCCAGACCTGGCTTCTACTGCAGCCTAGTGGAAGCCAATAAACACGCCCCTGAATTCAAAATGAAACCAAGAAAACAGGACTAAGGTAAGATGAATCATTGTAGTGAGACAACCCCTTTAATCTAGGGGTTAGATCGGAGGCATGGACCTCTTTATTCTAAATGGGTTTTGCACTGGTTCTCTTATTAAAAAAAAAAAAAAAAAAAAAAAAAAGTGTATTCCGAGTAATATAAGACACAGATCAGACAGTAAAGGGGTTTTGGCACCCCGTAAAATCTTTTCTGAGGCCAGCTCGTAGCCCACAGTTTGCGACAAGCTACCTAAAAGCAGAGAAATTTTAACAGCATTATGGACCCACGGGCATAACACTGCAGTGGGCCCTTCCCGAATACAAGACCTCACACTAGGCCATACCTCTAGCCACCCCCAAGCACCCCTTTATACACCACTTTGTCTGGACCCCGGCCCCCCTGCACCCTACAGGACTAATTGGCCAGAGCGGGACCCCAAAGGCCCCTTTCTCCCCCGTGATTTTTAATGTTTGCTTTTCCTAAAAAACACAAACAAAAATAAGCAAACCACCCAAAGGGGGATCCAGAGTACTTATTTTTATTCCGGGGAATTAATTACTCCCTGGGGCCCTGGGCAACTGCCTAGTGTGCCCAATGGAAAAGATGGCCCTGCCTAAAAAAATGGGGAGATGACTGTGTTCCTGCAGCTCTCCCCCATTTAGGTTTATAGGCGGTCCGAATATATCCAGCTATATTCAGGACTCCCATTGTAAATGAACGGGAAGAACTGTACAAGCATGGCCATCTCCCCGTTCTCTTAGGCCAGATTGTTGTGTATTGTAAGCTGGACTCAGAAAGGATGATACAAGGTGGCAAAACACTTAGGGCTACATGTATGAACGGGGCTGCACCAGTTTTTCGGGGTGTATTTTAGCCAAAAAGAATGTATGAAGGGCCCCCCCCAAATTTTGGGTCGTAGTGCTCGGTATGAAAAATAAGACACTTTTTGTGCACCAAAGTTTGGGGGGGGGGGGGCGGCATAATTTTAAAAATTTGAAAATTTTTATTCTTAAAACCCAAAAATTTGGGAAAAAAGGGTTAAAAAAAACCCCCGGGGGAAAGTTCCCCAAAAAGTTATTTATACCTTTTCTTTTTAACCCAAAAAAACCCAAAATTCCCACCCACTTTATTTTTGCCCTTTTAAAATTCAAACACCAACCATTAAATTCCCTCCCAATTTTATTTTACCTCCCTTAATGATATAAAAAAACCCCCAACCCCTAAAGGGGGGACCAATTTGGTTATTGGGTTCCTGGGCCCGTTTTTTTGGAAAACGCCGCCTTTGGGGAAAAAAAGGCCTGGGGAGTTTTTTATTCCCAACCCCCCTGAAGTATACCTAGGAAAAAGGGTGGTGGTGTAGCCAAATTTTTATTCTCAAGTGTTTAGATTGAGAAAACGCCGCCAGGTTGTTTGGGGTAAAAGATTTGGTATTCTTCAGCCCTTTTGTAACCGCAGAAGAAAGAGGGGAAATTGTGAGGAGTTGGTTGGGGGTTTTCCCCGGTTTTTTGGAAAAAAACAAACCCGAAGGGGTAAAGGGGGGCCTGGTAGATTGTGGTTTTTGCCCCCCGCCCCCTTTGTTGTTTGGGAAAAGGGGGGTTGGTATGCCGACGTGGGATTTGGACACTGCCCCCCCTATGTTGGGAAAAAAGGGGGGAGGGGGTGCCAGCCAGACGGGTAAATTGGGGGCTCATTTGGGGGTTTTAGGGGAGAAAAAGGCCGGGGGGGAAAAGGGGGGGCCCCGGGGGTTTGTTTTGGGGTTTCACGGCGTTTGTCCCGCGAAAAAGGGGGGCCGGGTTTTGGGGGGGGGGTGGGGTTTTTTTTTTCCTCCTGTTTTTAAAAAGACCCAGAAAAAAAGGGGGTTTTGGGGCCCCAGCCAGAAGTTTTTTCCTTTATGGCCCCGGAAAAAGGGGGAAGGCCAGACCGGGTATGGGGGTTACCGCTTTTTTTGGGGGCCCCCCAACCCCCCTGAAGTTGAGCGGGAATGGCTTTTACTGCTGGAATTTAAACTGAAAAGCAAAAAGGGGGTGCCCAGAATTTTATTTTCCCCTTTTTTTTTTTTTAAACTTGCTCCATTCCAGCACAACCACCAGTGCAGTCTGATGATGATGTGTTCATTGTTCACGTGATCCCACATCGCAGGCCGCAGCAGTCTCTTCCATATGATTGCTGAGGCCTGTGACGCCACGTTTCATGATGTGATACTTGGGGGCCATTAAACCAGCAGTAGCACTGGAAAGGAGCAACTTTAATAGGTACATTTTTTTTTTTTTCTTTTTTCTGTTTTAGAACATTTCCGACCGGCTGATTTTAAGCTTTTTTTTTTTTTTTTTTAAAGAAAAAAGTAAAATAGAAATCCCTGGAAACATCTATTATTGAGAAATGATCAGTTTTAAAATTTATTGGGGAATTTCCCCTTGCTGCCATCCTCTGGAGGCCTCTGCTGCTCTGACGTTTTACTTCTGACAGGTGAAGTGTTGTCAGTAAAGATTTCGCAGTTCTGTTCCGGTTAATCACAGTCATGGGATGTCGCATTACTATGAATGGAATTTCACTGTGGCTAGGAATAAGCCAACAAGCTAGCATCACTCTGCCACAATTTCGATATCCGAGTGCCTGTAACCAGCTGAGCTTGGACTGGAGCAGAATTTCAGAAGAACATATTTTTCAAAACTAAATATATTTTTTTTTTTAATAAAAATGTTTTTTTTGTGTCTCTGCTAGAGTCCCCGCCCCAGGTCAGTGTCTGTAATAGAAAATGCTTCACCTGAAGGGTAGAGTTCTTATCTAGGAAAAGCAATTATATACTTTCCCTCTGCCCCTGCTGAGTGAGGTGCTCACAGTAGGGCCCAAAAATTGTGGTGCCAGGCGCCGAAATGGTGGATTGGCCCCCCCTCTGAGGCCGGGCTTTTCCCCCCACCATGCAAAAGGCCCTGCACAGTACTTTGATGTGGGTACTGAATGCAGCAGGAGTGGGCGGCCACAGGTGGTGAAGCAGGAGCAGCTGAGCCAAATACCCAGCTTAGTTTAGTGGGAGTTGTTCTTCACTACATTGCTGAGTACAGGCACGTGGAGGGGTTTTGGGATGAGGGGTTTCCCTTTGCCCCCCAGCTTGGTCCTGCCCATATTGTATTGTATATTCCTGTACAGCACTTCAAAGTGGACACTGACTGTAGCAGGAGCTGCTGTCCATTACACAGGTGAGTGGGTGGGGTGGTATAGTTCTCCCCATACCTCCCACTTTGTCCCAAAGGAAAAACAAGGATTTTAAAAACGGTTTCAAGAAGGCCTAATTTACCTAACATTTTTGTGGCTCTGTTAATGGTATATGTTGAGAGAACTTTTTCACAGTATCCCTGCAAAACCTCAGGAAATTAAAGGGGTTGTCACACTGCACAGATTTGCTTTAAATATGTTGGGACTGTCAATTGAAGAGTTTTTCCTAATAGATTACTTTATATTTTGGACTTTTGTTGCGGAGATAGGATAGATGTTACCAGCTCTGCGTGCACACATGTCTCCCTAGGTTACCGACCTTCTCTTCCCTTCTCTCTCTGCTCTGTCTGATCTTATAGCTAGGATGACGTCACCAAAGGTCTGGCTGCCGGCAGCTTGAGAACAGTGTTGTCTCAAAAAAAAAAAAGTAGTTGGCTGTTTTTGTTTGTTTTTTTGGCTCCATAGCTCTCTTACTTTTAGATAACATCTCCTGCTTTCATGTCAGTGCTATTAGAAGAGCTGTGAATATGGAGCTGATATGCTAATTAGTGCCATATAACCACTCGCAGTCTGACCTGAAAGAGGCAGGATGCATGAATGTAAAACTGCTTTTGGCTCAGTGAAACAGTGTGATGAGACAACCCCTTTAAGGTCAGAAAAAATATTTCCATGTTTTTTTTTTTACCCCACAAGTTTTTCTTATTATTGATTTCCCTCCTGTAGCTGATATATGAGCCCTAGTTACAGAGGATACGCCCCGGACGATCTGGGGCTGGAGCCGACTCTCCCCTTTTCAAGCTATAAATTTTTTGCCCCTATTTCTCTTGCGCGCACACTGCTGCACATATTTCACCTAAACACTGCAACCCCCTCACTGACTTCCATGCTTTGTCCCCGACTCCCTTTTCCCCCCGTTACTGATTACGGCTCCTCCTTTCTCCTCCCATTTGTGCGTGTGTGTAATTTACCTTGAACCCCGTGATGAATTATAGTGACATCACAAAGGTCCTTTTAGGCCAATTACCCTTACAGTGCAGACAGGGATGCAGGGTTCTCTGTAGTTTTGCCGCAACTTGCACAAAATCCCCACAAAATACAGAATAATATCTGCAACACCCATGATTCCCGCCAAAAATTGGTGGCAGAAATATATTATATAATTTTTGTGAGTTTCAAACCTGGGTCAATCACAAGTCCTTCAGGGTTGAGCAGAGGCAGATATCTGGTGAAAAAAGGTTTTTTTGCTTCCTGTGTTTATTGCACCAGCAGAACAAAAAGGATGGCAATCATGTACAGAAAACTTAAACATAAAAAAAAATCCTGCTCGTCTAGCACTTAATATAAATAGGTGTAGTTCCCTCACTTGCCCCCTTTGGGGGGACGGTGTAGCAGACATGGCGTCCCCGAGTGTGAAGTCCCAGCCCAGAAGGTAGATGGAGGTACAGCCGATTCAGTCAGCCTACCGTGCTTTAACAGCGGGGAAAAAACCCGAGTGGACCCATGGGGGTAAGCACCCCCCCTGCTCTATGCGTACTCCCACTGAAAGGCCGACCCAGGAATGGCTGGTAGCCGTACTAACAGACAACTTAAATGTATGTCGACAGTCTGTACTGCCGACACCTATTTAACAATGGCCTTTCACTCCACCAAGGCTCCTTACCTTGGTGGCATGTATCTTGCTCTCTCCAGGCATACACCCAGAACAGACCTTCCCAGCTGTGGCCTTAATTATAAATATATAATTATATATTTATATATATATATATATATATATATATATATATATATATATATATATATATATGTATTCTATTCCATGGACTGTAATTCATTCATTCGTTGCTGCAGAACATACAAATTGTATGGGGAATTTCCGATCTACAACATGTTGACAATATGAAATTGACGGTTGCTCCCATTGTTCCCATTTAACAGAGGAGCAAGGCAAGGAGTTAGCAGTGGCTATATTAGTTAGCAACTTACGAATGTGCACCCCTCTCCTGATAATTGGAAGCACTGCAAAATTTTGCAGACATCATTTCACCTCCCTCATGCAATGTTTGGATTTTGTGCATGTACCGTAGCAATGGGTGGCAAGTCGCTACACTGAACAAATTGCTGAAAAAGCATTGAAGATAATAGATGGCTAAATATGTATTTTTTACATTAAATATAAGCCTTTTTGTGAAAATGACTGATTCCCCCCCCCCCCAACTGCTATTGTATTAGTGCTCTCTGTGAGGGCTTCTTTGCTAGTAGAGAACTGAAGCTCCACTTACATTATGCACATGGTGAATTCAAGCAAACAGTATATGCTGATTACACTATTAGATTTAGATTATGTCGACACACCGTGGTACATTGGGTCCCTAGACAGATTTCTGTGTTAAGGAAGAAATTGTAACCTTAATAAACTACTGCTGGGAGAGTTTTGCTGACAGCATTGTCCAGATAAAATATTGCGTACTGAGACAACGCCTCCAGGGCCTGTTATTGAGAAAAATTATATAATAATCTTTGTTCGTGTTTTCACCTTGAGTTGTTTCTGAAATAAAATAATCAGCTGAAATTGGAAAACCGAGTAGATGTAAAATGAAGATGTAAACCTAAAATTCAGCACCGGAATTCTGGAGGAAGCCAAAGAACAGGACTCTCTAGCGCTGTCCAGACTGTGTGGGCACCTGTGACGTAAGTGCTCTGTAGTTGTAGCCAATAGCTGCAGAGTACTGGCCGAAGGGGCTCTGACAGCCATGGCTGCCATTTTGTCTTTCAGCAGCTGTTTTGCATTGGGAGTCCTGGTACATTTAATTACTAACACTCTTTGGGGCATTTAAGTAGACTGAAAGGTCAATGTAGGTAAAGTTTGAAGGGGTATTAGAATCTAATTGCCTACTTATTTAAAGATAATTTAAGGTAACTGAACATTCTTAGCAAAAACATGTCTTTTTTTTTATTAATTTCATAGATACATCCGGTTATCTATCCTGCTTATTAACAGGCGGTTTCCTAGGTTGCCGACCATCTCTGTGCTCTAGAAGCTATGTCATGTCTGCAGAAGGGGACTGGGTGGCTAGGGAACAAAGATGGTTGGTAAAATGAGAAACCATCTGTAATTGAACAGGATAGATAACCTGCTGTATCTTTTTTAGATGGCGCAAAATTGGAACAGAAATGTATTTGGTAATAAAGTTTACTTACCCTTTTCTTATATGTTTAAAGCTAATTAATGAGATTGGAATACCCCTTTAACTTACGACAAGCGGCAGCCTAGATGTGTGTTGGCAAATGAAATATCTGTAAAGCCCTAAGCTCTGATAGTATTCATCCATATATATTAGATAATTAAGTTTGATAATTAATAGTCTGCTACATTTAATTTTCTTAGATTAATTTTTAGCAGGGTCAGTTCTGCAGCATTTGTACAATACATGTCTTTACTGTTAAATAACTTTGTGGATTTACTGCAGATAAATAAGCTAGTCATGCAGTGAAGGAAATAATTATTTGATCCCTTGCTGATTGTATAAGTTTGGCCACTGACAAAGACATAAACAGTCTATAATTTTAAGGGTAGGTTAATTTTAACATTGAGAAATAGAATATCCAAAATAAAATCCAGAAAATTACCGTATATACTCGAATATAAGCCGAGTTTTTCAGCACAAAAAATGTGCTGAAAAATCTCCCCTCGGCTTATACTCGAGTCACTGTCGGCACTCAGACGCTGCGATGGCCCGGCGCCGACAGGGACGCTTCAGTTATACGCGACTCCTCAGGGATCGCATATAACTGAAGGCCGAGTGAGCGCACAGTGTCCGGGCGCTGCGCTGGCCCGGGCACTGTCCGCGATCCCTTCACCTATATGCGACCCCTCCGGAGCGAATATAGGTGAAGGGATACCACTGCGGGGCACAGAGCGAGCGCTCCCTGCGCCACAGTGGACTCCGGGTGGCCGCAGACTCGCGGCCGTCCGGAGTTTCCGTCACAGGCAGCGTGTGTCATCACGCTGCGTGCGTGGCCTGATGACGTCACCCGCTTGTACCGGCAAGAAGACAGAGCAGAGCGAAGAGCGCAGGAGATGGAGCAGCGGGGATCCAGGTAAGTGATTGTTTTTTTATTTTTTTAAACTGCCTACAGCCTGCCTATACCTGCCTACAGCCTGCCTATACCTGCCTACAGCCTGCCTATACCTGCCTACAGCCTGCCTATACCTGCCTACAGCCTGCCTATACCTGCCTACAGCCTGCCCTATACCTGCCTACAGCTGCCTCTACCTTCCCACAGCCGGCCCTAGACCTGCCCTATACCTGCCTACAGCCAGCCCTATACCTGCCTACAGCTGCCTATACCTGCCCTTTACCTGCCTACACCTGCCCTTTACCTGCCTACACCTGCCCTTTACCTGCCTACACCTGCCCTTTACCTGCCTACAGCCGGCCCTATACCTGCCTACAGCCGCCTATACCTGCCTACAGCCAGCCCTATACCTGCCTATGGGGCCATACACCTGCCTATTACCTGCGTCTGGGGCCATATACCTGCCTATAATCTGCTTATGGGGGACATATAACTGCCTATTACATGCCTATGGGGCCATATATGTGCCTTTTGGGACATATACCTGCCTATACCTGCATATAGGGACATACAGTATATCTGCCTATAATTGCCTATGGAGGACATTAAACTGCCTATGTAATTTTATTGGTATCCATTTATATTTTTAAAATTCATCAGCAGCCGCTGCGTTTTCCACCCTAGGCTTATACTCGAGTCAATAAGTTTTCCCGTTTTTTGGGGCAAAAGTAGGTGCCTCGGGTCGGCTTATACTCGAGTATATACGGTATATAAATTAGCATTTTGCAGTGAAAAATAAGTATTTGATCCCTCTGGCAAATAAGACTTAATACTTTGTGGCAAAACCCTTGTTGGCAAACACAGCAGTCAGACAGTTTTTGTAGCTGATGATGAGGTTTGCGCACATGTCAGGAGGAATTTTGGTCCACTCTTCTTTGCAGATCATCTCTAAATCATTACAATTTTGAGACTGTCACTTGGCAACTCGGAGCCTCAACTCCCTCAAGTTTTCTATGGGATTCAGGCCTGGAGACTGGCTAGGCCACTCCATGACCTTAATGTGCTTCTTTTTGAGCCACTCCTTTGTTGCCTTGGTTGTATGTTTTGGGTCATTGTCTTGCTGGAAGATCCAGCCACGACCCATTTTTAATGTCCTGACGGAGGAAAGGAGGTTGTCACTCAGGATTTTACGGTACATGGCTCCATCCATTCTCCCATGAAGTGTACAGTCTGTTAATGATAATGAACAGTGCTAGGAGGATTAGGGGACGGGTACAGAGAAGTCCTAGACTGTAACTGCAAGGGATTCTGGGACTTGTAGGAAATAGCTGTAGGAGAACTACTGACACTTCCACACGCAGGAAGTTTCACTCATCTTATGATAGATGAATAAGGAGGCAAAAGAAAAGAAACACACGAAGGTAGTGGGATATCCTTACTTTTCCATATAAATGCTGTTTATAGTGTGCTATGAAATCCTTAGACTCCAGGATAACCCTTTAAAGTTAACCAAGTGCAATATTTTGTAGGGGCCTCCTCCAGGTACTCCAGGTTCCTTTCTATAAAACTGATCCTAGTGTATCTGTGATACGAAAACACAGTGCCCTGCACACTGGATAGCCTATAGAGCATCCCAGAAAGGTGGGTGACATCACATCCCTCATAGCAATCAGTTTTTAATCATTGGAAAGCTGTGTGCCTACTGTAGGGGATGTGTCATCCTCTCAGATTTCAGGGCAGGGTCTCATGATGGTTTACCATGGCACCACTACAATATAAGGAGCAGCAGGCAGATGTTTTTCTGACTGCTGCTTTATAATCTCGAAGGTCCTAATGCATATTCAGCCAATCAAACAATGCAAGTCTTCGGACCATCTCCTCCTATCAGAAGAGGTAAAGACAGTGCACAATACTGAGGGCAGTTAGTCTCTTGCAGTGATGCATCACTTTAGACACATAGTTATCACTGTATGTGTATAACACCCTCTACCTGCAGCTCTGTACATTACATTACATTCCTGTCAGCACCTCTGTTCACATAGTGACTGAGTCACTAGAGGTAGACAGATCTTTCTTGGCTCAGGTCGAGCCCACTACAAGAGAGTGTTTCTGAGCTGAGCCTGGCTTCAAAGCAAACCCACTGAGTGATCACAAATTGTCCATTGACTCAGAAGCAGTGTCATGTGATCGATGGACTTCACATGGTATGCAGGAAGTAGGAAAAAGGGGAGTAAAGCGCTCTCTGCCTGGTTTTGTAAAGCAGAACAGGTAAATAATTTTTAATGAGTATTAATTATGAAGTTCAATATAATTAAGTTGTGAGATCTATAACAAATAAAAAGATGGTCCTGGAAAACCCCTTTTAAACTCTGGACCTTCAGAGTTGCAAGGCACCAGTGCTATCATCAATATACTGTGTCAAAGAGTTCTTAACAATAAGTATATTGTACTGTTAAAAAATACCCACATGAGATTATATCCCTCTCTCCTTGTTCCTTGTCAATCGCATATATATAATAGGTGATTGACAAAGAACAAGGACAGAGAGGGACTTGCACTATTCTGACATGGCCTAGGAAATAGGAGCTCTATACTTGCCTCAATTCACCAGCGTCTCACCAGGGGAGACTCTAAACAGCAGGTATTTAAGCAGAATAAGCAAAAAAAATGTATTTATGGTGTATAGTGCAGTATGTGCTTAGTATATTCCTAAAGGGCAGTCGGAAGATAATAATGGGGCCACACACTTGTATAGATGATGGGTGCTCAGTGGAAAGCTAATTGGCAGTAGTCCAGAATATCGAAAAATCCACGGCACGCCTTGTGATCGCAAAAAAGATTTATTTAACAAAGATTCATATCCAAGATTTACTCTCCGTTCAAATGTATACAATGCATAGGAGATATAACAAGAATTTTTCCCGTGGTCCAACGTTTCGGCCACAATTAGCCTTCATCAGGGACCCAGATGTGGGGAGAAGCAGGAATAATGTAAAGTAATAGAGTGGGTGCCAGTCGCATATGCCATTACCTTGGCACTGTCCTTTATATAGAAAGGTTGCACACCAATATTTCAATTTTTCATTTCGACAAAACTTTATTGAGTAATATGATAATCATCCAGCTTCATAAAATATAAAGTCAACACACTTTCATCTTATATATAACTAGATTCGTATATTTTGGTACGTTTCGGTCCCTAGACGGACCTTTTTCAACCGAATCTTTTACAAGTTTTACATCTCTTATTCAACTCTTTGTAACTTTATTACACCTGCAGCGTGTTACTCGGTGGTGTGGATGGAGCCGTAAAGATTCGGTTGAAAAAGGTCCGTCTAGGGACCGAAATGTACCAAAATATACGAATCTAGTTATATGTTAGATGAAAGCGTGTTGACTTTATATTTTATGAAGTCGGATGATTATCATATTACTCAATAAAGTTTTGTCGAAATGAAAAATTGAAATATTGGTGTGCAACCTTTCTATATAAAGGACTGTTACGATTTTTGGTTTGCACCCATTTTTTACCTGATAGAGTGCCAAAGACATCTTTTCTATATTACCTTGGCACTGGCACCTACTCTTTTACTTCTGTAATCTACCAAGAACATTGAAATGCTCTTTAGTAAGGTGTGGTATTGGTTAATAAGGCTAGACATGAAGTGAGTAGTGGCATTGGGGATTATAGAGTGGAAAAATAGCTACAGTAGCCCAATAAGTTTTTGCCTCTGGATCAATAACTAGGTCTAGCAAAGGGTAAACCTTGGCAACACCCCTTTTTTTCCCTCATTTTTTTTTATCCTTTAGCATGTAAGAATAGATTGCGGACGGCTGACAAGGAGCTGAAAGTCTTTCAAATTGAGCGAGGAGAGAGTTGACAAGGTCTTATTTTTGGTCCATGTTCCATTATTTCTTGTCAGGAACAGATCTCAGTAGAGTCAAAGTAGCATAATGTGGTCTAAAAATATGGCTGTGTGACTGTGCCCTAAGGTACCTAATCTCATCAAACCTATCAACAGAATTTATGACAAGTCATTATATACCACTTCATATTATGAGTTCGTTATTTATTACACAGGACGTACGCAAATGGCATATAAGATCATAAAATATGAAAATTACATGGAAAATGTGGAACAGTCACTTCTATAACCATCAAAATAGGTGCAAAGCATTGGTTATGTATAGTACTATGTTGTATTCCTATGCACCACTGCTCTATCCTGTTCTACTAGGAAGCAAGGTCTTTAGGTTACGTTCAAACACTTTTTAGATGCAGTTTTTGAATCCAAAACCAGGAATGGATTAAAAACTATTAGAAGTCTTAGTGTTTTTTTTTTTTTTTTTTTTTTAAATCCGTGTCCTTAAAATATTTTGTAATCCGGGTTTTGTCATTAAATACTGCATCTAATAAGCTGAACATATGAACCCACCCTTGGAATAGGGCTGCACAGATAACAGGTGATCGGATGCGAAGATACTTTGTCACCACAAATGGTGACAAATTGCCTCTTTGCAGTAAGATATACAGTATCTCACAGAAGTCAGTACACCCCTCACATTTTGGTAAATCTTGTATTTTATTTTTTTATGGGACAACACTGAAGATATAAAACTTTGATACAATGTAAAGTCAGTGTACAGCTTGTATAACAGTGTAAATTTGGTGTGCCCGCAAAATAACTCCACACAAATCAATGTCTAAATCGCTGACAACAAAAGTGAGTACGCCCTTAAGTGAGAATGGACAAATTGTGCCTAATTTGCCATTTTGCCTCCACAGTGTCATGTGACTCATTAGTGTTGCAAGGCCTCAGGTGGGAATGGGGAGCAGGTGCGTTAAATTTGGGGTTATTGCTCTCACAAGCTCACATGCTGGTCACTGGAAGTTGAACATGTTACCTCATGGCAAGGAACTGTCTGAAGATGTGAAAAAAAGAATTGTTGCTCTACGTAAAGATATCATAGGCTCTAAGAAGATTGCCAACACCCTGAAACTGAGCTGCAGCACGGTGGCCAAGACCATACAGTGATTAAACAAGACAAGTTCCAGTCACAACAGGCCTCACCCTGGTCGACCAAAGAAATTGAGTGCATGTGCTCAGCGTCATGTGCAGAGATGGTCTTTTTTTCAAAATAGACATATAAGTGCTGCCAGCATTGCCGCAGAGGTTACGGGGGTTGGGGCAGATCAGCCTGTCTGTGCTCAGACCGTGTGCCGCTCACTGCATCAAATTAGTCTGCATGACTGTTGTCCCAGAGCAAAACCTCTTCTAAATATGATACATAAGAAAGCCCGCAAACCATTTGCTGAAGACGAGCAGAATAAAGACATGGATTATTGGATAATAAATGTGTTTGATTCAGATGGTGTCAAGCGTGTGTGACAGCAACCAGGTGAGAAGTACAAAGACAAGTGTGTCTTGCCTACAGTCAAGTCATGGTGATGGGAATGTCATGGTTTGGGGCTGCATGAGTGCTCCTGGCTGTGGGGAGCTACAGTTCATTGAGGGAAGCATAAATGCCAACATGTGCTGTGACATACTGAAGCAGAGCATGATCCCTTCCTTTCTGGGCCACAGAGCAGTATTTCAACATAACAACCCCAAACACTCCTCCAAGATTGCCACTGCTTTGCTAAAGAAAATGAGGGTAAAGGTGCTGGACTGGCCAAGCATGTCTCCAACCCTAAACCCTATTGAGCATGTGTGGGGCATCCTCAAACATTGGGTGGAGGAGCGCAAGGTCTCTAACATCCGTCAGCTCCGTGATGTCGTCATGAAGGAGAGGAAGAGGATTCCAGTGGCTGCAACCTGTGAAGCTCTAATGACCTCCATGCCCAAGAGAGTTAAGGCAGTGCTGGAAAATAATAGTTGCCACACAAAATATTGACACTTTGGGCTCAATTTGTCCATTTTGACCTAGGGGTATACTCATTGATGGGTGTGTGGTGAGTTATTTTGAGGGCACACCAAATTAACACTGTTAGGGCATGTTCACACAGTGTTTTTTAGATGCGTGTTTTGGATCCATGTTTTGGACCCAAACACGCATCTAACAATTAGTTTTAATGTAAAACACGCCTCAGCGTTCAGACGTCTGAAAGGGGATGCGTGTTTTACATGCTTGTTTCTGATGCGTCTTTCAGACCCATGTAATGCAGCAGAAACACAGAGTCACATGACACGGTGGAGGGAAAATGGCAAATTAGGCACAATTTTTCCATTCTCACTTAAGGGTGTACTAACTTTTGTTGCCAGCGATTTAGATATTGATTTGTGTGGAGTTATTTTGAGGGCACACCCAATTAACACTGTTATACAAGCTGTACACTTACAAAAATGTGAGGAGTGTACTCACTTTTGTGAGATATTGTGTATCTTACTGCAAACAGGCAATTTAGCCATCATTTGTGGTGACAAAGTAGCAACGCATCCCATCACCTGTTATCACCTACTCTAAGGGTATGTTCACACGATGTACTGCGCCGCCCGCCAGCCTCATTGACATTCATTACTCTTGGCGCGTATTCGCCGCAAGTAATTGACATGTCACTTATCTCCCTGCGCGTACAATACGATCGTATTGTACGAGCGGGGAGAGGAGGCTTAATCCATAGTTCTCATAGAGATCTATGGATTACTGTAATTTAGACACACATCGCTTTTATTAGAGTGCAAATACGTGGCGAATTGCGCGCCGAAATTACCCCGTGTAAACATATCCTAAGGGTGTGTTCACTTATGTGAGATACTGCAGTGCTGCCTCTGAAGTAGGGAACATTTGTCTGTTTTCCCTTTTCATCCTCCATACAGGTGTCTGAAGTAGGAGCATCTGTATTCAACTGAGAAAATAAAATGTCTTCGCAAATGATTTGGGTAATTAAAAATATCAAAGTTAATTTTTGGAATATATAAATATAACCCCACGTCGGGACAATTATATAGATTTATAGGTTTTGTTTTTTAAAGCAGATGCTTATACCTAGAGGTATTCCCATTTCATTGATTTAGCTTTAATAATCTAGGCAAAAGTAAAGAAAGACTATTACCAAATACATTGCTGTTCTGATTTTATACAAAAATATATAGAGTAATTCCATGAAACTCGCTACTTTGTTTTTTTCGGCTTTCTCAAATCAGTCCATATACACAAGTAGCAAGGATAGACACACAGTGGAACGGACCATTTCTTTGTGTCTATCCTTGCTACTCCTGTATGTGCACTGATTTAAACGAATGGCGAGTGCCGTGGAATTACTCTCTATGGGCCTCATGTATGAAAACTGTCTAGGTAATGAGAGCGCCCCTTTTATTTCATATAGTGCTCTGAAAAAATGAAATGTAACTATGGTTGCTATGGGCATCAAAGAAAGTCTTACACATAGACCGTTTTCATACATGTCCCCCTATATTTTTGTATGTTTTTTATGGACTTGTGCTGAGGAGTACCATCAGAGAGGCCTATGGATAAGCTGGTTGGATACCATATCCGTGACGGTTATTGGATAAAGGAGTGGTGCCGATTGAGTCTTTGTCTCCATGTTGGTTGTTCTTATTTTGCTTTCCTTCAGAGTTGGGAGCAGATCTCATCTCCTCTTTCTGTACATAAGGTTTCCTGGTGACCAGTCACCTCTCTCTGCTCATACAGGCTACAGCAGTGTTTGGGATGGTGATGTCACTCCCTGCTGGGCTCCTTAATTTTTAAATACAGGAGCTAGATTACATTACTTACTGACAAGCCTTAGCCCTTTAGAGCTCTGTAGCCTTCTGCAAGCCAGTTTACAAACCTCCAGCACTCATGTCACTCTATGAGGATTGTTAGAGAGATTGGTCTTACACACCTAGTGATAAGGGAAATTGATGAGTGCTCTTGTGGAAAAGGGTTGGATAGACCCCATATAACAATTATTTAGAAAATTCCACAGCACATAAATCTATCAGGATCAGCTAGGAATAGCAGAGCTGGTATGCCAATCACTGATGTAGATCTACCCTCATCAGGAAGTGTGAGTCCGAATCTGCCTGTGGCTCTATGGTTTTCCGTTTCTTTCAAAAATGAAATAATCGGCTACTGGTGGCCATTAAAATAAAATGTAAAAAAAAAAAACTATTCTCACCTTCCTCTGTTGCGGCAGGGGCTCTTCCTGGTCTTCTGATTACATTCTGTACTCTTCCGAATGGGACATCACCGCCGCAGCCGCTGATTTGCCTCTGCTTATATTACCATTCAAAGCAGTTCACTTCCGAATGGTGATGTAAGGGAGACGCAGTTCACTGCTGCAGCCAAATAGAGACTGCATTGGTAACATCTTTTTTTGGAAGAGAACAGAAGGTAAAGAGTTGACCGGGGAGAGCCAGCGCTGGAACAGATTAATGGAGGAAAGGGAGTATAGCATTCTTTTGTTTTTTATGGGCCACCAGTAGTTATTATTTAGATTTTGAATGAACTGGATAAACCATTTAAGGGTCTGTCCACATGGCATGGTTTATTGGTCAAATTTTCAGATGGTTTGTGGATTTGGAAACTGACAAGAAACCATCCCCATAGACGTTAATAGAAAATCCGTTCAGTAGTCCACACTGAAGGGATTTTCTGCTGGACGCTTTTTTACACCGCCAATGGTCCGAGAAACTTTGACCATGGATAATTTTCCGTTTGGTTTTCGGGCAGAAGGTGTGCAGGTCAATGGTTATGGGAACCGCTAATCCATAAATATCATGGCCTTCGTCTATAATATTTTCACCATACATTGGTCTTTCCAGGGACATTGTATCTCAAAACCACACTTTCCATACAATGTCATAGACACTGCCGATCTGCAGCTCATGTGATTTGACTGGAAGATCCAACCAACATTTGGATATTTTTCTTATAAAACATCTGTTTTAGTGAAGTGCATGCAGTAATTGGCGGTTTAATAGCACCTCCCTGCAGTATAGTGCAGTACTACATGTACCAAGATGAGCGGCTCCTTTGGGCACTAGGTGAGAGCTCCGTTTTCATTTATCAGGGCTCACTGTCTACACTGTATATCACTCAAAGAACCCATGTCCTTAAAACAGAGTGTGATTTGCAGCAGCTCTCTTATGTGATCTATAAGGAGTTGCTTTATCTGGATTAGTATCTGCTTTCTTTAATCTTTATTATGCATTATGTTGGTGACATTTAAGGGCCACTTTACTATATTATGATGCTGTGTTTATTATCTTTATGTTGTGCCATCCCTCATCACTGGCATTAACCTGTCACATCTCTATATTATGCTGTGGCATCAGGAAGTGTATAATTCCAATACTGTGACATTGCCGTCTGCAGATACCCTTTCCAATGATTTCACAATGTTTATTATCCGTGGATTTACAGACCTTAATTCCTACACTGTAACATCATGGTTGTGTGATATCATTGTCTGTAGTATTCATGTAAGAGGGTTTACTCAATATTACCTCCCCGTTATGGTAGCAGTGTTTTTTACCCCTGTACTGTGCCTTGATATCATTATATGTTATATCCACCTTCTGTTCCATAATAATAGTAATTGTTATTATGCAGTGATCTCATTAGGTTAATTTGTATGGTTACAACTATGCAAAGTGCAGAGGTTGGTTGCAGTTTCCCAGTTGTCTTTCCTCCACATATACGTTGGTACTATTAGGGCTTGTCCCCATGGCAAGGGTTATTGGCCGGTGTTTCAGATGGTTCGCGGTTTTACAAACCGTATGAAACCGACAAGCAACGTTCCCTCCCATAGACTTTAATAGAAAATCCGTGCATCAGTCCCCACTGCACGGATTTTCCGCCAGATGTTTTTTGACACCGCTGGTGGTCCAAAAAACTTAGAACATGTTCATTCTTCTGCCCGGCAGAAGATGAACATATGGGTGCGAAGGGGGACGACTTGAATCCACAAACCACTCACAAAAGCCGTCCTCCTGCATGTCAGAAAAAGATAAAATACTGGTCGGATTTCCCGACCGGTATTTGGTCTTTGCCGTGTAAATGCAGCCTTAATTGTGTGTAAAGTTGGATGCACTTATAACAGATTTTGCATCCAGGCTTAAAAACTTTGTAGTTAGTGTCTGAACCATTGGGGCCACAGGTAGAGCACTAACCGTCCCAATCATTAGTGGAGAAGTGTTCATACATGTTTGATTTACTCTACTTCTATGAATAAGAGGCGTGGCAGCCTGAGATTATTTAAAAACATTTTTTTTTTTACTTTTTATTTCTATTCAGTAAAAGAGGCAAGTATACCAACCCCCACTATGAAGAAGGGTTTTTTCGTTCCGAAACGCGTCAAAGTAGATTCTTCGTAACCATGTTTCATGCAGTTTGAATTTCTAACGAGTGAATAATAA
The DNA here is from genome assembly GCA_025379985.1 of Phyllomedusa bahiana. Lineage (NCBI taxonomy): Eukaryota > Metazoa > Chordata > Amphibia > Anura > Hylidae > Phyllomedusa > Phyllomedusa bahiana. The sequence goes on along the minus strand of JAODAL010002540.1, from coordinate 9,620 downwards.
AGATGTTTTACTCCTCTGGTTTGTACGCTGGAGGTCATCGCTGTTTAAGTATGCCAACCACCTTTCCTTCCTTTGAAGACCGGGAACTGATGATTTTTGGAATTAGTAGGTTCCTAGAGGGAAGCCATTGTTGTTGTTGTTATTATTTATTTTAAAGCACCATTAACTACAGGCTGCTGTACATTCGAGGGGGGTTATATATGACATATGTCAAACAAAGTACAATAACTAACAACTGGTACAGAGGGAGAGAGGACCCACGAAAGCTTACAATCTATCTAGTTAACAGGTCATTATGTTGGTTTTTTGGTTGGACCAATCATTGTTGGATAGGTCTCTGTTTCATTCCATTAATTGATGCATACCTAACTATACTTGAACAAAAAAGTGATGAATGAAAATTAAGCAAGCTGACGTGAAGGCTAATCCGAGACTTTACTTTGTAAATACTTTCTAACTTAAGTGTTTTGACAGCCGGGGACTGTGTACTTTTCTTCAGCTTAATACTCAACTACTGGTAAATTCTGAGCGATGAGATTTGTCAAAATTGAACATGTGTTTTCTGCATATATCCTGTATGTAAGGCTGCTGATTGATGTGTGAGTTTTCTCATTTAATGAACGAAAGTTTTACTAGGAACTTGTCACTGTAATTTTGTACATTTTGACGTTTTTTTTTGTAAAATAACACAAAATTCACGTTGGTGGAGGAAAAAAAATGTAAACCTTTTCCCGAAGCATATAAAAAGACAGAATATGAACTCCACACTTCTCAGCTAATGAATACCAGGTGCTTGCTGAGAGGGAGTAGCCAGCTCCAATCAGCATACGAATGAATAAACCTTAATTAAAATACACTTTTATTCAGGTTTATAACAAGTTGTAAAATCATTGAGCTCCAAAACAGGTGTTGAAAACCTGCAATGGGGCCCCAGTGCCTGAGGGGACTCCATTTCTACTCTGCCACTTAAGAAGGTGATGAAGACTTTCAACAGGGCCCTAGTGTCTGAGGAGCTTCAAAGGCCACTCTGCCACAAAAGAAGACACTAAAATGATACAGGAAGAGGGAGTTTGACGTGTTTTTTTTTTTTTTTTAAAGAAAACAAAACGGTTACTGATCGACTTTGTGCTCTACTCATTTGTGCAAATGTTTTGACAGTAAATATTAGCTAGTTTCATATCAGGACCTCACTCCTCAATTTTTTTCACACAGAACTACAGGTTCCCTAACATCTATGAAGAGGACCAGCACAGTGTTTCTGTGCATAGTTCACTGCAACCATCAGCTAGTGTGATCAGCTCTATAAAAACAGAAGTTCTGGCAGTTTGCTGGCCTGAAGCATTCATGTTTGTGTTCACAAGCAATGCCAAGGAGCAAAGACATCAGTAATGATCTCTGAGAAGCAACTGTTGCTGCACATCAATCTTGGAAGGATTATAAGGCTTGTGAGGAATTAGCATAAAAGTATTTGAGAGACAGTCTTTCAGCATCCGTTTACAGCGTTGGTTCAGTTGTTTATGTTAGCAGAAGTCAAAATAACAGATGTATTTTTTTTTGCTTGTCTTCAGCTGTAAAACATGAACATAAAACACCAGTCTGTGTGAACAATAGCAATGAGAAACAATATAACAAAAATCATAGGCCGCCTAGCAGCTGACTAAACATATAGCGAGTCTATTTCTGAGTCTCTCACCAACAGTGGTCCTTGCCTACTGCATAGTACCACCCCTAAGTACTCACAAAGTCCAGTGTATGTCTCGCTCAAGTCTGGGGAGGACGGAGTCTCTCTCCTCAGCATTTGTTTGTTGCTTCAACTAATCCTTGGCAACCAACCACACATCCCCTGTTTACCTGACTGACCAGGATTAAAACTAGATCAGGTAATCCTGGCCTGGATACATGGCAACATTCATCCCAACCAGCACTTAGACTGCTCCAGTAAAGAACCGGGCTGGTTTGACCGATACCAACAGCCATACTAAAAACTACTAAGGCGACAGTAACCTAGTGTTACTGTCGCAAAATTGCTGGCTCTTACTTCACTGAGATCAGACATCTGGGTGACACGTGTCCGTTGTCCACAATTACTCCTAGAGCCTCCATACAGGCCATTTCCAAACAGTATGAAGTTCATCATTCTGCAGTGAGCAAGATTTTTCACAAGTGGAAAATGTTCAAGAGAGTTGACAATCCTACCAGCAGTGGACATCCCAGCAAATTCATCCCAAGATCAGACTGTGCATTGGTATCACTGTAGCTTAATTCTTTAAGATATCATTTTAATTAAGATGAAAAAACAATATATACCAACATAAAGGTCTTAAGTCATAGTTAAATAAAAGGGAGATAATAAATAATCATAACTACCTCCAATGTGCCTAAAAGGTTGTTTCTATCTCGTTGATCATCTTTATGTATGCAAGGGTTAAATAAAAAATATTACCAAATACATTGCTGTTCCAATTTTTGCTTCATTTTGGAGTTTAAGCAATTCTTCTCTCCGGCTTTTTTAGACAAGCTTCCCTAAGTTGCCAACCACCTCTATCTGTTCTAGTGGCAGTGGCCGGGTTGGTTACCTCACTTCTGTATGTGTCTTATCAACAGGACAGAGCTTCTTGCTCTCTGATTTAATTTTTCTACTTAGAAAAACTTTAACCCTTAGCGTTACTTACCAATGAGAAGCCTTGTGGCATCCTGTCGGGTCTGACAAGCACATAGCTTTTGCATTTGTATTTTTACAAAAATAAGATTCTCATGACAAATACAGCTCTCCTAGCTCACATTTATAGCTAGACATCCTGCTTCAAAAGTGTCATGGTTGCTAAAAAAAACAAAAAACCTCTATCACCAGTATCACTCAAACAGGCACTGTTGGGAACAGAAGCTAGCAGAGCTGATATGTCAGGCTATGTTCACACGGCTAATTGCAGTACGCCCTGCAATTACGCCGGAGGTTCAGGAACTCGCGCTGATCGGCGTGTACTACTGCAGCGCGGGGGCGGCGGCGCCTGCCGGCCCCATAGACTATCATTACTCATGGCGCGTAAGCGCCGTGAATAAATGACATGTCAATTTATTCCGCGCGCCTACTATTGATCGTTATTGTATATGCTGGGGAGAGGAGGCGTATTCCATAGTTCTCTAGTCGAGAACTGTGGATTACCCGTAAATGAGTGGGACGCAATCGCTCGTATTGGAACACAGTACGCTCTCAATACGTGGTGAAATGCGTCCCAAAATAAGCTGTGTGAACATAGCCTCAGTCTCCGCTGTAGAACTGCTCACAGGAAGTGAGCTCCTGAAGTCGGGGCAGAAGAGCAGATTCTGGTTATTTTCACAGAAGGGAAAAGCTCCTTAATCCAAAAGGGGAAAATAAAGAATAGAAAGAACTCAATATAAACCAACATCCTCCAAAAGATTTTCCTCTTGCCAACTCATCTCCCCCAATGTTTATGGATTTAACAGGGACTAATATTTAGGGCAAAATTACACAAAAAAACGGTATTTACACTTCAGTTGTGTTTCTGACAATATCTACTTGACCACTAATGGATAAAAAGTAATAAGAGCCCCTTACATAAACCCTCATGCCATGTGATACTCATGCCGCTGAAATGCTTGGAGAAATTGTGAAAAACCCAAGAGCTTCATTTCAGACCCTACAGGCCTCCATTTGTTCAGCCATGCACTCAAACATTAAACATGCAATTAGAAAAAGAGCGCTCTTGTATGGTGGAACTTTGATGCAGGTTAGTCCTCAAAAACTCTTTATACCAAGACCTCATAGACCGCGCTGGACGTCCAATCTCTGTAAATCTATCTTTTGTTAAAGGAGTTCCTTTAATAAAAGATTTTTGGAGATTAGACGTCCAGCTCGGTCTTTGTGGTCTTGGTTTAAAGAGTTTTTCAGGACTAACCTCCATCAAAGCTCGACCGTACATGTTCTATTCCGCGTTCCCTTGTTAAGTGAATGAGTGACACTACAGACATCCTGCAGCCATATACCATTGGTTCCCATACCAGTGGAGGCTTTACGAAGTGTTGTGTCTTCATAGCACAATGCTAACAGTTCTAACATATAATATTTGTATATTTTTACACATCTATGGGAAGTCGCAATATTTGTGCCATGGAGCACGTCCTGTGGTGTATTGTTTTTTTTTCTCTGAAGGCTATGTTTCACACGGTGTATTCTCGTGGCGTAATTATCGCCCCGCAAATTACGCCATGTGACCAGGGGCGTGCGGGGGGACTGAGCAGGAGGGCTGGCTACTTCGCCGGCCCAAAGACTTGAATTTGCCAGCGGCGCGTATACGCCGCCTAGTAATTCACTGTCAATTATCTCCCTGCCCGGCGGCTTCGCCCGCGGCGCGTGGAGGAGGAGACGTAATTCCCATAGTTCTCTATGGAACTGTGGATTCGTAATGACTGGGCCGTTTTCAGCCCGTAATTTGCGCACTTCGGCGGGTAATTACGGACCGAAATACGGCCCAAACTTAGCCGTGTGAACATAGCTTAAGAGTAATAATTCTCTAGAATATTGAAAACATTTCAGTATCTACATTACACATACATATTACACATACATATACTGTAAGAATTTGGCTCCTAAAGAAACCTGAAGAGTTTATATTGAGGTGCTATTTCTGAGATTGTGTGGGTGACATAGTGACTAACTCACTGGCGACACCTCTAGCGGTTTAGTCACCCATGGCAGCCTACACTGCCTTGAAATGTGCATTCAGTCTATGGATGTGCATTTTAAGTATGTTTTCAGATATGAATCACATGTTGTTACTACATTGTGATCAAGAGTTTCAAATGTAACCCATTTTGAGTTACCGTATTTTTCGGACTATAAGGCGCACCGGATTATAAGGCGCATTATCAATGAGCGCCTATTAAGTCTTCTTGTTTCATATATAAAGGCGCACCGAATTATAAGGCGCGGACATTAAATTGAACAAAGCGCAGACCGCAAGCCAGCTTCATTTAAACACTTTCACAATAACTCTCAACTTGTAAAAGTTGTGACAAAACGTCAATACATGTGCATATTCCGTGCCGTTATTGCGGCCACAATACGGTTGGATTTACAATGGTCCTGCGCACCCCATTAAAGATGGGGATTGTAATTCCGTCCGCGAAATACGTGTCACACTTGAGTGAAGTTATTTGCAACTGATTTCGGAACGTATTTACGGTCGGAATTCAGGTATCAATAAAGGCCTCGTTCACATGGCTTCTTATGCTCCGCGGAGTGGCGAAGTACTCGCGCGCCGGATTTGCGCTTGCAGTACGGCCGCCAATCCGCGGCGGCAATTACGGTATATCCACTGCTTCATAGAGAACAGTGGACATCGTCGCTCCTCCCCTCTCGGCGTATCCGCGCGGGGGGAGAAAGTGAATGAACATTATTTACTGCGCGGGACGCGTCGTATACAATGCATTGTCTATGGGGGAGCCGGGAGCGCGCGCGGTAAGAGACCCGTTACAGGTCCAAGGCACAACCGTCCGCGCTTCCGGCCCGCCCCGTCAGCCTTATTCACGGCGGATTTGGGAGCTCAATACGGTCAAATCCGTCGGAATAAGCTGTGAAACTCGGCCTAAGCTGTCACTAAATATCAGCTGTACAATACTGTTGAACCAAAAACCCAAGTGAAGAATTGATTCATATATAAGGCGCATCGGACTATAAGGCACACTTTCGATTTCTGAGAAAATCATAGGCTTTTATGTGCCTTATAGTCCGAAAAATCCGGTACTATTTAAAGGGGTTTTGCCACGATGTAATGTTGACGTGGGATCCTCCAAAATGGGTTTTTAATCACTTTTCTAAATATATGTGATTACAAAAAGTGCAGCCTGAGAGAGGCTGCCTTACCTGCCCTTAATTACTTAAAAGCTTCTATTAGATACGACCTGATAGGAGCTGCTGGCCGGGCTTGTGCAGAGAACACTTCTTATCTGATGAGACTGAGCTGCAGAAGCTTTCAAGGCACCGGGTAGAAATATGTTGCCTTTTGTATACAGAATAAACTAGTTGTAGTGTGATTATCTGAGTAGATCCCTGCTTTATCTGAGGACAGAGAACATGAAGAAGCTTTCAAGGTGCTGTGGAGAAAAGGTGTTGTCTTTTGTATACAGAATCCACTAGTTGTAGTTTGATTATTTCAATGAACATTTCACACGATCCCTTATGCATGGCTCTGTGCTCTGGCTGTGTCTCTCCCCCTCTCTCTCTCTCAGCTCCGTGGCTCGTTTACATTTGCTTCTTAGCAGATAAGGCACATCCTGGCAAAACCCCTTTAAAGGTGTTTTCTCATTAGGCTCTTCACAGCCAGCTTCAGGCTCCCACTTCCTGTTCAAGCTGTGGGTGGTTCTACAGCAGTAACTGACATTTCAGCTCTGCTATTCCTAGCTGAGCCTGTTAGAGAGACATTGGTAATGGAAGGGTTTTAACAGCAGGATTGAAGCCTAAAGGGCTAAAGTTTGTCAGTTAAGGTATGTTCACACGATGTATTTTAATGCTTGTTTTGGGGTGCATTTCATAGAAATAAGCTTAAAACTGTGTTCTAAACACCACTCATTGATTCCTATGTCAAATACGGGCCATCCTTCACATGACTCATATTTTACAAGTGTATTTGCGGATGATTTTACTCATGGAAATTGATGTGCCTTGTCAATTCTTGAAGCATTTATGCAAGTCGATTCCTCATAGGAAACAATGCTGGTGTGTGTTTTCAGCATGTAAACAACTCAAAAAATGATACACACTTTTCAAAATACGCTTCAAAATATGCCTCTCATCAGGCAATTTTGAAAGCTGATTCTGAAGAGTAAATTTACTCTTTAAAATATGTTGTGTGAACATACCCTAACAAAGATAAAACAGCAGAGTGGCGTCACCATCCCAGCCATTACTAGAGCAGAGTGAGGTGGTTCTGCTTCTATAAACAAGCAGGAGATAACTTCTCGAAGCCTGATATAAAGCAAAATCAGAACAGCAATGTATTAAGTAATTGTATTTATTTACCTTTGCCTAAAGCTAATGGTGAGAATACCCCCTTTTCTTTTCCCCTCAAACAGTGGTAAAGTAAATAATCCAATCATAGCATTTACCACTAATGAGCTAAAGCACTTAAAAGCATTATAGATAAATGCTCTGAATGAGAAGAGATTTATGTATATTGGAACCAATAGATTTTGGCTTCCTAGACAAAATTATTTCTGTAGTTGGAGGTTGTCCAAATATTAAAAACACCTGTTCAAATGCTTCATTATGGCAAATCAACGTCATTGAATAGGGATTCACATCTCTGAACCCTCCTGCTTTAGCCTGGAGGACGCAGCACACATCATTTCAATGGGCACCATGTAATATGACATGCCGTGTAGGCAACTGAATGTTATTTCCCCTGGAGATGACAACTAATTACATGGGGGGGTTTAGCTGTTGGAACCTGCAACCATTAGCTGGTTACCATCAAGTGCACACTTACGGTGGACTTGATGTTAGAAACGTTTTTTGGGGTGGTTTTTTTTTTTTTTTTTTGCAGAAATACACAGCAATTAATACTGTGCATTTCTGCAAAATAAGTGGCAAAAAAACGCACCAAAACCACTCTGTGCGAAAGCACCCTTAGGCCATGTTCACACGGCTTAAAAGTGGACATATTTCAGTCCGTAATTACGCGCCGGAGTGCGCAAATTACGGGCTGAAAACGTCCCAGTCATTACGGTAATCCACAGATCTCATGTATTCCGTCTCCTCTCCCTGCTCGGCGAATCCGCCGCGGGGAGAGAAAAGTGACATGCGAATTACCAGCGGCGTGTACGTGCCGCTGGTAATACAAGTCTATGGGCCGGCGAGGTGCCGTCCCCCGCACCCGCCCCCGGCCACACGGCGTAATTACGGGGCGTAATTACGACCTGCAAATACACCGTGTGAACCCAGCCTTACAGAATAGGTTCTTCAGATAGGACAACCCATTTAACGCCCGTAAAATAGTTTGGATTGAAGAGTTATTGCTAATTCTTACTTTTTACATTAGGCCATTTAAGGACAGAATTTCCATTAATGTGTGGAAACTATTGATTTTCCCAAGTTGTTCAGAAAGATGTCCCAGCTCCTCTGTGAAGAACGGTGTGATTTGTAGGCTTATGGCAGAGCAGAGACAGTTCAATATACAACGCTGATTATAGACTGTATATATGCACATTGAATATGCATCTAGTAAATTCCCCTTTGTCAAATCTCTGAACTTAGCCCTGAATTTTATGAATATTATTTATACCATAGAAAGCTGTTTGTCTATTCCTCAACTTTTTTTTTTTACTAGACTGAGGCAATTTTCTTAACTATCCATAGAATCATCTTGTACTTCCTGTCACTTCTATATGTCTATGACAATACAAGAATAGCTAATCCACATAGCTGAAATATAGCCTCCTGTTGTGAACACCCTACAATGTATATTTTTGAGGTTGTGGGAACGTGGTCCCTTTCAAAGGCTAAGGCTATGTTCACACGGCGTAACTGCGGTGCTTTCAGTGCGCGCTGCAATACGTGGTGTGCTTTGGAAGCACGTTCTTCCAAAGCATGGAGCAGCTGGCCGCGGCCAACCCCATTGACCTGTTTTGTCATTGGCTCGTAAGCGCCGCAAGGAAGTGACCTGTCACTTCTCTACCCAAGCGTACAATACGATCGTATTGTACGCGTGGGGAGACGACGCGTAATCCATAGCTCTCTGAGAGCTATGAATTACCGTAATTACAGCGCGCATTTCGCCATGTATAAAGCGCAATACGTGGCGAAATGCGCACCGAAATACATGACATTTTAAGCCGTGTGAACATACCCTTCGAATGTTTGGGATTAATTAAAAGAAGCAGAAGGGAAAATTCTGCACTCATTAGTGCATCATGGGACAGATCGTGTAATAGATTTTACTCTGAGTCAACTAATTTTAGTAACCTTTACCACCCACAGGGCAACATGTAAGTCTGGCGTCCTTTCAGTCCAAAAAAGTGGCACAGCCCTGTTGTATAGATTTATAATCAGGCGCACTCCAAAATTAGGCACATTATCGGTTGCCCGTGGCACTTTGTAACACGCCTGAGATCGGGGGGGGCGTGCTGGGGGCATGTCGCACTACAACCGTATGATACTACACATTTGTGACAGGAGGACGGCAAAAGTGGGCGCATTACTGCTGGAACAGCCAGACCAAGTTACAAGTGGTTTACCTGAGCCTGATTTGTAGTTTTGTAGCTAGAAAGCGCTAAATCTATGACACGCAGTAGAACAGGTTCATAGATTCAGGTGCATTCTACGTTACTGATGTGCGCAATTGTCATTTGGCCACCAAAATGCATAAATGTTGCCCATAGTGTACACATGTTAGGATCATGGGACAATTTTATCAATATGACAACTATAAAACCAGTGTAAGACCTCCTTAAAGGAGTTGTCTCATTATGAGCTTTCAGCCTGTCAGTGAGCCTGATAGTTGAATTGAGGGGCGTGCTGCTTGGTCTGTCTCTTCTGCTCCTTCTTCCCCCCTCCTACAACAGGGAGCTCTGTAACTTTTTTCAGCAAGGGGGGGGGGGTGGTT